>CM026198.1:33870946-33928446 GCA_014839995.1 Xenentodon cancila | reverse complement strand
GCGACGACCTTGAGTGTCGGTGCAGCTGGTTAGTTGATCTCAGATAAATGAGGTGGTGCCATCATGACCAGACTCTTGAAACCAAACAGTAAACTCTTAAACCGGATCCTGACCTGGGCAGGAAGCCAGCAGATGAGTGATCATCATCATCATCATCATCATCATCATCATCATCATCATCATCCATCGACTTCAACAGTCCAGATGGATCCGTTGTGGCAGGTGTTTGTGAGCTTTGCACTACAGTGACTCCTCATTAACACGCCTCTTCTCTCTGCAGACGTTTCCTGGTCTGTCAACAGTTCCACCAGCAAAGGACTGGTCTGGTGTCTCCGTGTCGTCTCAGCTGACCTCAGGGGTCTTTCTTAAAACTGTCAATCAAATGATGGAGCGGCTTCAGGAAGAAATGCAGAAACTCCCTGAAATCTGTAAGTCAGAAAAATCAGAAATAAACGCACAGCAAAAGCACCAGTGTTAAATTAACCCTATTACTTTAAATTAACACCACTACCACCACCACCACCACCACCACCACCACCACCACCACCACCACCACCACTACTACTAGTTTATTTTGACAATGATAAAAATGTATCTAATTTCTTAATTTTGTAAAAACTGCAGTGTCTTTTTAAATTTCAATGATCTTTTCCCCTTACTGACAGGCAAACAGTCGCCATCAGTCCAGTCTGCACCCAGGCCCAACCCAAGTAAGATTTTTACAAAATAACACTTAATGTCATTGAGAATTTATGTTCCTGTTAAAATTAATTCATTAATCAACCATGCAAAAAACAATTCTTTTGATATTCTTTCTTCACAGAGGTTAGGAGGGTGCAGGAGTATGCAGGTAACGTTTAAAAATGTTTGGCTGCCTTTAATGTGTGTTTTTATTTCATTTCATGTACCATTTGTTTGAAGTAAAACTGTCAATTCTTCTCTCCCAAAAGCTGACATAACTCTAGATCCCAGGACGGCCCACCCTCGTCTTATCATCTCAGCTGATGGAAAGCAAGTCCGCTGTGGCGACCGTCATCAGATCGTGCCAGACAACCCAGAGCGTTTTAACCGGGTGGTGTGTGTACTGGCCCACCAGGGCTTTAGCTCAGGGCGTCATTACTGGGAGGTAGGTGGGATCCCATGTGGAGGATGACTACCCCAGAATTAAATTCAACTAAGTTTGGTTCGATTCGATTTGATTCAAAACAATTCAATTCAGTTCAGTTCATTTCAATAAACTTTATTATTCCCTGAAGGGAAATTAATTGTTGCAGTAGTCATGATTTAAGTCTCTTCAGAGTCCTTGTAGAGGTTCATTGCTGTGGGCAGGAAGAATCTAGTGGTCTGTGTTGCAGCGGATCTGAAGAAACTTTTCACTGGCACTCTTTTTCCAAATCACGGTGTTGTGAAGAGGATGCTTGGGGGTGTCCAAGTTCTTCTTCAGTTTAGGATGTTGCCTCCTTTGTACAATCAAGTCCAGAAGCTCCAGAACAGTCTCCACAACAGAGTCAGTCTTCTTTATCAGTTTGTTCAGTTTCTTTAAGTCACTGGCTCTGTCCCCTAACAGATGACTGCAGATGTGATTGAACTGTCCAAGACAGACTAATATAAGATATACAACATCCATCTTGCTGCAAACGCTGAAGACCTAAGCTTCCTTAAGGAGTAAAGTCTCTCTCTCCCGCATCAGTGTTTTACTGCCTGACCAGTCTGTTGTCCAGGTGAACACTAAGGCCCTAACTGGTGGGACCCATATCCCATTCTGCTAATATTCATACATGGGGGCAAGATAGTTTCAAGGAACACGGCATATTTGAGAACCACCACACATTTGAGTGTTAATGCAGCACTTATCCATGAGTTCACAGTTACAGCAATCAAATATTCCTCCAAATTACATTTAAGCTGTTAATTGAACTTGGAATAAAATGCTCCTTTGTATTGTTTAAGTGGCTCCTAGTCTAATCACACTATCCTTTCCAGGTGGATGTTGGAGGAAAGTCTGATTGGGACCTGGGAGTGGCAAGCTGCTCCGTTAATCGAAAGGGCAAAATCATGGTAAGCCCAGCTCATGGTTACTGGTTCCTAAGTCTGCGGGATCGAACCAATTACAGCTTCCGAAGAGAACCGTCAACCAACCTGACAGTCAATGTCAGGCCGTCCCGCATCGGAATCTATGTAGACTGCGACAAGGGACTGGTGTCCTTCTACAATGTGGAGGCCAAAGTGCTCATCTTTACATGCACAGATCGTTTTCCTGACGCCATCCATCCATTCTTCAGCCCCTGTACGAATAAATCGGGACAGAATGAGGCTCCATTAGTCATCTGCCCTGTTGCACTGACCGATTGAAATTAGTTTACTTTCCCACATATATGAAACTTCTCCATATGATTTATGTTTGGTGACAGGTGACTAGCATGAAGAAAATCTGATTAGAGCTGTACTTCATCTTTCATCACAGGTCAGTCAACAACAGTTATATTAGGATATTGAAGCCTGTGGTACTGATGATGGGTTTATTTTAACATCTGGTGTCAATATTCAAAATTATGTGAGCAGTAGTTTATATTTCTATATTTGTGTAATATAACATATTATATTACGCCCAGAATTTAGTGCTGAAAATAAGTATCAAAACTGAACATTTAACACCCATGAAACAAGGAGTTTCTTTCCCTGCTGAAACCCACAGTAAGTGTGTGATTACTAACAGGATGTGATTTTCTTTACAACTTACAGTTTGAAAATGATTCATGAATGAAATCTCCAGTAACATTAGCCAAGTATTCTAAGGGACAGATGAAGTGAGACTGAAACAATTTGTCATCTGAACTTCGATTCAACGCTTAAATCAATGGAAATTTATTTTGGTAAATCGTCTGCTGTATGTATCAGTATATGTTTACTCTGGGTCATAATAAACAATAAAAAGCTCCTCTGTCCAAGTGTGAAGTGCTGCCTCCATATGTACGATAGTTTCATGCTAAGAATCAGGCCGAGAGCCGAGATAGGAAAATAACCACAAACTGCCTGAATATAAAAGCACATAAGTGAGACCCTGTGCCCAGATCCATCCATCCATCCATCCGTCCGTCCGTCCGTCCGTCCGTCCGTCCGTCCGTCCATCCCTCCATCCATCCATCCATCCATCCATCCCTTATCTATACCTTCCTATTCCTATTTAGGGTCACAGGGATCTGATTGAGCCTATCCTGGTTCTTCTTTGGGTAAAAGGCAGGGGTACACCCTGGACAGGTTGCCAGACCATCACAGGACCCCATACAGACTCACAGTTACCATTTAACCGAACATACATGCCTTTGGACTGTAGCAAGAAGCTGGAGTTCTTTAAAATCCCAAGCAGAACATGCATGCTCTACACAGAAAGGTCTCTGCTGGGATTTGAACCAGGAACATCTTTGCTGTGAGGAAACTTACATGAGACATAAAAAGACATGCAGCATAGTGGCTTGTTAGCACAGCAAAAGCAGGGCCTTTCTGTGTGAAGGTTACGTGTTCTACTGAAGTTTATGTGCTTTTTGATGTTCGTTGGTGCTCCAACTTCCTCTAAAAGCCTCCAAAACCATGTTTCTCAAACCATGTAAATTGTGATTCCAAATTGCCCATGAAAGTGTGGATATAGATGATGGAGATGCAAGAGACATCAAATGAAACAATGCCATGTGGTTTATGAGAATGCAGTGAAAAGCTTTACTATTATGCTTCTCTACTTTTATAAATAAAAAAAAAGAACAATTTTATGTTTTTTTGTGATCTTTGCATGAGAAGATTAACATTTCCATACAATGGTAGCTCTTCATCTGTTAAAAATCAACAAGGGGCACTTTATGAAGAAAAGGTTTTGGGCTGTGAAGATGTTTTGCTGCATTTCTATGTTGTTACAATAAGTCCAGAACACTGCTCAAACAATCAACTACACACGATTGCACCCATGCAAACTGTCCCCAACCTGGGCAAATTTAAGCTTGAAGACTACAAAAAAAATCTGTTGCCAGTACACAGAAATGTAAATGGGAGGAGCAAACATGGTCTTAAAACTCAGTTCTGCTTGCTCAAAGCTCTTCCTGCTGTTTCTGAGTCACTAGGTGTGAAAATATATACATGTGCATATTCAATTCAATTCAATTCAATTCAATTCAATTCAATTCAATTCAATTCAATTCAATTCAATTCAATTTTATTTATATAGCGTCTATTACAACACAAGTTGTCTCCAGGATCTTTCCAGAGATCCAGAACATGACCCCCGAGCAATTATTACATAAACGCCAGGTCAAAACCTCCCTAGTGGGAGAAAAACCTTAAGCCAAACAGTGGCAGGAAAAACTCTGTTTAAGAGGGAAGAAACCTGGACCAGGACCTGGTTCATGAAGGGGGACCCTCCTGCCAAAGGCCAGCCGGGTAGAGCAGGAAGTTAAGAAAGAATAGAGACATAGAGACACCGTCAAAGGTACAAGACAGGATACAATAGTAACTATCATCAGTAGTCCAATTAGACTTCTGTGTATATGGGTGATATATGGATAGACGGTGATCCAAGGGGATGAGGACTGCAGGTCGGGATGTCAGCAAGTATCCAACAGACATCCACACAGACAGGTGGAGGCAGACACTGGGATGGTCAGAGGTGGGACTGCAGGTCAGCAAGCAGCTCCTGAGGCTCTGGTCCGCAGGACATGCAAAGAAGAGGAAAAGAAGGACCAGACAAGCACAAAAAACTACAAGAACAATGGACCACAATTATGTTTATGGGATACTGTTAATAAATGAGGGTTGAGGTGAAGAAGAGACAGAGAAGACAAAGAGAAACAGAGGAGGTGAAAGGCACCACTCAGTGGATCATGTTGGTGCCCCCCTGCAGCAGAGGCCTACAGCAGCATATCTACACCGAAGCTGTTGAAGATGAGCTGCTCTAATCTGGTCCTGTAGCTGCAGCTTTGACCACTGGCCCTGACACATTAAGGTACTAAATGTAAACTAACTATATGCTTTATTAAACAGAAATGTTTTAAGTTTAGTTTTAAAGGTGGAGGTGGTATCAGCCTCCTTCACCCAAACTGGAAGTTGGTTCCAGTGTGATGGTGAGATGCTTCTAGACTTGCTAGGCTTTTTTCATAGTAGCCCACCTGAGGTTCATATTTATTCTTCCCAGCAGCCTCTTTGTACAGGAACTTTTAAAGTTACGTGTCAAGTCATTCATGTAGGCCCTAACTGGTGGCACCCGTATCGAAACAAACGAACCGTTTCTACGTGGGTCTCCACATTGGTTCCGAGACTTCCTTGTTTAGTGAACATGCAGAAATGTTTAAGTAACATAAAATTGGTCCCTACAGACAGTATTGTGAACAACAGTATTGTGTTATTTTGTCGTATGAGGAAAATATGATTACATGTGCAGTAATCCAGAGGTTTGTTGCATTTCCATTTGAGATGCAAGTAAAATTGATCACGACAAACACATTTTTGTTTCCAAGAATGTATTTACTTCACCATCAGTGTTATTAGTATTGAACACTTAATCGTGTTATTTCATTTTGCATACATTTGATTAGATACCAAATCCATCCACAAATCTTTAAAGGACTGGGAAAGATAATATATACATATATACCTCTCAACTGTAAATATAATTCAAACTTCTAAATATAAAACATGTGAAAAAAGAAACCTGGACATTCTAGGAGCTGAAACTTGGAAAAGGGGTCCACGCTTTATAAAACAAACAAAAGTGTTCCTTAACTTTAATGAACGGGTGAAGCATCCTTTTCACCTCTTAAAGCAATTCATAGGAACTTTAGTCATTTTGATGCCAGACAGCAAGAGCTGGATTTCCTGAAAGCAAGTGAAGTGCTTTTTTAAACTTTTTGTTAAAATAACTCTTGTTCCGAATCCTATAGCTTGGAATCATTTCCTTTGAAGGTCTCGCTTATCATTCTCTCTGCAAACTCTGTTATATTTTGTTCTTATTGGTCACTTTCATACTTGATGTTATACGCCACAGGCCCGTTCATAGTGAATCCAAGGTAGAAGGATACCTCATCCCGACTGTATCCGCTTCGGATGTCACCCAGGTAAACTGGTCGGACTGCCATTTTTAGATTTCCTCCATAGTTGACATAAATCTCTCTATTTTCTGACTTCCCTTTGACCCTCAACAGTTCTTTCTGCACCTCTGGTTTATTCCAAGCTGCTCCACTCTGCCAGAGGTTGTGCAGATTATGTGGCTGACTACTTTGGCTGTCACCAGAGTCCTGCTTTGAAATGTGATCTAAAATGCGGTCGAGCTTCGCTTTCGAAACTATTCGTCTTAATCCGGTGGACTTACCGAGAAAGAAATGAGCTACGGCATTCCTTGCTGAAAACATGTGAGAGAAGCGTTGATGAAAAGATTTCTTGACTGACATGATGTATGTGCTGATATGTTTATAGGCTGCACAGCTTTCCAGTGCTCTATCTTTTGTAGGCCACATGAGCAGCATGGACAGGTAGTACATCTCAGTCTCATTCGATCGAGTTCCCGCTCTTTGAAGTTCCTCGTTCAGAAGGTCAACCAACTCTTCATACTTTCTCAGCAGGTTTGAGGAGGGCCTGATGCTGTGCATTACTATGTTTGCCAGGATAAAGTTGAGCGTATCTGTGACAGGTCTGTAGGTGGTTTTATCAAAGATTAACTTCCAGTTTTTGAGAATGTGCTCCATCTCGGTCCCACTTTTGTCACTCAAACACTGCAGAAGTCCAGCAAATGAGTCTGCTCTCTTTGTTTCCAGATAGTACCTGCGATCCTGTACCTCTTGGTGGAGACTCAGATTTGGGTTTCTGGCTTTTTCGGATGCTTTTTCCTGTTCTGAACTATTAAATATCTCCAGGTACTTTTTGAAGAATTCAGATAACTTCTTTTTGTTTCTGACATCAGCTGATTCCCTTTCCTGTGACCTAGGCTTTAGGTATGTGAAGTAGTTTTCAAAGAAAATGAAAATTTCCTTGAGTCTTGGCTTCAAGGATTTCAGAAATCTCTCATGTTCTGCCAGGACAGCAACAAACTGGATAGAGGTTGTGTTACTTTGATCACGATGTAAAATGCTCACCGGGTGGGGACCTTTGAGAAACTGCTGCATTTTA
Organism: Xenentodon cancila; assembly: GCA_014839995.1. Lineage (NCBI taxonomy): Eukaryota > Metazoa > Chordata > Actinopteri > Beloniformes > Belonidae > Xenentodon > Xenentodon cancila. The sequence goes on along the minus strand of CM026198.1, from coordinate 33,921,303 downwards.
TCTCTTTGATGTCTGTCGTTGACCTCAGAAAGAGGAAGAGCTGTAATGACGTCGAGAAGGATCATCGTGGCTTCTGTCTCTCCGACATAGCCTGATGTATTGTAGGACGTTGGTCTCTTTCTGTTGTGTAGATCCTTGGGGTCTACTTGTTCATCTGTCTTGGCAAGCTCCTGGGATTTTCGGAAGGCCTTCACTGCTTTGGAACCTAATATTAGGCAATCTTTGAGGTCGTCAGCCGTAAGAGGCTTAGACTCGTCAATCATGTTTTTGAGTTGGCTTTTGTAAACTTGTCCAACTGTATCTGCAATGTAGGAATTAGAATTTTTGCCCTGTGCATCCAAAGCCCAGTGCAGGGCAGATTCAAAGTCTTTCTCTTTCAAGCAAAAATGTCTTGCCAGCGCCTGCGGCAGTGTGGCACTTCTGTCAAACCTCTCTATGGCCTTCTCAAAGATTTCCTTGATTTTCTTTGGGCCTTCCTCGTCACATATCTTCTCAATCAAAGGAGAAAACAGCGTATCCTTGTCGTTCCCCTGTACTTTCTTGTGGCGTGTGACGAGCATGCTTTGGATGTTTTGCCAAAGGAAATCTCTCCCCATACCGGATTTGTGGATTCTGTCACAGTGCAAAATGTCAATCGTTATCTCAGACAGAGAAAGTCTGTCTTTCCGTTTGAGGATTTGAAGACACTCAGAAGAAATCATTTGGTGCAGGAATCGCACCACTTGATAGGTGCCATGCTCTTCAGCTGTGAATGTTATCAGAAGTGTGGAAAAGGGGTTCATTATATCATCAAAAGCTTCTCGCTTCCATATAGTGTTTTTTATGCCCACTAGCTCTTCACATAAGGAGAGTGACATGTAGGAGCCATTGACAAAGGTGTTCAGCAAAGCAAGAAAGCAGAAGAGCCTTCCCTGTGGAGTAGTGGTGTCAAGATCTTGAACGATGTTGCTCACCAGATTTGTGATGTACTCTTCACTGAAATTATTTGTCATGATCATGAAGGCGTAGAAGGTTTCAGGCTTCTCGTGGTCGTCTTTCAACTGCTGAAGTTTCTCATAAAACAAACCCTGCTCTCTGGTGGACAGCTTGTTGGTTATGAACACATTTGCAATGTGGCTTTTTCTGGAGTTCTCAACAGGAAACTGAGTCCTCTCACAGTTCAGAATGATGACCATGAGGTTGTTACGTGTCTGCCTGTCACTGGCAACATTCAAGATGCACTGCTTCAAGTCCTCCAATTCATCCCAGTTGTCCACCAACAGAAGTACAGGTAAGTAGTGTGGCTGCTCATGTTTTCCATATGTGAGCAATTCAACAACCTGTATTGCAATTTCATTATTTGCAGCCATGTTGTTTTTAACGACAGCACATCGAAATTTTCTTCTCAGGTTCCAAAGGACATGCATTGCTAGAGTTGTTCCCCCACATCCAGGGGCATGGAAAAGGTTGATCATGGCACATGAAGATGTGCAGCCTTCACTAGGCAGGATCAGGTCAAACAGCTCATTGTATTTATCTCGCATGATGAAAGGCAGGCTGCCTTTCTTCTCAGAGAGGTAGAAGTTCCACCATGTCACTTGTCCTCCTCTGTAAAAGTCCTCCTCTGTTTTCTTCTTAAAGTCTTCAAACGAATCCTTTGTTTCAATTTCTGTGTTCTCACACTCATTTTCACTCAAAATGTCCAAAACAGTAAAAAGTTCCTCATCTTTCTTTGTTAGCAGGACTGAGCTTGAGCCTGTGGATGGTAGGAATCTCTGGGAAGACTGCGTCTGAGGTTCTTTAAGTTTTTTCACAGTGCTGGATATTTCATTCAGGCTCAGCTCATAGATGCACTTGTTGGTGATGTCTTCCATACAACGAGTCTCTATCAGTCGCTTCCAGTGACTGAAAACAGTTGAGTCTTTGCATATGCACATCACATTGTCAACACCTTCCAGTGTGCGGTAGATTGCACAGAAGGTCTCCACAACAGGGCTTGAGATGTCGTTTACAGATGTGTGAAGAACAAAGATGACCAGGAGTCTATCTTTAGATATCAAATCTGGGTTGCAAAGGAAAGTGATCATGTTGCTGACCTCTCCAGAGCGCCTCTTAAGCCATTCAGTAGGTATAAGTGGCTTGTCTCGCTCACTGTCTTCATTCTTCAGCCCATTGCAGAAAACCCAACTTGTTTGCTTAAACAAGTTCATCTTCCTAATGACTGCAGTTAAACTGTCGTGAGGGGTGTACATGTGTGGGTAATGCCGATTGGCCACGCGATCTTGTCTGTAAAAACTGTATGTTCCGTTCACATCTGACTCAGGATCAAAGTCCAGTACTGCAAACAGCGTCATCTCTTTGAGGAAATCCATATGCTCCAACTGGCTGGAGTGACATCTGTCAGTAACCACGATGACCTGAACGGAACTTTCAAATGCATCTCTGCCCCGAGTTATCAGCTGCATTAGCCGCTGGCCTTGGTGCCTGTGAGATGGGCGTTCTTCATCCTTCTCTTCTGCGGACTTGCGTGCCGATGCCCAGTTCTTGACTTTTTCACTCAGGCTTTTCAACTGCTCTTGAATAACCCGGTGATTAGTGTCTGCTAAAATGTTGATTGATCGTGGGCCGTCCCGGACAAACAGACATTCAGTTTGGCATTTTTGGTTTTGTTCTATCGCTGCAACAGTCAGTAGGGTGTAAAAGATATGATCTTGCGTTTGTGAATATGCTGGGACTACATCAACCTCTATCACCCATTTGTCTGAAGTTGTTCCATTTTCATGATGGACTTGTATAAAAGTTGGAGGCCTGATGCACATTCTGGCAGCATTAATGTGCTTTTCTTCAAAAAAGTCACTCAAAGATGTTTCAAAAGCACGATTGTACTCGTTGAAGGAGGAGATCTTGTGCCCAACTATCTGACCATGCTGCAGGTCTGGCTGGCTTTTTACTCCAAAATGAATGGTCCCATTGGTTCGTGAATTCATGCAGCTGGCGGCAAAACTAGACAATTCTTTTGTGAATTCATAAAGGATCTCCCTTTCACTGGCTTCGTTAACACTCGGCAGGAGGTAGTATTCATGCACAGGATCAAGAAGATTCCTTAGACCAGCCATAGGTGGAAGAAATCTATCTGCTGTGTAGTAGATGGAAGAGCTGCTTTTATCAAAAGGCCGGATCTGACAAATTGGCCTGTGCGGTTGTAGGACTGTGGCCTTGTCAGGCTCTGAGCAGTGTATGTCAGGTGTCTTCTGGGCTATTAAAGATCTTATTTTGTTTCTGGTCATCTGTAACATCTGCACAGCAGAGTTTAGACTTTGAATTCCTGAATCTGATGACACAGTTTCAGCTTCCATTGATTCGTCTACATCTGGTGACGTCGCTGCAGTTTTCCATAGTTCACTCTGCCTGAGTTCATAGTGACTCTCTGCTATTGTAAAACCTGACTCAAATGCCTGTGACTGCTTCCTGAACCTTTCCACGTTTTTAATGATTTGTAATGCAGGAGCTTGTGGAACACCCAGTTCTATTAAGTCTTGTTTCTCAAAGGAAATCAGGCAAGCTCCCGATAACTCTTGGTCATAGAGATTCTGTGCAATGTGTGCTGAGACCCTGAGTTTCAGGACCAGCCAGTCTTTCACATGGTCCCTGGTCCAGTCTTCAATCAGTGGTGGGAGTCTGAGGTCATGTTCTGCCTGCACAACAACAAATTAATATGAGAGGAAAATAAATCATGTTTCAACAGAACTGCCTTTTCTAAAGAAAAAATACTTTAATATCAAACGGACATACTGTTTTTGGCTGCAGCTCACTATCCAAGAGTGGTGGAGGAGCTTTAGAGGGATCCACATTCCTGCAAAGCAGAAATCAGGAAATACAATTAATTGAAGCACATAATGTTTCTCCATTTCTTATTACTTTGATGCCTGGACTTTACTTTTGTGTTCTGTTGCAAATGGTTTCTCTGCTTTGACGTTATTTTTAACCCAGAGCACTTTATGTCACAACTCAGTGAATATCTCCTCACCACCTGCTACCTGCCTATATGGTGAGTACACTGAAGAAAGGTCCTTATGCACACAAACAGCTTGTCATCCAACCATAACTGATATTGCTCCAGTCAGTCAGACAGGGAGGGCTTGTGCTCGTGCACATGAAGTGGGGAGAGGGGGATGAAAATATTCATCCTGCCATTAAAATAAATCTATATTCAAAGTAGGGTTGGATCTGACTATAACTCCATCCATCCATTAGCTATTCCCGCTTAATCTGTTTCCGGGTCACAGGTTCTGTCGGAGCCAATCCCGACGCATAGTAGGCGAAAGGCAGGGGTCCACCTGGACAGGTCGCCAGTCTATCCAGGGCCACATAGAAGACAAACAACCAATCACACTCACATTCACACCTAGGGAGAATTTAGAACGATCAATCAACCTACCCTGCATGTTTTTGGACTGTGGGAGGAAGCCGGAGTACCCGGAGGGAACCCACGCAAGCACGGGGAGAACATGCAAACTCCACACAGAAAGACCCACCGGGCCGGGAATCGAACCAGGAACCTTCTTGCTGTGAGGCAACAGTGCTGACCACTAAGCCACCGTGCTGCCCCTGACTATAACTCTTCAAATTAAATTCTTTTAATTAATTTTCCTTTATTAAGATTAATTAATAATGCATTATAATTATATATATATATATATATGTGATGGTGCATATCAACATCAGTGGCAACAGGGACTTATTTTTCAGGCATGCTGTTTGTTTTGAGGGCAGACGGTTGTCGTCTAAATAATATTTGACAGACCTCTTCCTCGTGTAAGTGTTTTCACCAGTTGTCTCAGCATTTCCTAAATGATTCCCACAGTTAAGTGTTTCCAAGCGCTGTCTCGGAGTTCTCTCACCACTGGACGGTGGAGGCTCTCCAGTGAGCTCAAACTGTAACCATAATATTGTACTATAAACCTGCATGTTTGGCCAGCCAGGGTGGTGTTTGTCACTTGTCACATAACTGGAGATACATACGGCACTTACTCAGGCTCCTGGAACTTAAAGGGTATGAAGGTGTTACTGAAGGAGCTCGGATCATTTTGCTTCTCACTTTTATTTTGCTGTGGTTCCTTGTTAGCACTAGGTGACCTTCTGACCTTCTCATAACCTTCTGTCGCCCCGATGTTAACTTCCTTTCCAGGTATTGATTGGTGTACAAAGGTACCGCAACAACTCCTTTGGAAGCACTTTTCAGCTCATTCGCCAGGGATTCAACGGCAGCTGCTGATTCCAACTGCTGTTTGCTGCATAAGTACAAACAACAGCGCTCCTCGTGTGAGCTCAAACAGCGGTGACGTCACCGATGGCAATAGGGCTCTTATACTTAGGCTGTGTAATTAAAAAGGAAGTGTGAACCCGTTTGGGGCCGGAAACCCTAATGGCACTCATAGAGGTCTGACTCTAGAGTCACCCTGGTTTCTTGTATCTCTAAAATTGTGGTATCCATTATTTTTGGTTTCAAAATGAGGACTGAATCCTTTGTTGGTGACAGCTAATAAGCAAATTAAGACCAACTGAGACATAGTGACACAACGTGATCATCACATAGGTACTTTCATAATCAAATGGATTGCTACATGGCAGTGATACGTTTGGGAGGCAAACTTCAAGTTTCAAATTGTTACAAGAAACTAAATTTGTGGTTATTTAAATGCATTTTTTACAGCTTTCAAGTAAGCCTACATCTTTGTGACGTTCCCAAGTGCCTCATCAGCGTTCGCACTCAGGACGAAGGGAGATGTAAACAATGATAATAAACACACACAAACAGCGAAACACATCATAAAACTGGACAAGCCTCACCTTCTCTGAGTTCAGTTCAATTCAATTTTACATAGTGTCGATTACAACACATGTTTCCCCCAGGACACTTCAGTTCTTGCGAATTACAGGCCAATTTCAAAGCTCCCGTTTTTATCTAAAATTTTAGAGAAAACTGTTTTTAACCAATTACAATCTCATCTTGATCTTAATGATACTTTAGAGAAATTCCAGTCTGGTTTTAAACGATTTCATAGCACCGAAACTGCTCTCCTTAGAGTTTTTAATGACCTGCTCCTGTCCGCGGACCACGGCAACCCGACTGTTCTGGTTCTACTGGATCTCACTGCTGCCTTTGATACAGTAGATCACCAAATCTTGCTATCGCGGCTTGAGAACTACGTAGGCATTAAAGGCACCGTTCTACATTGGTTCCGGTCTTATTTAGAAAGCAGGAGTTTCTCTGTTTGTTTGGGCCAGTTTTTCTCGTCTGCATCCCCTCTTAATTGTGGGGTGCCTCAAGGTTCCATATTGGGTCCAATTCTTTTTTCTTTGTATATGCTTCCCTTGGGCTCCATTTTTCGGAAACACAAAATTGCTTTCCACTGTTTTGCCGATGACCTACAAATTTACCTGCCCATAGAGTCTAAGTGCAAAAAGTCAATTGAACCTCTCCTCATCTGTCTCGAGGAAGTCCAGTCTTGGTTGCAGAGTAACTTTCTCAATCTAAACAAAAATAAAACAGAAATAATAGTCTTCGGTCAGCCAAACATTTTAGATGGGCATGACAGTGTGATTGGTCCCTTATCTGTGTACTGTAAACAATCTGTAAGGAATCTTGGTGTGATTTTTGATTCTGGTTTTAAGTTTGACAAACAGATCGGTTCAGTGGTCAAAGCTAGCTTTTTCCATCTACGGCTTTTAAGTAAGGTAAAACCATACCTTCCTTTGAAAGACCTGGAGAGAGCTATTCATTCTTTTATCACCTGCCGGCTAGATTACTGTAATTCCCTCTACTCTGGGATTGACCAGCTGTTGCTCCGCCGCCTGCAGACGGTTCAGAATGCAGCAGCTCGTCTGCTGACTAACAAGAAACGTCGTGATCATATCACTCCTGTCCTGGCCACCCTGCACTGGCTTCCAGTCCAGTACAGGATCCATTTTAAGATTTTATTACTGGTTTTTAAGAGTTTAAACGGTACGGCACCGTCTTATTTATCTGAGCTTTTAAACCTCCATGTTCCGGTCAGAGCTCTGAGGTCCACCAACCAGTTACTTTTAACTATTCCTCGATCTAAACTTAAAAGCAGAGGGGATCGATCCTTTTCCTTCACTGCCCCCAAATTATGGAACAGACTACCTTTTAATATCAGATCTGCTGAGACCACTGAACGTTTTAAAACCCTGTTAAAAACACACCTCTATGCATTGGCGTTCCCACCATCCTGAGCATGACATCTTGGTTTCTTGTGTATGAGTACTTGTATGATTGTAGTTTATTACCTTTGTTTTAATTGTTTTTAATTATATGTATTACTTTTATTGTACTGTTTTATGTTTTATTTTAAATCTGCACTAGTATGGATATTTTTTTTTTTTGTTTATTGGTCAGTCTGGAATTTTCCTGTTCTTATGCTGTACAGCACTTTGGCTAAACTGAGGTTTTTTTTAAATAGTGCTTTATAAATAAACTTGAATTGAATTGAATTGAATTTCCAGAGACCAGAACACGACCACAGAGGAATTATTCCATAAACAGCGGCAGGTAAAAACTCCCCTGGTGAGAGAAAAACCTTAAACCAAACAGTGGCAGGAAAAACTCCCCTTTAAGAGGGAAGAAACCTGGATCAGAACCTGGATCATGAGGGGGGACCCTTCTGCTGAAGACCAGCTGGGTGAAGCAGGTGCAGTTCTGTTTAATTTACCAAAAAACGTATAAGAACAACCAGAACGTCTCACCGTTTGTCTGGAACTTCAGACTTAAAACATGGTGGTGGAGTCCTTGACCTGTAAGTCTTCAGGGACGAGTGAGGAGATGTAGGTCTTGCATCCTCCCTGCCTGTGCCAGCACTTGGAGAACTTCTAAAATGGAAATAGACAAATATAATCTACCGATTACTGAAAAAAAAGAAGATAAACCCAAATACAGGACAACCTGGCCCAGTTTTATTCTCATGGCACATAGGAATAATAATGACATTAACACACCGTTCATCCACCCTGAATGAAAGAGGGTTTTGCGTCGAGTTGTCACTCGTCACAGAGAGGCCTGAAGAAGAGCAGCCCCTCGTCTCATCATCATCCATCGTAGTTCTGCCAAGTGCAGAGGAACAGTTGTCACTATTGATGCGAGAAGCTTTTATCCCCCCAGTGTGCTCTAGTCTTGTTAGTGATGAACAATAAAATGTTAACAAGTTTAACAAGTTTACAAGAAAACTCGCTGTACCAGTTTTTGTTGTTAGTTTTGGATTTAGAAATCACTGCTGGTGCATGTTTGAGGGAGTGTTATGACGGCCAAACAGCTGGTGAACTGCTGAAACTGCTGAAATCTTTTTTTTACCTGGCATCCTAATTTTGTGTTCTTCTACCAGAGATAAATCTTCTAAAAAGGGATCTAAATGAACAGTCCACATGAGTACAATGGTTTTCAAGCGTCCTGTTCTGTTCTGTAATGTGGGCTGCAGTTTCTACATGTTCATATGTGCTGCAGTTTGTTCATCCAGGAGAGTAACAAGTCACAGATGTAGTGATAAAAACAAATAATGACAATAATAACATTTCAGCAGCTCTGGCCAAACTATAGGACCAAACAACAGTCCGGTCTCTTCGTATTATCATTTATATTTTGAGAGTAAGGCGCCGCGATACTTCATAAACTATAAATGTATAAACTGGATGCACTTCAGATGTGTTATATCAAGCATAGACTGCATTTGACATTGGAAATCAGTGAATCTAATGCACCAATATGTCAGATCACACAATTAAAAGCACAAAGTGCAAAAAAGCAATAAAAGGTTTTACAGAGCTGATTGGTTTATGTTTAAAAAACAACCTTAATATTTAGGGATTTTGTGAACAACGAAATTATTTTAATGTGAAAGAACAAGAGTCACGGTGAGTAATGAAGATTAACCGGTTTTTATGGACAATATTCTGGGAATCTCAAAAAGTTTCACACTAATCTGATGGAGTATTAAAAAAATGTAATAGAAATCATGTACAAATGGTAAACTACACCGACATTTACATCGCGACTAAGGTGAAACGTCCTGCTGTCCAGATGTTTCTTTGGCGACTGCAGTCCATTCAAGTAGGAATGTTTTTGAGAAAACGAAACCAGAGATGCCAGTGGGGTGGAGCAACTGCGCTGAAAAAAGAGCTCTAACAAATCTTATTATTTAATAGCCATTTTGTTCCCTACTACTAGAACCCCAGTCCATATCCAGCTGTTGCTTGGATCCATTCAGCATCTTAGTTATACACTATAAATGTTCGCCCCTTGAAGCTTTGTTACCTACAAGCTGGTGCTTTACATGAGTGTGCTTGAGCTTATTATTTTGTACACGCGCTGGGGGAAGAACTAAAGAGAAAAAGGTGTCTGGTTGATCTAAAACACGACATTAAAAGAGCCAGAAAGAAAACGTATGCTGTCTAGAATTAAAGCGTGACGTCATTGACGCAGGATCGTACTGAACAACTGAAGTTTGTTTCATGGGGTTTTTTTAAATTCATGTCAGATTTAGGATTTTGTTTAAGACCATTTTAACTCCCAACCAACAGATACAGAAGGTTCAAACATCCGATTGTTTGTGGATTGATCGTTTTGACTTCTTAAACATGTAAACCCAAAACCTTAACGCATCCTTGTTTGCAGTTTATTTGTAAATTGTTTGATATTAGTTTATTAATTATATTTTTATTTACAGTTTATTTGTCTAATGTTGTGTATTTCCAGTTTACATGGTGTCTTTACAGAAACCATGTTTAAATAAAAAAGTCACGATCTGTGAGGACGCAGTCGATCTCTTACCTTCTTGTATCCCTCCGTCGATGCACAAATGTAATCCTCGAACTAGTCCTGCGGATGATTACGTTTGGTTGAATGAAACGACGTCAGACCGACTCGTTTCCTGCAATCCCGTCTGCCTGCGAGCTCGGTAGCTCCGCACGGCTTTGGGGTTTTAGGAGCGCGCAGGAGCGCGCGCAGGAGCGCGCACAGAGGAGACCTGCACAGCTGAAAGGCGCGTGAGCCGCTCCAGCCTCCCACGGTCCTCACGTATGAGAATATTTTACAATACAAATACAATCTATGACATCCAAAAAAATAAAACAGACAGCTGTCCAGTGTACACATGAGGGTTATTTTTATTTACAATATAATAAAAGACAAATGGTTTTATCCTCATGGACAGAAGTACCACATTAGACAAAAGAGCACTAAGTATTTGGGGCTGCACATTCACATCAACATGACAAAACAAATAAATGTATTCAGCTTCTTTCACTTCAGTCAATAATGTGGCTTTGAAGTGAAACGCTAACGTCCGTTGGCACCTACCAAACTTCCAGCCAAAGTTTCTACTGAACATTTTTGACTTCTGGCACAGGAAAGTGCCGAGGTCTCAGGATGCCACTGGGAACGGGGCAGCGTTGAGTCACGAATTCCACAACAAACTTTCTATTACAGTGTTTGAAGACAACGTGCAGCCATATGTGAAAATGTTCAGCTTGAACTGAAAGTATATCCACTGTGTCATCTGAAGCCCGAGTCCACCAAAGAGAGGCTCAAAAGTGGGACAGCTTGAAAAGACTGTAGCCTAAACTGTGCAAGAACAACGTTTATCAGTTTGTATCTGTATGAGTTTTGAATGGAGCAGTGACTAAAAAAAAAAAACAAATAAAAAAAAAAGAAGCTAAAAGAAATGCAAGCAGTTTTTTAATGTTGTGCAACTGTGCAAAATGCTGAGAGAACTGTATTTCTGACAAAGTACAAAGTTTCCTTTGTCTTTGTTCTGTTTTCCAATCATGTAAAGTAAATAATGTTCATTTTAGGCACTGTTTTGAGGTCAAATGTTTGATTGTCAACTATAACATTGTTGGACAATTTCCATAGATTTGGCTTAGTTTTGTATAAAGAAGGTGCTGTTACAATGTTAAGTCAGTGTTATGCTAAAATAATACAAATGCAAACATTAAGCAGCTGTACCTGCATCTGTAGTTAAAAGAACCAGCAGACAGCCGACCTTCAGTTCATTATAATCTCCTCTTTGACTTGACGTCAGAAATAGAATAACGTGTCTTTTGTGCTCCTCTAATAAAGTTTCATGACAGGTGGACTACTCTGGAGTCCCAAAGCGGCCGTGACGGACTCTACTGTACACGAGGCCTCTGCTGTCAACGTGCCCTTGAGCAAGTGAACAGTCAGCTAACAGTCATTGCTAAAGAAAATCATCTAATAAAAGACGCTGCAGTGTAAAAATGCTGCAATCACCAAAATACTTGGAGGAATCAGAGAATCCAATAAAAACGGTGAATATGTGGGTTGTGATGGGTAACGGGTTTGGATGCTGTGTTGTTAGGATAGTCTTATAGTCCCCCGCGCTTCTCTGTTAAGCCTCCTATTGCCAGCGGCGTCTCGTCAGCCCATGTGGATAAAATCCCGGGTCTCAGGATTCCATGGGAACCCCAGTAACCCATGAAAGGTCCCTTTGCTAGTCTGTTTCTCACCAGTCCGACTGAGCATGGGTCTGTTCTCCTGGACGGTTTATGTGTTCTACTGTGCTGTTTAAATGTTTGTTTTCCTGGTTTGATGCCTTCTGATTATTTTGTTGTTGTTTATTACTTGGCACCCCCCCCAATGGACCGACAACTCTCAGCCATTGACTTTATTTGAATTTCAAACCTGCAGGGTATTAACTGTGCACAAGACTGTAACAGAAGGGGATGTAGCCTGCCGGTCTGAAATGAAGCGCATGCTGAAGCCACTTGAGCGTGTGCTCTTTATGCTGCCCACAAATTTGGAGAAACAAGAAATGGAGACAAACTCCACCTGTTATAATACTTTATAGCAGATGTGCAAATGGACAGTTGCACACTCACAAAATCTGTAATTTTCCTGTTATGGTGTTCCCATCAATGACAACATTGTAGTAGATCAGCATCAAAAAAAAAAAAAGGTATGCAAAACGTGCGTACATGTCACATGAGCTACAACAAAGAAGGAGGTGCATGGTTGTACACCCCGAGCTTCAGCTACATGCTTTGATACGAACACTGAGTACCACACGCTCACAGATGTACAAACTCCTGTACGTCCTGCTGTATAGAACGTCATGAGAGAAAGCGCCTACTTCTTATTCAATGTATAACTTCCGTACCGTTATTTCCAAATGTATTACATTTCTTCAAAACAGCATAAAAATCTATCTATGTGTAAAACTTGGTCCCATTTAGAGGAGAACAGAGAACAAGCAGTATATACTTGACGGTATGGCTTAGCTGTGATTGACAGCATTACGAATGCACATAATGCAGGCCCTCAGCTCTACCTCTCACCTCCTTCACTAAATGAGTGAAACACCAAAGTCATCGTCAGTCCACTTCTTTCATGCAGCTTATGTTGATTCGGATGCTACGACAGGCCAGCAGGCTCTTGAAGCATTTTAAGCATTTGAGGAACGATTTCAGATAAAACCTCCACTGACATTATACAAGCCTGCTGCTCTGGATGATGATGATGATGTCATACTGTATATTAACAATAATTTACTGGCTAGGTTGTTAAGCTGCTGCTGACTTATTTCATTCTGGCAGTGGTTTGGTGTTTATTTATTATTTATTTATGTAAGTGTGATGTGTTCAAGCATGTGCTCATGCTGGTTCACTTTGTCCCGCCAACATCAGAGGCTTCAAGGCTAAACTGGAAATGAGCTGGATTGTAGGCTGGTGGCATAAACATTCTGCTTCCTGTTTTTACCTCTTTTAACTCATGACTCAGCAAAACTATCATGAAAACTCATCCCTTTACATTATTTCTTCCTAATCGAGAAGGTTTTACCACAAGTGCAAAGCATGACAGAAGCATTATTTCCCAACCAAGCCGGTAATCCCAGGACCCATGTCCAGTGGGGTCATCACATCCTCTTATGGTCGCTGCAGTGCTTTGTGTGAGCGTCTTTCTGAGCACCAAGGCATCTGACTCCTTCCAGTAGCATAGGAGTCCCGTGATGTGGATCTGACATCAGAAGAGAGATGGACGAGGCCCAGTGGGAGCAAGACATGTGAAGACAACGGTTTGAGCCGCTTTAAAATAGCATCCATGTATTATTATACCAAGTGCCAATGTCACACCACAACTAGACACGGACTTTATCAGGATACCCAATTAACAAGAGCGAATCTACTTTGCTCTTCATTAATAAGTCAGCCGATCAAGCGGGTCAGTTACTGACTACTTTTTAATGTAGTTTTGAAGATCTATAGTTTTGAAGATAGTTTTGAAGTCTATATTTCTGGTTTTACTGCTTTGTGGCCAAATCTGAGCGCGCTCTGTCGTGTCATTCATTCTGGAGCTCGACCACCAAACTTACAGAGAGCATCAGGTCTTGAAATCTCATAAAAATATGTAATCATTTCATGGTAAAGTTATTTTAAAGCAGAAGTATTAATATATAAAATATATTTTTGTGTTGTTTCCAGAAAAGGCCTATAAGGTGGCAGTATTGACCAATTCCATACTATCTGTGGCTCATTGTGGTCCTAATAACGATTATTTGGCTCCTCTTTCATGTATATGAAGAGCAGTGAGACAGCCATCTGATTTCACTTTGACTTAAAACTTGCAGATTTTTATAAACCAGTTAAGTTTCTATAACTGCAACATCCACATAGTTACAGAGCACTGCAGAAGGCTGCTTGTAACCATATTTATGAAACTTCTTGTGAGATCATTAAAATTGCTCACATTTAATCTCTAGAGTGGCGTTTAGATGTAGTTTGAATGTCTGCAATTGTGTGAGTGGTACACCTACCAATGACTCTGGCCTGGAGTCTGATCTTCACGCTGCTGTCTTTTTTTCCTTTGGTCACCAGAGTGATCTCCTCCTGTATCACACCCTCCTGGTGGGTTCTGTACTCGCATGTTACCTTTACTCCTCCTAAAGAGGAGGGGATAAAAGATGTGCAAGTCTATTAAACATACAGAAGACAGAAGTGCTGTCATAGGTGAGTTCATATATCCAGTTTGTTACAGCTTCAAGCAAGGAAGTGGACCAGCGTGGACCAACATTTTCCTCTACTGCCCTTAAGCCCCAGTACACCTTGGGAGGAAGTAAAAGATTTCCTGTAAAAGAAAACAATCTATGTAAAACGTACGAAATCTAATTGAAGCCCATTTGCACAGCCAGTTTATTCAGCACTGTAGCCGCTGTGTTCTGCCCCACTGTGCGATGAATTGCATGGAGGCCAAATGACGCAACATTTTATTTCCCCTGCTGACACACGTCTGTACACCATTAACATGAAGTAACAGAGATGTAACGGTGCAAAGTGAGTGATGCACAAAGAAAAAGCCAAGCAGGGCTAGAGTAGCTGCAGATTTTATGCATCACTGAAATAACATCTAGCCAAGCCTGGCCGGCGTCTCCCTCCCAAGTAACTGACTTTTGATCATAGCTGTTTGGAGGATCAAGTTTTTATAAATTTGCATTTACATTAAGAGGTAAATGTTAATCATCTCAGCAGACAATTCTCTCTGGTTTCAACAAATTGGCAAGTACAGAGTGTTTTCCAAAGAGAGCCGCTCACGCCCCCTGATGGGAACAGTAACATGACATGGATCCCACTCTTGTACACGAGTTGTAAGTTTTAACTCCGTCTGTAACATTACTCACATCAGCTACAAGCTGCCAACGTCATGGAAAATCCAAGAATTAAAAAATGAGAGTTATGGAAATGCATCCATCTAATAAATACACATAAAGAGTTAGCTTCACCATCTCAACAGTCTCCATGTCATGTTAATACACAAATGTGATAAAGAAGTATTCCTGTATTCCGGCTCTCATGGCTGAACTTACCCTCCAGGCTGGAGTTAATTCGGTGGACTCGAATGCTCTGGGGCTTCCGAGATGGAGAGTAGGAAGGAGAACAGGAGAGTTCCTTACCCAGAGTGGGAACATCTGGTACAGTAAAGACAATCTCATAACAGTGGTGACTCTTCAGGAAACCCGCCTGAGCAAAAAGTGACAGGACGGAGTCAAAGAGCAAAGAGGAGGAGGTAGGGAGAGTTCAGAGTGGAAGGAAACGGAAAATAGATGGAGTTATGACCGGAATGATACGAAATAAAGCCAAAGCTGTGAGAGATGCTGTTAACAACCTGCTGTTACATCTGGACTGTATCAGTCATCAGGAGGGTTACATCACAATAACAAAAAAACATGGATTTGAGCATTATAATCTTCATAAGACAAAGTTTAATTGGAGAAATGACATAATCCCTGAATTATCACCTTTTTGGACAACATTATCAGTAGTTTTTTGTTTTTTTTAGAATACAGGCACTGGATATATTTATACATGAATACTCTTGGAAAAATACTAAATGAGCTGTATTTATGTAAATGTTCTCACTTGAGGCATTACCTCAAATCATTAATATTTTACCTTGATTATGATTAATAAGCAATTCTTTTTTTGTTTTATTTTATTTTTTGCTCTGAAAAAAAATCCAACAATTAAAACTGGGATATTTTTCTAAGGAAGCACAAAGCCTTTTGATTTTAAAATAATGTAAGTGTACATCCACAAGAAACAGAATATAAAAAAATAATAATAATTGAAATAACGGACGTGGCCAGTGAACTCCAGCTTGTGAATGTCCAGCCCTATTTTCACAAGAAGCCAAGCATGCTGACGTGTAGACGACTGGATCAAACTACTGACTGAGAGCGAATGCAGCAAGGCCAGTGGGGGACCTGGGAGGGAGGGCCAATCATGCTTGGACATGGTGCCAGTGCACGTTTAAAAGTACCACCAAGTCATCTACAAATGACTCACACATGCAGACACACCTTGACTAAGTAGCGACCATCCTTCTCTAGAACAGCAATGAGAGTAGAAAGGTTTGATTGGTCATCTCTTCGTGTTGGAGAGCCAGGAGGCTCGTTATCATCAGGGAAACGCACCCCAGCTTTGGAAGTGGAGCCTGGAAAAAATACATACTTTGAACCTTCTTGTACCTCAGCCAGGCATTTAACAATTTAAGAAATAAGGGCATTTCCAGATGGCTTAATCTGGCATAGAGCAGCTACGTATGGCCCTTACATACTGGCATTTCTTTGTGTTACTTGATGCCTGATCCTGATGCCTCTATGCAAGAGCTGCTTTTTCGGAAAGGCGTAAAATTTGACCACATCTTTTTTTCACCTCCCAAGGTAGACAAAAAGGCATAGAAATGGAGAGACGGGGTGTGTTTTAAGGGACATCCCCGCATCCCGTAACCAAGTGAGAAGTGTGAGACTTTAAGAACTTTCTGATGTAGATGTGCGACCTTCCAAGACTCTGCAACATGAATCATTCTTATTCACTCGCTCTAAACGAGATGCAGAAATAGGCAGGCTTTATTTTTTTTAAATGTATTTATTTATTTTTTTTGCCCTTGTTTGCACATATATTAATGGTGTGATACCAAGTTGGTAGGACCCGAATGTTATATACATGCATTTTAATCTGTAATCGAGCGTCATTTTTGTTTTTTTTATGTGTGCGTAGGTGTGTACCCTTCACCAGCCCTCGTGACAGTCTAACTATTTTTTATTGATCCCTGAGTAAGAAGAAGAAACTAGAAAAAAAGAGAAAAATGAACCAAAAAATTCTGCCAAGGAGAGCTAAAATCACAGAGTGTGGAGTGTAAAAGACTAGAAATAGAAAGACGAGACAGTGGTGGTGGTGCAGTCTGGTGTCTGTGTTATAATGTGCGTTAAAAAAAGTTTATAATGTTCTTGTTTAAAGAGTAAAAGTGGACACAGGACAAAAAGGTGTTAAAAAGAGGACAGAGAAAAGGGGGAGGAGCTTTATATTTACAATTGCATGTCTGATTGTTTTGGGGTGTAGGGGCAGTAATTAAAAAGTTATATATATATTAATATATATAGAAATATTTAAATAGTCATGTCCACATATATCGAGATACGGAGATATGTAAGCAGTTAACTAATACATATTCATAAACATTGTGAGAAGAGAAAGCAACAAAATAGATAAATAAATAATATATATACATCCACACAAAGATCAATGTGTGGACATCTAAACATCTTGCTATGCATGAATGTAAGATACATATGCACAAGTACATAATTATACATACATACAAATATACGTTGATACATTTATGTGCACATGTGCTTATTTAGATAAACACATATATGTATAAATAACTATTCAAATAATATACCTACACATATCTTTGAAACACTGCATATATATATATATATATATATATATATATATATATATATATATATATATATATATATATATATATATATATATACATATATATATACATACACACATATAAAGACATACAGACATATATATCGGCACATGTGTACCCTTCGCATATACATGTCACAATATATTTTTCAATACTTACATCCATGCAGCTCATATGCATACATATACACAACATACACACATACACACATATAGGAAATAGGAAGACTTTAGTTTGAGGAGCAGATGAAATTAGAATGACTGAAGAAACAGTTGAATGAACGCAGCTGGAATCGCATTCAGAGGAAAACATGACATCACCTGACGTCAGGCCACAGAATCAGTCACTTATTCAGTATGACATTAACATGGCAAGAAAATAATGACTGTGACTGCCGATTATAGTCATAAGCACAGAGGAGCTGCACTTCTCTCCAGGGATGAGCAGGCTCCTGGTTAAAACCTGCTCTCAAATCAAACAGCAGCTGGACGGGGAGGACCTGGAGCGTTTTTATTTACGGTGCTTTACGCTTCTAGTTACACTGTTCAATGACCAGTCAACAACTCATTTTGCATAAACACAAGCTTTAAGATCCAGCAAACAAGCACTCATTTGAAGGTCAATAGGGTAGCAAGTGTTTAAGTCTGAGTGCAAGTATGGGTGAGTTGACTGTAAGCTGGTTTTACTTAAAGAGGAATGTTTAAGTCTCTTGGCAGTATTTAATTTACTTCTCCTCCACCGTTTGGTTATGTTTACCCACTGCATCCACTTGGTTTGGCAGATAAAAACAATTTTTTCAAACTCTGTGCAATCCCTACAAGGAAAGAGAAGTCAGAAGACACTCAGAGGCACTGAGATTAAATCTACCTGTGAATGAGAAACTTCGACATGACATCTAGGGCCGTCATGATTGTGAAAATTCAGTTACATGCCATAGAGGCTCCATGCAAATTGCATGATGCAGTTATAAATGAATTAATAACACACGTTCACCTTGTGAGAACCAGCCACTGATTGTCAAAAAAATCAAATAGAAATAAATCATATTTAATTCAATTCCATTAAATGTTATTTATACCGTTATTTATAGCGTCTATTACAACACAAGTTGTCTCTAGGTGCTTTCCAGAGACCCAGAACTTATTTGCATCCTTTCCAGCTTTCTCAACAAAACAAATTGCACAATACAGCATAAGCATGTCCACAGCGCTGCTTCATAACTATAATAAATACAGCGTAAACAAGGGGGAATGAGACAATGTTATCTAAAGGTTGGTAATCATTATTGTACGATTATGTCAAAACTGTAAAATCAACCGCCCCCAAACACATACTTACAGTGGACCAACTACTGATGACGTAACTCTCTTAACACATTAAATAAATGCTTTTATCCCACACCGTGTACAAGAACAACATTCAATCTTTAGTACAGTAGAACCCCTGTCGTGCACTTTAAGTGCTAAAGCTATTTAAATGAGACTATGAGCAGAAAAGGTCAGATGGCAAATGCAGGTTAGGCAGGAACTATTTTCAAAGTGTGCAGGAGAGTTTTGAAGGTAGAGAGGAACACCACTATTCTGCTGGCATTTGGTATCTTGTTCCACCTTGTTCCACCACAAATGAGAGCAATCTGGACTGAGACTCCCCTGATGGCAGCAGACGAGGTTCCTGACAGGTTTACAGTGCAGCAGAGAGCCTGCATGACTGAATTTAGCTGGCTGCTCGGCCTGCAATGACCCTGTTGGGAGCTCTTTTAAACTGATCACGGAGGTCGTGGGGAGCCAGTGGACTTCACTGTGTAGCGGCGTGACGAGTGCTTTCTAGGTGAGCAGTCATTGGATACGCCACTGCTCCTGGAGTATCTGTCTGGGTTCAACTGCTGGTACTTAGACACAGTTGAGGAGCTGCACATCAACCATGACAACATCAGAGGTTGTTTCAACCTTTGGTGTGTAGTTTGTTGGATCAGTTGCCATGTTCAGTGCATCTTTATTTAATTTTTAAATTTTCAATATGTAAACACAAAAACATCCTCCATCTCTTCCTGGATAGAGTTTAAACTCACCCAGGCGGGCTTGGGGCAGAAGCCACGCCATTCCCTGAGGATTCCAGTCACAGGTAAACGGATGAAAGTCCAAATACTACAATCAAAGACAGCATTCACACACAGAAACACCAGCACTATCACAATTACCTTTTCTTCCTGTTGCCATGGTAATGTAGTTAGGAATTAGGCCGTGTTAGACAATACATGTGTGATGTCATCACTGACCTGAGGATGGAGGAGGAAACGGAGAGAGATAACACATTTGTACACGTTTCAGCTAGTCAGGGCAGGGTACATTTACTGAAGTTAATAGTGGGTCTTCAAGTCTGAAGGATTTCTCCTGTCCTGGTGTTGGCAACAGACGGTGCAGAAACAGCCCACGTCACAGGACAAACATGGGAGTTAGTGCTCTGATAACCTTAGGTGTCATTCCTCTGCGCTTGTCCTGCACCTCGTTTATTCTACTAAATCCACAAAACAATACGTGTCTGAGAACAATCTGTCTGAGAGAGAGCTGCGCTGGAGCCACCCTGGAGCCCCTCTGGAGCTACCCTGACCCACCCTGGAGCCCACCTGGATCCACCCTGAGTCCCCCTGGACCCACCCTGCAGCCACCCTGGAGCCCCCCCCTGGACCCACCCTGGAGCCCCCCCTGAGTCCCCCTGGACCCACCCTGCAGCCACCCTGGAGCCACCCTGGAGCCCCCCTGGACCCACCCTGTACTCACCCTGGAGCCCCCCTGGACCCACCCTGCAGCCACCCTGGAGTCACCATGGACCCACCCTGGAGCCCCCCTGGACCCACCCTGCAGCCATCCTGGAGCCCCTCTGGAGCCACCCTGGAGCCCCCCTGTAGTCTCCATGTACCCACCCTGGAGCCCACCTGGACTCACCCTGGAGCCCCCCCTGGACCCACCATGTACCCACCCTGGAGCCTACCTGGATCCACCCTGGAGCCCCCGTGGAGTCACCATGGACCCACCCACCCTGGAGCCCCCCTGGACCCCTCCTGGAGCCCCCCTGGTCCCACCCTGCAGCCACCCTGGAGCCCCCCTGGAGCCACCTTGGTCCCACCCTGCACCCACCCTGGAGCCCCCCTGGACCCCTCCTGGAGCCCCCCTGGTCCCACCCTGGAGCCCCCCTGGACCCACCCTGGAGCCCCCCTGGACCCACCCTGGAGCCCCCCTGGACCCACCCTGGATCCCTCCCAGACTGACCCTGTACCCACCCTGGACCCCTCCTGGTCCCACCCTGGAGCCCCCCTGGTCCCACCCTGCACCCTCCCTGGATCCACCCTGGATCCCTCCAGGAGCCACCCTGGATCCACCCTGGATCCCTCCAGGAGCCACTCTGGATCCCTCCTGGAGCCACCCTGGATCCCTCCAGGAGCCACCCTGGATCCCTCCTGGAGCCACCCTGGATCCCTCCCAGACTGACCCTGTACCCACCCTGGACCCCTCCTGGTCCCACCCTGGAGCCCCCCTGGTCCCACCCTGCACCCACCCTGGACCCACCCTGGAGCCCCCTTGGACCCACCCTGGATCCACCCTGGATCCCTCCTGGAGCCACCCTGGATCCCTCCAGGAGCCACCCTGGATCCACCCTGGATCCCTCCAGGAGCCACTCTGGATCCCTCCTGGAGCCACCCTGGATCCCTCCAGGAGCCACCCTGGATCCCTCCTGGAGCCACCCTGGATCCCTCCCAGACTGACCCTGTACCCACCCTGGACCCCTCCTGTTCCCACCCTGGAGCCCCCCTGGTCCCACCCTGCACCCACCCTGGACCCACCCTGGAGCCCCCTTGGACCCACCCTGGATCCACCCTGGATCCCTCCTGGAGCCACCCTGGATCCCTCCTGGAGCCACCCTCCAGAGAGTAGCTGATCATCCCTTTATTAGAAATGAAGACACTTGCACCATTTACAGATCTTGTTGCTTAACACACACAGTGACTCTAGAATAGCAAACTCTTTTGAGGCTTATTAGAAGAGATTATTTTTATCAAGTTTGAGCTTCTCTATATTGGTTCCCTGTTTCTTAGATGAAATTTCTCTCCTCACGTAACCTAAAAAGGGCTTTGCTTCAGGCTAATGGAGCAAGAAGATCCCAAGAGACCTTCACTGTCAGAACACAGGACGACTTCTAGAGGTTCCAAAAGTAGATGAGATTGTGATGTTTTTATCATTCTTGAAAATTAGACCCTGTGTATCATTTTGTGAGACTAACCTGTATAAATAAAGAATAAATAAAAAGCAGAGCTATTAGCAACGACTGTTGGGGGGGGGGGGGGGGGGGGGGGGGGTGTCCTATTATGCACCGTTCCTCATTCTGTTCTCTTTACTCTCCAGATATTTCTGTACCTGTACCATGATTCTTGTCATTACCTTTGTATTTTTTAATTTGTCTCGTTGCCTGTGAGGATTAGTGACCTGTCCAGGGTGTAACCCTGCCTTTTGCCCAAAGACAGGCTCCAGCAGACCCTCCGATCATTAATCGGAGGAAATTAGAATGGATGAGCGTCCCGTGGCGAGAATCCCTGGCCTGTGTCTCTGCTGTCCTAAAATGAACAAACTGACATAAAGTGGATTTACATACATTATAATTGGACTGGACTCAGTTTGTAATGTCCTGGACTAAAAAAGGCTCTACAGAGGGTGGTGAGAGATGCGTGATACAGCAGCAGGACTGAACTGTTGGCCATCCAGAACCTCTTCCACCTACAAGACGGAGGAGGAGGACGAGGGGATCTTCTCTGATTCCAGCCATCCCAGTCACTGATCAGTCTTGGGGCAGGCGGTGCAGAAGCACAGACCGCGCAGCTCTTTCTCATACTGACATGCTGAAACACGTTGAACTTTGTATTTACAGTTCATGGCTTTAATCACAACATCCTGAGGCAGTCTGTCATCCCAAGGTCCCAGTTTTCACATCTTCATCCCAACTCTTGTCATTCAGTTGGTTTCCTATGTATGTTTCAATCGATCTGTCCATGTGTTCTTTTTAGCCATAGGTTACACAAAAGTAAATTAAAAAAGCATTTTCCATTACTCCATTTCACATGATAAACGTTCATTCAGAGCTCCATAAATTGCTTGAACCTTTTGGTTTCAGACAGTTATGTTTTAGAGGAGCTTTGGTTTCATCTCTGAGAGAAACATCTGAGAAAAGACAACACCCCAGCGTCCATTAGAGCAGCACCAAGCCCTCATAACTGGGCAGAAATGACGCGCAAACCAAAACACACCATCATTTCTCACGGATGCGGATTTGTTAGTACATGAAGGTCGAAATGCAGTCCAGCTTGCTGCAGTGATAAACACAGAAATGGAAACGTCTGAAACAGTGAAAACAGAAGACACCCGCCCTGCAAGCCAGCATCCTACAACAAACCTACTCGTGAACAACAGGCAGTTTGTCTCCGCGAAACGAACGAGACACAATTTAGTCTACGTACCGCTTAAAAGAAATGCGCCGGCTGTTAGATGCTCGACGTGCGTGGGCCGCGCACCCACTCGTCGTTTTTCTGCACCTCTGTACACCAGCGGTGCGCAGCGGCTCCTGGGTTGGACGGCTGCGCACGCTCGCTGTGCGTCGCGCTCTCGTGTCCCGCTCACGTTTTCTCAGCGCGCACGTGCGTGGCGCTCGCGTCCGCACCGACAGCATCCCGGTCCAGCATTTTTTCTCGTCACATTTACAGTCTACGTTCATAACCCGTTTCTAACCTCATCTAAATAAAACTAGTTCAACTGCCGTTATGAACACAACATGAATGATTTTACATTTTTCAACAGTACATTTGTCAGAGCTCCTTTAACAACTACGGTGATGAATAACCCCCGTGTACATATGTAATTTATTTTATTTCATTTTATCCTGTTCTGTGTCACCTGATGCTACTACTAAAGTGTAACAACGTAATTGTGCCAAGCACCCAAATGACATTAAAAAGGAGGCAGAGACAAGTATTATGAGGGGAAAAAAAGAAAAGGCAACACATCTGCTCATCCCACCTGCTTCTATTAGTGCACCGTTAAGATAAGGAGAGGAGTCACAAGGCAGAAACCACACGCCCCCCTAGAGCACTGCACAAACCCATCAGGCACTGCCACTTGGACCTGCCCAGCACTGTCACACCACAAGTTTAAACACTGCACGGTAAATCTATGCACAGGGGTGACACAAGCCGGCACTCGAGGGCCAGTCTACTGCACGTTTTAGAAGCTCCACTTCTCCAGCACGGCCCTGATCGACATGGCTGTGTCGCCAACAGCCACAACAACGTTGTGTAGCCCTTGATGACATGCTGATGATGACCAGTGAATCAAGTGTTGAAGCAGGGAAACATCTAAAACCTGCAGTAGACTGGCCCTCGAGTACTGGCTTGTGCAGGAGGTGCTCCTTACTCCCCACCTCTGGATTGAAACTTATTCCCCCCAGCGTCGGCGTGGTGCCTTGGCTCCGTAACAGCCACCAAGCTCCAGAGTCCAGACACGCACTGCCTGCACCTCTTTAACTCCCACAGGTGCTGCTGATTGGTCAGATCAATGGTAGGGTCAGATCAGGTCAGATCTGCTCCTCCCGACTCCCACATCAGCCGGAACCTCACTCATCACAGTTGTTTGACTGTGTCCTTCTGATTTGTCTTGTGTCTTTCTAATGTGTTGATGTGTGGTTATTAAAATTCCTCTGACGGGATCTTGCTGGACCATTTGCTGATATCCCCACAGCATTAATGGCTTACTTCATTTATTTTCCAGTACTGCGCCCCACCTTTATGGAACAACCTCTCGGAGAACCTAAGAGCTGCAGAGAAAGTTACTGTTTTTAAAAGGAGACTCAAGACCAACCTTTTTAATCTGGCTTTTATCTAGCGTCCACTTTGTTTTAATCCTGTTTGAGATGTTTGTTAACACATTTTACTGTTATTTATTGCTGATATCTTATTTATTTACTCCATTCATATTACTTTTTTCTCAAGCTTATGTCCCAACCTGTTCATACAAACTATTGTCCAGACATTTCTTTTGCAATACTCTTCAGTAGTGATTGGCATAGAAAAACATGCATCAGTTTTTACACTATATAACTGTTTCCCCTGACAACACATCTGTCTTTGTTACATGAGGTTGTAGAGAAACGGCTGGAAATATGTGTTTTTTTAAGCTCTTGTACTGTTTAGTTCTGCAGCGTAAACATTTTCATTTATTCATTTGTTATGTTCAACCTTCTCCAAAATGACACTTTCTTACTTCCACTGAAAACTTCCCACAGTACATCATTTCATTATTTCTCTGTCTTTTGCTTCTTGATTCTTTGTCTTTTCAAGATTCATCTTCTCTTCATTTGTTGTTTTCTATCTACACCTGGAGCTATCAATACAGCTGACACCAGGCAGCTGGTGCAGCGCATTTTCAAGAGCATTCCCAAGAGCATTCCCAAGAGCATTCCCAAGAGCATTCCCAAGAGCATTCCCATGCCCTGTTGGCACGTCGCATTTGCCTAGCGAGATGGAAATCAGAGCTGGGAATAATGCTCCATTCCTAGTTGGAATTCTGGCCTCAGAGGGTGTTCCAGTTCAAACATTCAACTATGAATATGAAAATTCCAAGAACACAATAAGCTCACATTTAAACTTTATGGATGGCAGTTGACATACTAACCTTGCGCAGCTACATTTTCAAATCCAAAATCTTTCTTCCACGGAATTGCACCAAATCTAGTCTTCACTGTATATGCAAGCATCTGAATCTGTTGAAAAAAACTGAACCGCTCAGGAAAAACGGAATGTTTACAACCGTGATGAAAGTTGCATTTGTGGCAGAGAATATGACTTTCAGTACATTGCTTTTTCACGTGTGTCCTCCTCCAGCCCTCTTTGACAGTCCGATTTACCATTTTTTACAAACAAGTGCATAAACACAAATATAAACATGCCAACATGCACTCATATACATATATTTTGTAAACCTATACAGCTAGATAGACAGAGAAGGGTGGTGTAAGGAAAATTGTTCTTAGTTGTGCTGATCTGACCAAACATGGTTATATAAGATGTTTTTCAAGTTCTTTGTTAGAGCTGGAAAAGATTTTGTTATTTTGATAACATGTCCTGGGAACGGTTTCAGGATCTGTGACCAAGAGCAGGTTTCGTCTGTGGGAAGGAATTGGCCCCCCATTGTCACACACGATCCTTGTACGAGAGAGAATATAGAGACGGGGAAGTCTCCGTCCTGGCAGAGTCAGCTGCGGGTTACGTACGAACGCCCAGCCAGGTTTGAAGCCACTCTGCCGGGACTGTTGGCTCTCCGGTCCGTGTGTCACGGTAAGAGAAATGCTTCGCCTATGTGATTGCTTGTGCTATGCTCTGGGGGGGATGAACGACACATTTATTCTAGAATCACAGTAAGTGTAGTCTGTGTGTGTTTTCTGTGTACCTACCTACGACGAACCTAGAAAATTTCACAAAACAGGGGGTAGACCTGTCTGTAAACATACACTTATAATAATAATGACAGTTACAACACCTACTGTGATAACCACCATGGAGCCAATAATAATCTTTAATCTAATTAATAATCTGGTTTTATAATTACTATTAATAGTACTACTACTTGCAATAACAGTGGCACTCCTTATGATCATCCCCATCACCGCCACTACCATCCTCCCAGGCTCTCCCAGATCTCCCACAGGTATGGAACCACCAGCTGTGTCCACATCACGCAGGAAGACAGACCAAGCGTATCTGCAGCCTGAGGGCCGCCACCCCCACAAAGGCCGCACCCCCACCAAGAGGAGGCTTGGGGCAGCCCCGTCCTGAAGTTTGGATTGGGCACTACCCACTGTTGCTCTACAGAAAATAGTGGAGAAGATGAGGGGAGGCTGAATGCTTCTGGTCTGGTCAGGCAGACGTTGGACTCATTCAGGGATTTGGTACATGAATTTCTGAGACCTTTGAACCACCCCCATAATCAAAAAAAGAAGTTTTATACAAACAAATAATTATTAAAATATAAACAACTAAATAAAGATACATTAACATACCTTAAGTAATCATAATAATAGGAAAATAATCAATTTAAAATGGTTAAATAAATTAAATAAAATAAACATGTTCTTCATTTTATATATAATCAACACTTCACATTAAAATATATATGTGTTTTGGGTGCTATTTTATTTGTTATTATTATTATTATTATTATTATTTGGTATGTTATACAGCGTCTATTACAACACAAGTTGTCTCTAGGCGTCTTCCAGAGACCAGAACATGACCCTGATCAGTCCAAGACCCAAATCCTTTACAGTTCTTTGAAGTTTTGACTCTTTTACGTTTTTTATGTTTATGTTATAATTTTAAAAAATCATTTACATATGACTTATTTGTACTTTGAATATTATTTATGCATCATTTATTATTATTACTTATTATAATTGTCATCTGTTTATATTTCCGTTACTATTTATAAATAATTATATAATGTAATTATTAATATCATCTATAATCATTATTATGATTTTAAATTATTATGATATGTATACATTATATAATTTTTAGACATATATTATGCATACATACATAATTATATATAAAATACATACAAAAATATAGCTATTATTTATTTATATTTTTTTATTTACTCATAGGCACTCATAACTATTATTCTTTCAGAACACAAGAGGCGCTGCCACAAGGTGGTGTGCATGTGATGACACGAATGTGCCGGCTGGCTGGTGCAAGTGTTGACAAACTTCCCCAAAGACAGCTTTCTGTCACAGCTTTGCACAGGAAACTGGAACCTTTTTTAAGACTGCATCGTGCACACTTCACTTATAAGACGGTATGTATTGCTGCATGCCAGGGACACACTCAGACACTGTAAACATCCAGGTCTCAGCCCAGCCTGTAACACAGCGTTGGAAAAAAACAAAAACTGCTTAAAAAATGACCTCTGGTGAACGTTGTGGTTACTAACGGACCAATGGAGACTTAAAAAAGAGAGAAAAGAATGAATAATGAGTCATTCTTCTAATCAAAAATGGAAAAACTTAAAGACTTCTGGGTTCAGTGACTGAACCCGGCTCAGTTTATAGTGGTGTCATGTACGAGTGCATTCAATATTGAGTGCTAAACGTCATCCTTTCCCTGCATCTGACTTAAACAAAAATATTCCTAAACAAAATTCCGTGAAGTTGGCTCATGTTTCAAATAACATTTAGTTATAGTTATTATGAAAAAAACAAATGGCTTAGAATACATGCTGTCATTGTTACCTGTTATTTATTATTGCATCTGTTGTCCACTTGATGGCAGCATTAGATGAGAAACGATGTGCCTTGTCAGCTCGTAGTTTTACTTCATCTTATTACTTCAGATTTGCTGGTCCAATTAAAGGACCAACCCCGCCCCCGCAGTGTAATCCTGTACAACTTCATATTCAATTACACCTTTATTTTTCAAAAAGTGTAAATAATTAATTTAATACATCTTTCGGGAGTTTTGTTCTGTAAAATTATTTGTCTGGGCATTTTTGTACAAAGAGCAAGTTACATATTCTCTGAAGTAGGTGCTGTACATGAGACATGAAATATTTTTGATTTTAAGAAACTAGAGAGGACTTGGAGACTAAAGAAAAATTCAAAGCCACCACGAAACAAGTAGGAAGGCAACATTTACAGGAAATTGTGCTGAAAACCACCGCCCTTCCTCCAAGTGTGAGATACAGATCACGCCACGTTCTTTCAATTATCTCCAAAGCCGGATGTTTAGTGCTCATAGTTTAACATTTTTCTTTCCTTGAGCAGCAGAAGTAGTTTTACTTCAGCTTCTTCTGCTTAAATCTGGGATTCAGTGGCCCCAAACGTTTTTGTTAGCATCCTGATGACTTCATGGAAGACTGAACGCTGTTCTCTGGTCGGGAGCAGAAGCCGACGGTGCACATGCCTCTCTTTGTCAACAGTTTGTAGAAGTGAAACACATAAGGCCACAACTGTGCACAGATGATCGTCAGAATTAGAGAAGAACTCAACCAGGCCCACCGGCAGTGGCTGTGGGCGTTTCTTCAGCTTCAGGGACTTCCTCCGGTGGACCCGGTCCTACAGACCGTCCTAACTGACCTCAGCTGTGAATAAAGCTAAATCATCCCCGTGTGTTAGACCCCATCCCAACTCCACCACTCAGAAGTGTTTTCTCTCTCATTGGTACGACAGTATTGCAGTACTGCAGGCTGCTCCTTCTGCAGACACCTGACTCTGACACATTTTAATGTGCACAAGAAACATCTGCTGCTATAAATGTACACAGATTAAAACAAGGTATACTACTGCTCTAAGAAGTTTCAGATATAACATTTTATATAAGATTTATTCATCTATTTACACCCATCCACTGGTACCAACCCTGAGTACTGGTTTCACAACAAGGAGCCTCTGCAACCTGACGTTGTTGTTACTCCGGTACCGCTGAATCCGGTGTCTATATGAACCCTGTCATGCAGGTTGGCCTCTACACCAGTTAAGGAGATCGCTTCAGAAGATTTCGTATCTCCTGGCACGAATCAGTCCTCTTCCACCGTCCATGTTGTCGTGTGCTACCCTTTGCCCAGATGTTCCAGAAGAGCTTCCAAAGCCTGGACAGTAAAGCGACACTGGTGATCCTTGGTGGCTGCCCAGATCTTAGCTCCTGAGTGTGTCAGTGTGGGCTTCCCTGACATGTTCTTCCAGTTATTCATCAGAGCTGGACCTTCCCCCAGCAAGACTTCAATGATGCTGTCGGGTTCCTTTCAAACTGGGTTCTCTTGACCCCCTCTCTCCTTTCTCTTTCTGTGCCATCTTCAGCCTGCAAAGCTGGTCTTGACCCATTGATCAGTTCTTCTTCGCTCTCTCCTCATCTGTACCACTCTTGAACTGCCTGTTGAAGGTCCTGATCTCTTTTCTCAGGTTCATCTTTACCTTGTACTTCCAACTTGGTGGATTCTCCTTTGAGATAGTCAACTTCTCCATCAAGGCTTTTTTGTGCCATATTAAAGGTTATGGCCATCATTGTGCTAATTATCTGTGAAAGTAAACTTGAAGTTCTTGTCCAGGTCCTAATCTATTCCTTCCTAGTCTTGTTGCTGGTCACCCTGGACCACTTTACTCTCTCTTTCGCAGGTTGGATTTGCTGAAATTCTTTGGGGACGACTTAACACAAGGACTTGTTGAAATAAAGTCCTGGAGTACTTGAATGTTGAAAGGTTAAAACCAGAGGAGTTGGTCCTCTGACTCGGTACAAAGTTCTTGTTAGATGTTAGTGACATCAAATTTATATGTATGTATGTATATGTATATATATATATATATATATATATATATATATATATATATATATATATATATATAATTAAAATGTTTACCCTGTGTTTTTATGTAAACTTACTTAATGCGATTCACTTTAGCTTCATTAATTTAGTGCCAACCTATATAAAGCTTATGTAACAGATTGTAATAATTACACAACGTGTTATTTTACCTTTTAAAAAGCCGTGTTAGTCATTTTAAATTCTGCATTCCTTCTTGGTTCCTGCTTCATAAATCAGTTGTGATTTTCCCGTCTATCCGCTCTTCATTCTGTCTGACATGTGAAGAGGTCAGGATCTTCTTTTTCCAGCTATTTTGTTCATGTATTTTTTGGTTGTGAATTTATAATTGATCTTGTTTATTAGTGCTGAAGGATCCTGGGGGATGTTTCTGTTCACAGAGTAAATGGTCCTTGTTGGCCTGAGTTAACACAACTCAGAGGCTACACTTGAATTTCTCTTTCACATTGTAAAACCTGCAGAAATGTGTGTGTGTGTGTGTGTGTATGTGTGTGTGTGGTTTACCCCCACCTTCCTCCCTTTACAAGAAATGGTAGCACTTCTTGCAAACTGCAGACAGCTGAATGCTTGTTTCCTGTGTGTAAACAGGAGCAGCTGACAGGGAGCCTGAATTCTGCATATCGTCTTGTGGTGTCATGTTTGTTGGCCACCAAATATTTTATCAGTTAAAATGATCAAACTGGCTCCACAATACACCGTAGAGGCTGAAAACACGTTCGCAGTGTCTTCATACACAGAGGTTCTGGGACGAGCGTTGCAGGATAAATAAACGCTTCGTACACGTGTCACGTGTGGACCATCGCGTTTACCCAATAAAGTGTCTGATTCGTTCCTCTTTGTTCTCCTTTCTTTATGTTGATGAAAGCTGCATGCACACTTGTGATAACCTTAATCTTTTAGCCAAGTGCATAATCTCTTTCACCTGTTATATCGTTGTTTTAATATTCCCAAGGCTAACGGTTTGAAGTAAGCGTGAAAGATGGGCAGAGGCTCTGCGCGCTCCCGCGAGTGGGGATGCGTTTCTCCACAGGCATGCACTTCTCGGCATAACAGATGCAACACTTTCACTTTCAGTTTCCACAACATGTGTGGGTGTGGTTTGTCTCGGTCTGCATTAAAGGGTGCATCCATGCAGAAGATCACACAGATCTGCTTCTTCACTGGAGTTGAAGGATCTACTCTGCTCTCTTCAACCGAAACATGGATGGACACCACGTCAACACCAACATGGTCGGAAACTTTGGTAAGAAAGGATTTTCTTTCTGTGTGAGTTTGAGTCAATTCAACTGCTGCAGAAGAAGAATGTAAATATTTACCCAAACATAACAGAAAGCTTAAAGAGTTAAACTTGTGCTTGGTTCTGAGAGGGTCAAACTAAATACTGACGTTTCACAGTCATTTTGTTCTGAACATTGCAAAGTTTCATTTAATAACTTGATGTCGACTAATATGAGTTTTCAATGGCTGATATCTATTATTAAAACAGGAAATTAGTTACTTGATTAAATACTTCTGTCACTGTGGGGTTTTTCTTTTTTATTGTCTTGATAAAAAGTCTGAAAAATAAATATCGACGATATCTTAAACTTTGTAAAAGTCATACTTCTGCTGTTTTATCAAAGTACTTTACTGTCTTCAGTATCTATTAATTCTGGCTTTGCCTTTTATTCCAAAGTAATTATTGAATTTGCTGTTTTGTCTTTGAGTCAGACAGCTTCAGTAATGTTTGTTTTGTAGAATAAGCCCCTAAAACGGCTTAACAGAATCATGTCACGTCTGTCCTCTTGTGGGACGTTTAGAGGAAACTCCTTAATGGCCTCATTCGTCCTCACAGTTGTTATTATTTACAGAAAATGGTTTTGTTTCTAAAACCAACGAACCCTTCAAACAAATGAGTCTGTTAGCACGACCTGTAATAGAGGATGTTTTCTGCTCGTCTTGCACTTGCTGAAATGACAGGTGTGTGTGTCCAGCCTGTGTTTCATGGGAAGAACAAGTTTGCAATAGTACTCAATGAAATTGTGACTCCTCTACAAGTACATATTGATTTACTACCCATTTACTTCCTCAC
Organism: Xenentodon cancila; assembly: GCA_014839995.1. Lineage (NCBI taxonomy): Eukaryota > Metazoa > Chordata > Actinopteri > Beloniformes > Belonidae > Xenentodon > Xenentodon cancila. The sequence continues at coordinate 33,889,535 of CM026198.1, read as the reverse complement.
TGCGTAGGTCTTTAAGAACAATTGTGTTTTCGCTTAAAGGGTAAATGAATTAGTGACTCTGACATACTAACTCAGTGTCAAACATTCGTGTTCACAGGATCCAACCGCATGAATAATGAGGAGCTGAGGATTGTGATGGTGGGGAGGACTGGAATAGGGAAGAGCGCTACTGGAAACACCATTCTGGGATGGACCCGCTTTCAGTCCAAGTGCAGTCCACGGTCTTTGACTGTGGATTGTTCTAAAGAAAAAACTGTGGTGGATGGACAACAAGTTGCTGTCATTGACACCCCGGGCCTGTTTGACACCAGGTTTGGTCAGGAGAAGACAACCAAAGATCTGAGCCAGTGTGTCTCTTATGCGGCTCCTGGACCCCATATCTTCCTGGTGGTCATTGCTCTGGGCAGGTTCACTGAGGAGGAAAAGCAGACGGTACAAAAGATTCAAGAAATCTTTGGCCAGGCTGCTGACAAATACAGCATGGTTCTCTTCACTCATGGAGACACCCTTGAAGACACCACTATTGAAGAATTCCTGTCTGAGAGTCCAGAGTTACAGGAGCTTGTGGCCAGATGTAACGGCCAGTATCACGTCTTCAACAACAAGCTGAAAGACAACAAACCTCAAGTCACTCAGCTGCTCCAGAAGATCAGAAATATTGTGCAGAAGAATGGAGGAAGCCATTATACTAACGAGATGTTCCAAGAGGCCGAGAGGGCAATCGAAGAGAAAAAACAACGCATCCTGAAAGAAAACCAGGAGAAAATCCGCAGAGAGGAAGAAGAACTGGAGAGAAAAGTACAAGAAAAGTACAAAAAAGAGGTGCAGAAAATCAACAAGCAACTCCAGGCTGAGAGAGAGAGGGAGAAGAAGGAGAGAGAGGAGGAGAGGAAGAGGATGAAGGAGGAGATGGATGAGGAGAAAAGGAGAGATGCAGAAAGAAGAGATGCAGAAAGGGAGAAGGAGAGACAGAGTAGACAAAAGGAGTTGGCATCTATGATGGATAAATTAAAGGAGCAGCATGAACAGGAAGTCAGAGAGCAAATAGAGAAACTCCAGTCCAGACATGAGACTGAGGCCAGAGAAGAAGCTGAGAACAACAATCCTTTCTATCACCTGGCAAAAGCTGGGCAGCACTTAGTAGAAGCAGTTATAAGCATCTTTAAATAGTTGAAAATAGCATCAACTGGTGAGACATGGTGAGCTGCTGGTTACTGATAGTAACAGTTAAGCATGTTTAAAGTTGTCTGAAGGAATTTAACAGCTTAAAAAGCTCACTGAGGTGCTCAGAAATCAACAAGATAAAATGTCAAAGTTAAGCTTCACCTACACATATATGAAGACACCTCCTTTGTTCTTGTGTTTTTTTCTTATATGCTTTGTCACAATAAAGTCACTTCTAGTTTCATGTCTTTCCTTTTTACTTGCAGTTATTTGTTTATCATTAATATTTGTTGAGCACATTTTCTGTAATAAAATACTTTGGTTGCTCAGGTTTTCTGGTTCATAATAACTGGATCAGATCAACCCGTCCTTGAAATCAGGATATGTGCCACAAATGTTTATAGTTTCTATTTAAACAGCATATTAAACAGGTTTTTGAGACAGCATTTTTCTATGTCCGTAATATCCCAACAGTTAGGAGCCGGCGCTCCCAGAGTGATGCTGAAAAACTAATTCACAACTTACTTTTTTTATTCTAAAAAAATAAGCATGTGTGTCATATTTGTATTTTTTATATATATTTTATTAAATTTTCTTGAATTTGCTTGATTGATCATTTCTTTGGTTTAGACCTTTTATTCTACGTTTAAAGTTTATTTTAATTTTAGAGACGACACACTAAACTCCAGGCAGCACGGTGGCTTAGTGGTCAGCACTGTTGCCTCACAGCAAGAAGGTTCCTGGTTCGATTCCCGACCCGGTGGGTCTTTCTGTGTGGAGTTTGCATGTTCTCCCCGTGCTTGCGTGGGTTTCCTCCGGGTACTCCGGCTTCCTCCCACAGTCCAAAAACGTGTAGGGTAGGTTAATTGATCATCCTAAAATCAATAAAATTGATCATCCTGTAAAGGTGGAAGGTGGGGTTAGTCTGGTCCACAGCCTCGTCATCATCTCTCGCCTTGATTATTGTAATCCTCTTCTCTTTGGTTGCCTCACAGCAAGAAGGTTCCTGGTTCCATTCAGTGGGTCTTTGTGTGGAGTTTGCATTCATTGGCAGTGTCTGCTCGTGCACACATGAATCATCGGTGTTAGAGTGCTGTTAGAGACCCAGCTCCCCAGACTGACTACACCTACTTCCTGTGACACACGCCCTGATAACTGCTCTGCCAGTGAGGAACGAGGAGCAGATCTTCTTCATGCCAACCAATGACATCGTCTTTCAGCTGGAGCTGACACAAACAGAGACAGAACAGCCTTGTTTTCTTCCTGTGTGATCAGAGAACCAGCTCCCGATCCAGTCTAGAGGAACACTTTGCTGCCACTCCATATGTGGAATTAATCAACGTTCATGTACAGTCACAAAAGACCATTTGAAAAAGAAAACTGGGAATTTTTCTTCCAATCCAGGTTTGTTCTTTCCCAAAGCTATAAAATGGTAGTTTTTCTTTTCTCTCTCAGTTACAGTTATGCACTAAAACAAGTGACAGAATGAATATATTTTGTTGTAGGAGACCAGCTACTTTTTTGATGGCTGTTCGCTGTCACCGGGGAGACTCAGAATGAACTCACTAATACAAAGTATATATTCATTGTCTTGTCCTTGGAGTCATTGTGACCCCAAATAGAAGCTTGTAACTCAAAAACAGGGGTTACTCAAAATTAGTGACAATGACTTGGCCTGAAGTAAGACTTAAAATCTAATACAAAATGTATATTGTTTAGAATGGCTGCTGCTGAACAAGTCAAGTGTCTTCAACAAAAACATGACATGCTCATTAGGTTACATGGTTTTAACATGTAACCAGGCTGCCATGTCTCTCTAAGTTGTAAGTGTCCTGCCTCGTCCTCATCCCACAATGTTGAAAAGTCGTTACCCCACAGTGCCGCAGCCACACACTATTCTCTCTCAGATACCATCTGACACCACCCACTTCTCAGTAGTTGATTTGGTTGATTTTCACCTTTTTCTCTATGCCAGTACACCCCGACTCCCAGTACTGGTTTGCTTTTGAGTTCAAAGGTCGCCATTACACGTTCACTCGCCTGATTCAGGGCTACACAGAGTCACTACCATTTATAATGCAGCGCTCAGAGACTCTTTCTGGTCTTTGTTTGACTCCAGGTTCAGTTGTGCTACAGCTTGTGGACGACCTGTCAGCTGACCAGTGCCAGGCAGACGCTTTGGTGCTCCTCCGACACCTCTGCCTGAAGGGTCATAAGGCCAGCCGTAAGAAACTGCAGTTTGTTCAAACCACTGTCACATGTCTGGGACATGTTATCTCCCATTCTCTCGCTTCGCTGTCTCTCTGATGCACGAGTAAAGGCCATTCAGGAAGCACCAAAACCAGGGACAAACAAACAACTGATGTCTTTTCTGGGTATGACTGGCTATTGCAGGTCCTTCATTCCAAACTACTCCAGCCTGGAGGCTCCTCTGAATGTCTGCATCCACGGTTCTCCGCTGGCTGCTGGAGATGTGGACGACTGCTGCCCTGTGGACGACAGAGGCCTTCTTGGTTCTAAAAAGGCAGGTTTTCAAAGTGGGTGGAGGCGTTCCCCACAAAACATGCAGACAGCAGCGAAGTTGCAAAAGCTCTGCTGACAGAGATCATTCCCAGATGGGGAATTCTGGGAAAAAATAACGAGCGATAACGGTACTCACTTTTTAAACAGCTCTGATTGAAGTGATTGAGAAACTTGGGTGCCAACTCAGGACCCACTGCTCCTACCACCCGCAGTGCCTAACTAACTAAATGCTGTGAAGAAACAGGCGTTCCATGGTCAAATAAACTTCCCTTACTCCTAATGGCCATGTGCATGCAATGCCAAACCAAGACTAACCTCAGTCCATATGAGACACTGTTCGGACGACCAACGCAGACTTGAACCTCCCAAGTGGAAAGCTCTCTCCATAGACATGTGGGACAATGTTTTGGTGACTTACTGTTCCAACCTCTCCAAAGCTTTATCACAGGTGCAGACAACGTTGAAGGCCGCCCTGCCCAGGTCAGCTGAAGCCAGGAGATTGGGTCCTGATCAAGGAACTCCGATGGAAACACTAGAAATCGAAGCGTTGGCTGGGACTATTCCAGGTACTCCTGACCACTCATACAGCTGTAAAGGTCACCGAGAGGGCAACTTGGATCCACAGCAGCCACTTCAGATGATTCTCAGGGCCACCACCAGAGAACCCACAGCCAGCTGGTCTCTCAACCACAGGGAAGAATAAGACCTGAGACCAGTCCCCTTGTGAGGTAGTCTATCCTCCACGTGTCAACGATCAAGGCCCTCCACACTATGGCCTTAGATCTTCTTTTAGCTGAGAAGGGTGGTGTCTGTCAGATCATGCTTATATGGTCGTGTACCATGTATGTGACCATAGAAGCATGTTTTCTCTGTTTAGAGTGCACTTCTGCAAAAGCTGTGGGATCATCTTATTTTTTGTATAAAATGCACGTCTACACAGAGTTATAAGAAGTGTTGTCATGCAGAGAACGGTCCAGCTAGTATTCTCTGTAGTCTGCCTTGGCTTGCAGGTTTCCTGTGCACATGCAAGTCTACTATTTGAGGAGAGCTGCAGAACTACTCTGCAGACTCACTCTGATGACTGTTGACTGTGTGATTTTCGGCTTAATAAACTTGGTTAAACAGAGCTGAATTGCATAACTATTCAACAAAATGCAAAACAAAGGATCCAGCCCCATCGCAGGTATATGTTTTTTTTTTCCTTTTTAAGATTTGTTTGAGGGCAGCACGGTGGCTTATTGGTTAGCACTGTTGCCTCACAGCAAGAAGGTTCCTGGTTTGATTCCCGGACCGGTGGGTCTTTCTGTGTGGAGTTTGCATGTTCTCCCCGTGCTTGCGTGGGTTTCCTCCGGGTACTCCGGCTTCCTCCCACAGTCCAAAAACATGCAGGGTAGGTTGATTGATCATCCTAAATTCTCCCTAGGTGTGAATGTGAGTGTGATTGGTTGTTTGTCTTGTATGTGGCCCTGGATAGACTGGCGACCTGTCCAGGTGGACCCCTGCCTTTCGCCTGATATGCGTCGGGATAGGCTCCGACAGACCCCCGTGACCCGGAAACGGATAAAGCGGGAATAGATAATGGATGGATGGAGATTTGTTTGATGGCCAAACATCTTTGTAATGGGATAGACATTTAAAAAGACATCCACTTGGCATCGGAACGTTTGGGCCCATCATTCAATGTTTGCTAAGTTACAGAGTTCAAAACATAACTATACAAATGTTTATTTTCCACATTCTGTCATAAAGTAATACTGAAGGAGTACTGAAGCTCTATTTCACACAGATCTGAGTCTTTAATCTTCTTGTGATAGAGCTCCTCTCAACTTTAGCAGCCTTTTCACCTGAAAGAAAAGGCAGCATTCACTTTAACTCCTGGATCATCACTGCAAAGTTCACAATATTTCTTGGCCATTCTGTCTCATTTTTGAGGATGCCCTCCATGCCATGGATTTAACTGCCCCTTTAAGAAACTGAACCTTTACCCCCCTCTGAAAGGCCTTATCAGCTGGGTTCTGATTATATAATACCTTATAAAATACAAAGGCTTTTTTTTGCTAGATTAACTTGACAGATAGGTAAAAGGCTGAAAAACAGACGGAACATACAAGATACTTGTTGGTGATTTTTCTTGGCTGGTCAACTTGAATCTGGAAGTGGCGGTCCGTGCACATCAAAGTAATCCCTGAGTTGTGTCCACAGGAAGGTTGTCAGTGTCCAACATTACCCTGCTGTTGGGTAAGGGTAGTAAACTGACATGACCCACGAGCGTTAAAAGAGGCAAAGTATTTTTTTAATTATATAAGAATTTATAGTTTTGCAAAAATACAAATTTGTCAATATGAGATAACAGAAATTACATAAATAAAATTTGTCCATAACAAAATATCAGATTACAAGCTACTGAAATACTATTTACCCGTGAATTTCTGACACTTAAATAAGCATTTGAACAGAGGAAAACGGAAAACAACAAACTCCTGCTGATTCACATCTGAACATTACATCAAAAGACAAGAATGTTGTGTATAAATTCTGGGGAAATGGAGGCAACGCTTAGGCAGACTGTGTAAACTTTGATAGACTTATATTATATAGAGAAATGCATTAAGCAATGTGGAACATCCACCGGATGTGTTTGAGATAAATGTTTGCAGCAAAACCAAATGGAAAGGATGAGTATATGATCAGGCAGCACGGTGGCTTAGTGGTCAGCACTGTTGTAAGAAGGTTCCTGGTTCGATTCCCGGCCCGGTGGGTCTTTCTGTGTGGAGTTTACTTTTATTTCCGTACAGATGCATCTGAACCAGAAATAGCAGTTCTTGGTTTTTCACCTTGATGGACAGTAGTGGGTCTGTCTTTCCCACTCTGTCGGTGTCTCTGGGGTGTGTGTCATCTTCCTCTGTACCGCCTCCTAGTGTCACTACGGAGTACCGTCCTCCCCTTTGCGTTGATGCCACTTGGGGCTCAGGTGCAGCTGCCTACCTCGGTCCAGGTCTCCCCCCACCTCCAGCTCCTCTGCCTCTGCTCTGCTGATTCTGGGGACATTCACGTGACCACTGCCCCGGCTGACCACAGATGAAACAGGCACCACCGCCTCTACTCGGCGGCCAGCCCCTTTTCTCCAGAACCTCATCCCCCCTGGGCCCACTGCAGCCCCTGGTCTGTCTCCCAATATGCGGTCCATAATGACCCTGTGCATACTAATTGGGAGCTCCCTACTGGTAGGAGGTGCTGGCCCTGCTGTTCGGAAAGAGACACACGTGTTAAGCAGGAAGAACCATTTATTAACCGTTTATTCTTGTACAAGTACAGATATATCTGGAGATCTCAGCGCATGTGTAAAAGCCAGCATACAGATGAGATCTCAGTTTTTCTGGCGCTGTCCTTCTTCTATACCATAACACCACACCTTTAATAATAATATTATGAACATTCTCATATCCTTGAACTTTCAGTGTCTACAACCCACCAGACAGTTGTTCCACAACATTCCTTTCCATTCCACACACCAGATAGTTATTCCATAACACTCACTCCCAGTTACAACACAGCATGATGTCCTTTAACTCTGCAAATTAATAAATAAGCAGTTGGTTACTAAATGCTTTTATATTTTCTACCAATAAGCAGGTGTTTATTATTAAGCAAGCGTGTAATATTCATTTATTTTCAACAGTCTGTAAATTTTTTCACTGTCTGCTTTTCTTTTTCTGCCTCATCTTTCTCCCTCTGGAGATGATGCTATCGGTGCTTCTCCCACACGGAGGCCTCACTTCCGGGCAAATCAGGGTTGTCTAACATGGTTCTCCTCACAGGTTCAGGGACTCCGTCTGGGATCTAGGATATTCAGCCGGTCACACTTTCTTAGTCACAGCACTTAGTGTACAAGGCCTGCACACCACCCAATGCTAGGAGTTTATAGTTCTCTCCAGGCCCCCCTCCCATCTGGATTAACAACATCTGATGTGAAGAGGAGCTAGTCCTCTTTCTGGCTCTGGGTCTGGGTCTTAGGTCATATATGAGCTCATCTTCTACATCTTCTCTGCTGCAGCGGGACACCAACATGATCCACTGAGTAGTGCCCCTCACCTCCTTCTCCTCCTTCCCCTTCTTCAGCTCAATCCTCAGTTATTAATCAGAAGTATCTTATTAGTATAATTGTGCTCCATTGTTCTTGTAGTTTGTTGTGCTGGTCTGTCCCTCTTTTCTCTTCTGTGCACGTTTGCAGACCAGAACCTCAGGAGCTGCTTGCTGACCTGCAGTCAGGTGTGTCTATGTCTCTCCTCTCTGTACTTCCTGCTCTACCCTTCAGCAGGAGGGTTCCCCTTTATGATCCAGGTCCTGATCCAGGGCCTGATCCAGGTCCTGATCCAGGTTTCTTCCCTCTTAAACAGAGTTTTTCTTGCCACTGTTTGGTTTAAGGTTTTTCTTCCACTAGGGGAGTTTTTATCTACTGTTGTTTATGTAATAATTGCTCGGGGGTCCTCTCAACGGACTCGGGGAATCTTTGATTCACCGACATCCTGCTAATAATACATTACGGTAATCTAGTGTAGGAGGTACAAATGCATAAATTAGTTTTCAGAATCACTCTGGGAGAGGATGCTCCTGATCTTTGCAATATTACGAAGATGGAAAAACCCAGTCTTACAAAGCTGATTTTGTTTAAATCACAAATCCTGGTCAAAAATAAAAGAGGAAAAAAATGAGAGGACATCGAGTCCCTAGGCATCATCTGTATAACTGAAATCACCTTTAGGAGGAGGGCCAGAGGAGTTGAGATCTCACACACACACACACACATACACACACACACACACACACACACACACACACACACACACGCACACACACGCACACACACACACACACACACACACACACACACACACACACACACACACACACACGTTTTACAATGTGAAAGAGAAATTCAAGTGTAGCCGGTCTCGGAGTTGTGTTAAAAATAAGTTCAGGCCAACAAGCAACATTCATCATTTACTCTGTGAACAGAACCACTTTTGTTTTTTATTTTTTGAAAACATCCCCCAGGATCCTTCAGCACTAATACACAATATTAATTATAAATTCACAATCCAAATATACATGAACAAAATAGCTGGAAAAAGAAGATCCTGACCTCTTCACATGTCAGACAGAATGAAGAGCGGATAGACGGGAAAATCACAACTGATTTATGAAGCAGGAACCAAGAAGGAATGCAGAATTTAAAATGACTAACACGGCTTTTTAAAAGGTAAAATAACACGTTGTGTAATTATTACAGTCAGCTAATACAGTCTGTTACATAAGCTTTATATAGGTTGGCATTAAATGAATTAATTGTTGTTAATATGTGGTTTATATATATATTTAAATATATAAACTTATCTATTTGCCAAAGACAACATCCATAAAACGTATCAGTCCACTTAAGCAGTTCCACAACCACAGATTGATCCAAACCATATTTCAGAGAATTATGCATTGATTATTCTCCTCCGCTTGACGTTGTTCTATTCTTCTTAACCTCTTTCTTTCCTCTTCCAGTACCCTTTCACGTTCTTCCTCCAATTGCTTCCTTGTCCTTTCAATTTCCCTGTTTCTTTCCGCTTCTTCTCGCTTCCTTTCTGCCTCCCTTTCTTCCCTCTCCCTCCTCCTCACCATCTCCATCTCCTGCTCCCTCCTCTTAATTTCTCTTCGTCTTTCGTCCTCTATCTCCCTACTCCTTCTCTCCCTTTCAGCCTGGACTTGCTGATTCAGCTCCTGAAGATACTTTTGCCTTCGTTTAAACACCAGTTCCTCTGTTTTTTTCCTTATTTTCTCCTGTTCCTCCTTAAGGATCCGCTGTTTCTCCAGTTCAATTGCCCTCTCCGCTTCCTGGAACATCCTGTTGGTGTAGTGGCTTCCTCCATTCTTCTGCACAATATTTCTGATCTTCTGGAGCAGCTCATTGACCTGAGGCTTATCATCCTTCAGCTTGTTGTTGAAGACGTGATACTGGCCGTTACATCTGGCCAAAAGCTCCTGTAACTCTGGACTCTCAGACAGGAATTCTTCAATAGTGGTTTCTTCAAGGCTGTCTCCATGAGTGAAGAGAACCATGCTGTATTTCTGTGCAGCCTGGCCAAAGAGTTCTTGAATCCTCTGCACCGTCTGCTTTTCCTCCTCAGTGAACCTGCCCAGAGCAATGACCACCAGGAAGATATGGGGTCCAGGAGCCACATATGAGACACACTGACCAACGTCCTTAGTCGTCACATCCTCGTCAAACCGGGTGTCAAGCAGGCCCGGGGTGTCAATGACAGCAACTCGTTGTCCCTTCACTAAGGCATGGTTCCTAGAGCAGTGCACAGTTATAGAGCTGGGACTGCACCTGGATTGAAAGCAATTTTGTCCTAGAATGGTGTTTCCAGTGGCACTCTTGCCATTACCCGTCTTCCCAACCATCACTATCCTCAGCTCTTCAATATGATGTCCTGTAACAAAGCACAAAAGCAACATCAGGCATGAAGAAGCACATTATTTCTTTATTGAATACCAGCAGTTTAAAGCAGAATTATTGATAGATTGGGAGGAAATATTCTGCATCGAGACACAAGCTGCCTTAATAGTCCTCATATCAACACCCATAGCCTACAGCTTAACTTTATATGCAAAACTTCAAACTGACTTCAGGAGTTAATCAAATTTACAAAATGCTTGTATTTGTTTAATAAAAATCACAGTATAAATAGACTGACTGACTTGTAAAATGATTGAATTTCTGTCAAACACTTGAAAATCTGAAACGTATTCAACATTGTTCAATATGGTTAAAATTTCAGAGCTCCATGGTTACCGCTTCTACCTGATGTTATCTTAATTGTGTTTCAGATTTGCGCTGACCCGAGATGACAAGAATCAGTGAATGATTTTACACACAATTTCTTAGATTTTCTGTTTAGGCCAGTTTTTATGGCATTTCACTGTTATTTATGTCAATTCAATTTTTTTAATCTGTTTTTTTTATATACTATTTTTTTCCTTTTCTTTTTTCTTCCTCAGGGAGCACGGTGGCTTAGTGGTCAGCACTGTTGCCTCACAGCAAGAAGGTTCCTGGTTCGATTCCCGACCCGGTGGGTCTTTCTGTGTGGAGTTTGCATGGGTACTCTGGGTTCCTCCCACAATCCAAAAACACGCATACTAGGTTAAAGGATATGTCTAAATCACCCGTAGAAGTGAATGTGAGTGTGCTTGGTCGTCTGTCTTTGTATGTGGCCCTGTGGTGGACTGGCGACCTGTCCAGGTGGACCCCTGCCTTTTGCCTACTATGTGTCGGGATACGCTCCGACAGAACCTGTGACCCTGAGAAGGAGTAAGCGGGAATAGATGATGGATGGATGGAATTTTTTTCTCATAGCTTTTAATTTTAACTCTGCCGACCTGGGAGTGGGTTGTGACCCCCACTTGGCTCCCAGGTATAGTAGACGGCCTCCTGTGACAGTGTGACAGTGTGATAGTGTTCCCTTACTGGTTCTTCTGTGCCCAGCAATGTTTTCCATGTTTGTAAGGAATAGTGGGGAAGGGAATGGGAAGCTGAGAAGATGGTTGGTGTCTCTCTCCCCTCCCTTCAGGACATCTACAGCAGCATCGTCAGAGACCCCACCCACCCGTCACACAGCGTCTTCAGTCTGCTGCCATCAGGGAGGAGGCTGCGGACCCTCCGGGCCAGAACCAGCCGACTGAGGGACAGCTTCGTCCACCAGGCCGTCAGGACGCTGAACACTCTCCCTGCTCTCCCACCGTTTCCCTCCCTGCCCCCCCCTCACTCATTCTGACCTCAGTATCTGCACCAGCCATCACACACTTTTAAAAACACTTAAACCCAACATCATGCCATGTTTCTTTTTCATTTGCACTTTGTGTTTAAAATGCATTTATTGTGTAGCACCGAGGGTTTGAGAGTAACGTAATTTCGATTCTCTGTATGTATCTGACATGTGGTAGAATTGACAATAAACTTTGACTCTGAATGGGAAGGTGGTTAGGATGAACTTTGCTTTTAATGTTAACGCATTTTATTATACTTAAAAGTGCTATTTAAAGGGGTATATAAAAATCAGTTTTGATTTGATAACATGTTACAAAGATGATATGACTTTGTTGATGCATAAAAAAAATAAAAGCCATAATGACCATCTATAGATTTTATGCTCAAAGGAAATTTTAGCACTTAATAACAACATCAAATTCCAAAAATCATGAGTAAAGTACATGACCTACCACTGTAGTATTTGCATCAAGTTAATAAATGAAACTTTTCAATGTTCAGAACAAAATGACTGTGAAACGTCAGTATTTAGTTTGACCCTCTCAGAACCAAGCACAAGTTTAACTCTTTAAGCTTTCTGTTATGTTTGGGTTTAAGAGAGCCTGCTTCATTTAACTTCTGTTTGCATCTGGAAGAGACTGATAAATAAATAAATAAATAAATAAATAAATAAATAAATAAATAAATAAATAAATAAATAAATATGGATTTTATTAAAAGAGCATTAGTATAATTTTAATTCAATTGTAAAAGGAAAGGAGTGGCACATTCCACATTATAGTGTGCCTCATTCAAAAATGGAGAGATTAAGAGGCATTTGACGATGGTATGAGTTTAAAGGAACCTTTCAACATTCAAGTACTCCAGGACTTTATTTCACCAAGTCCTTGTGTTAAGTCGTCCCCAAAGAATTTCAGCAAATCCAACCTGCGAAAGAGAGAGTAAAGTGGTCCAGGGTGACCAGCAACAAGACTAGGAAGGAATAGATTAGGACCTGGACAAGAACTTCAAGTTTACTTTCACAGATAATTAGCACAATGATGGCCATAACCTTTAATATGGCACAAAAAAGCCTTGATGGAGAAGTTGACTATCTCAAAGGAGAATCCACCAAGTTGGAAGTACAAGGTAAAGATGAACCTGAGAAAAGAGATCAGGACCTTCAACAGGCAGTTCAAGAGTGGTACAGATGAGGAGAGAGCGAAGAAGAACTGATCAATGGGTCAAGACCAGCTTTGCAGGCTGAAGATGGCACAGAAAGAGAAAGGAGAGAGGGGGTCAAGAGAACCCAGTTTGAAAGGAACCCGACAGCATCATTAAAGTCTTGCTGGGGGAAGGTCCAGCTCTGATGAATAACTGGAAGAACATGTCAGGGAAGCCCACACTGACACACTCAGGAGCTAAGATCTGGGCAGCCACCAAGGATCACCAGTGTCGCTTTACTGTCCAGGCTTTGGAAGCTCTTCTGGAACATCTGGGCAAAGGGTAGCACACGACAACATGGACGGTGGAAGAGGACTGATTCGTGCCAGGAGATACGAAATCTTCTGAAGCGATCTCCTTAACTGGTGTAGAGGCCAACCTGCATGACAGGGTTCATATAGACACCGGATTCAGCGGTACCGGAGTAACAACAACGTCAGGTTGCAGAGGCTCCTTGTTGTGAAACCAGTACTCAGGGTTGGTACCAGTGGATGGGTGTAAATAGATGAATAAATCTTATATAAAATGTTATATCTGAAACTTATTAGAGCAGTAGTATACCTTGTTTTAATCTGTGTACATTTATAGCAGCAGATGTTTCTTGTGCACATTAAAATGTGTCAGAGTCAGGTGTCTGCAGAAGGAGCAGCCTGCAGTACTGCAATACTGTCGTACCAATGAGAGAGAAAACACTTCTGAGTGGTGGAGTTGGGATGGGGTCTAACACACGGGGATGATTTAGCTTTATTCACAGCTGAGGTCAGTTAGGACGGTCTGTAGGACCGGGTCCACCGGAGGAAGTCCCTGAAGCTGAAGAAACGCCCACAGCCACTGCCGGTGGGCCTGGTTGAGTTCTTCTCTAATTCTGACGATCATCTGTGCACAGTTGTGGCCTTATGTGTTTCACTTCTACAAACTGTTGACAAAGAGCAGCATGTGCACCGTCGGCTTCTGCTCCCGACCAGAGAACAGCGTTCAGTCTTCCATGAAGTCATCAGGATGCGATACAGTGATTTGTACTTTGACGCATTCTTTTAGGTTATCTCATCTTTGGTTACGCACTATGTTCTAATCTTATAAGTTACTTAGTTACTTACGTGGGGGGTGGGAGGGGGTGACGGTGGATAGATTGGTATCGTTTCAGAAGGAATTTCCTGTTTTCGTCTTCGTCTATTTCTCCTTCTTTCTTTTTTCTCTGTACAGGTCCTGTCTCATCGTCTTCTTTTCTGTGAAACATGACCTCGGGTTCTTCTCGTTTTTTCCTGCAGTCCCCCCTCCCTTTTCTTTGTTCACATATCTCTGCTTCTTTTAACCATTTCAGGCTCTCGTCAAACCTGCGTGTCAATTGTTATCTCATCCTGCAGTTCAACTATTTTCTGTGAGTTCAAAGTTCCCTTAAAACCATATTTACTGATCCACAAGTTAAGATACTTTATTGACTTCGGATCTTTTTTCTGCATGTATTTCCAGTCCCTGCATCCTACTCTTTCTGTATGATCAACCTTACTAAACCATTTCCCCATGTTGTTTAGATGTTTTTAGTCCAGGTCGGTCTCAATACCTAGGGTATTCTAACACCTGGATTTTTGTCAGTAGGACAGCAATTAAATCACCAGAAGTGGTAATCCTCACTTCAACTCGACTTGCAAGTGAAGGATTCTTGCCTCTGCTTCCACAACAGGTTGCTGTTTACATTCCTACTGGTTTACATGAGACAAAATACCTGCTGGTTTTGTATCTCCAGTCACACTCACAATCACTCAACACAGAAAAGACGTCACTTAATCCACGGACTTTATCGGTTCCGCCGTCTATTTTTCTCTTTTTACTGTCAGTATCTAGAATTTTCACGTATTTTCTCACGGACTTTATCGGACTCCATCGTCCCTCAACATCCTATTCTTTCAGGGTAACACAACAAGATCTCACTTACCGACTCCTTCGGTCCTTCTTCCTTCGGTTCTCCCGTCAACCTTGGACTCCAGCCGGTGAGGCGGAAGATCAGCCTTGAAAGTTATAAACGTCCACAGTTTCCTTGAAGTCCACCACACCTGCTGGATTCCTTGGTTTGTTGGGATCCGGCTCGAAGGACCAATTAAATGTCAGGTTTAAATGACCTAACATTTCTTAAACACACAATAAAAAAGAAAGACAAAGTCAGTAGTTTTTCAGTTTATCTTGCAAGGAGGACAGACAGAGGAATTCGGTCACATTTCCTCTACTCCGACCTCCTTCTCTCCTGTCCTCCTTTCGTTTTATTAAAAATAATGAGGTCACAAGTCACAGGAAGATAAGTAACTTATAAGATTAGAACATAGTGCGTAACCAACGATGAGATAACCAAAAAGAGTGCGTCAAAGTACAAATCACTGTATCAGGATGCTAACAAAACACTGATATTCTGCCTTCAGCGTCTCACTTGTTTAACGATCATGTGGGAGAAATTTCCCGTGGTCGTGGAAAAGTAGGCACTCTCTTTTCAAAATGTTATATCGCTGGTCTGCCTCACGTAAACAAAAAAAAAGATTTTAGAGTTCTTCAACTGATTTAGAGATGTTCAACACATTGTTGAAGTGGGGAACCAACAGTTTTAAAGAAAATATGTAGTTGAGAAAAATTCTTTGAATGATTGTGATCAGAGATTAAAATCGTTT
The DNA here is from genome assembly GCA_014839995.1 of Xenentodon cancila. Classification (NCBI taxonomy): domain Eukaryota; kingdom Metazoa; phylum Chordata; class Actinopteri; order Beloniformes; family Belonidae; genus Xenentodon; species Xenentodon cancila. Next base: position 33,874,175 of record CM026198.1, on the reverse strand, counting down.
GAAAACATTTACTTTGTAAAATGTGTAAATTCCCAAGAAAGAATTTAATCATCCTATGTTTATTTTTCTTTTAATCAAATTTCCCATATAAATGTTGAGCCTCATCATATTGATAGAGTTATATGAAATCATTTCATGAATCACCAGACTATGCTGGTTCAAATGACTGATTTACAGATGGACATAGTTGTGTGTTCAACATGACACTTAACTGAGTAAAGCCGACGTTCATATGTGTACCCCCACACATCATAGGTTTCTCTGTGTGAAGAGATCTTATATTTAATGATGCAAAACAGTCTTAATATTTATATTTTATTGGATTTTGTTACTGTGATGTGTATTGTCACAACATTGCTGAATTATTATTGTTATTATTATAGTGTCTGTTTTACTTTTCCCCCAAAGATACAATAAATGATCAACAGTTAAAACAAAATAAAAAAAAAGCAGGTGTAGCAACTCAAAAAAGACTTTAATGTATGTTGAATGTGTGTAAATTAAGTCAGAGATGACTTATTAGGTTGGGCAGTGCAGTCAAAACAAAGTACAAAATGAAAAAAAGCACATTTCTCAGTAAGAGAGAAGTTCATTTAAAATGAATGAAATGGATCAACTTTGTACCAAACTGATATGAGACCGTTTACACCTGTCTTCAGAATCCATCCCGAGTGATCGGATCACAAGCCGAGCACAGACAAACGTACTCAGGTTACATTTGAGAGCACATCAGGATCAGATCACCTGAACCACTTCCAGAGGCGGTCTGGGCCTCATGGACCACACAGTGTTTCCTGGACACTGAAGGAGGTTCTTCAGCACCGACTTCCTCTGTGTGTTTCAAGTGCAAAACAAGTGGGAGCGTTGAATGCGAATGAAATATACATTAAACAAATCTGAGGTGAGCTGTTACATAAATTACCAAAAAAGAGAAGATCACGACCCATTACAGGAATATCTATCAGCTGTCAATCACACATCAAAAGCACGTGAAAACATCGTTCTAGTCATTAACATGGTTATGAACCAGAAAATCTGAGCAACCAAAGTATTTTATTACAGAAAATGTGCTCAACAAATATTAATGATAAACAAATAACTGCAAGTAAAAAGGAAAGACATGAAACTAGAAGTGACTTTATTGTGACAAAGCATATAAGAAAAAAACACAAGAACAAAGGAGGTGTCTTCATATATGTGTAGGTGAAGCTTAACTTTGACATTTTATCTTGTTGATTTCTGAGCACCTCAGTGAGCTTTTTAAGCTGTTAAATTCCTTCAGACAACTTTAAACATGCTTAACTGTTACTATCAGTAACCAGCAGCTCACCATGTCTCACCAGTTGATGCTATTTTCAACTATTTAAAGATGCTTTTAACTGCTTGTACTAAGTGCTTCCCAGCTTTTGCCAGGTGATAGAAAGTATTGTTGTTCTCAGCTTCTTCTCTGGCCTCAGTCTCATGTCTGGACTGGAGTTTCTCTATTTGCTCTCTGACTTCCTGTTCATGCTGCTCCTTTAATTTATCCATCATAGATGCCAACTCCTTTTGTCTACTCTGTCTCTCCTTCTCCCTTTCTGCATCTCTTCTTTCTGCATCTCTCCTTTTCTCCTCATCCATCTCCTCCTTCATCCTCTTCCTCTCCTCCTCTCTCTCCTTCTTCTCCCTCTCTCTCTCAGCCTGGAGTTGCTTGTTGATTTTCTGCACCTCTTTTTTGTACTTTTCTTGTACTTTTCTCTCCAGTTCTTCTTCCTCTCTGCGGATTTTCTCCTGCTTTTCTCTCAAGATGCGTTGTTTTTTCTCTTCGATTGCCCTCTCGGCCTCTTGGAACATCTCGTTAGTATAATGGCTTCCTCCATTCTTCTGCACAATATTTCTGATCTTCTGGAGCAGCTGAGTGACTTGAGGTTTGTTGTCTTTCAGCTTGTTGTTGAAGACGTGATACTGGCCGTTACATCTGGCCACAAGCTCCTGTAACTCTGGACTCTCAGACAGGAATTCTTCAATAGTGGTGTCTTCAAGGGTGTCTCCATGAGTGAAGAGAACCATGCTGTATTTGTCAGCAGCCTGGCCAAAGATTTCTTGAATCTTTTGTACCGTCTGCTTTTCCTCCTCAGTGAACCTGCCCAGAGCAATGACCACCAGGAAGATATGGGGTCCAGGAGCCGCATAAGAGACACACTGGCTCAGATCTTTGGTTGTCTTCTCCTGACCAAACCTGGTGTCAAACAGGCCCGGGGTGTCAATGACAGCAACTCGTTGTCCCTCCACATCAGTTTTTTCTTTAGAACAATCCACAGTCAAAGACCGTGGACTGCACTTGGACTGAAAGCGGGTCCATCCCAGAATGGTGTTTCCAGTAGCGCTCTTCCCTATTCCAGTCCTCCCCACCATCACAATCCTCAGCTCCTCATTATTCATGCGGTTGGATCCTGTGAACACGAATGTTTGACACTGAGTTAGTATGTCAGAGTCACTAATTCATTTACCCTTTAAGCGAAAACACAATTGTTCTTAAAGACCTACGCAGTGAGGAAGTAAATGGGTAGTAAATCAATATGTACTTGTAGAGGAGTCACAATTTCATTGAGTACTATTGCAAACTTGTTCTTCCCATGAAACACAGGCTGGACACACACACCTGTCATTTCAGCAAGTGCAAGACGAGCAGAAAACATCCTCTATTACAGGTCGTGCTAACAGACTCATTTGTTTGAAGGGTTCGTTGGTTTTAGAAACAAAACCATTTTCTGTAAATAACAACTGTGAGGACGAATGAGGCCATTAAGGAGTTTCCTCTAAACGTCCCACAAGAGGACAGACGCGACCTGATTCTGTTAAGCCGTTTTAGGGGCTTATTCTACAAAACAAACATTACTGAAGCTGTCTGACTCAAAGACAAAACAGCAAATTCAATAATTACTTTGGAATAAAAGGCAAAGCCAGAATTAATAGATACTGAAGACAGTAAAGTACTTTGATAAAACAGCAGAAGTATGACTTTTACAAAGTTTAAGATATCGTCGATATTTATTTTTCAGACTTTTTATCAAGACAATAAAAAAGAAAAACCCCACAGTGACAGAAGTATTTAATCAAGTAACTAATTTCCTGTTTTAATAATAGATATCAGCCATTGAAAACTCATATTAGTCGACATCAAGTTAATAAATGAAACTTTTCAATGTTCAGAACAAAATGACTGTGAAACGTCAGTATTTAGTTTGAC
>CM026198.1:33700946-33865946 GCA_014839995.1 Xenentodon cancila | reverse complement strand
ATAAATGAATATTACACGCTTGCTTAATAATAAACACCTGCTTATTGGTAGAAAATATAAAAGCATTTAGTAACCAACTGCTTATTTATTAATTTGCAGAGTTAAAGGACATCATGCTGTGTTGTAACTGGGAGTGAGTGTTATGGAATAACTATCTGGTGTGTGGAATGGAAAGGAATGTTGTGGAACAACTGTCTGGTGGGTTGTAGACACTGAAAGTTCAAGGATATGAGAATGTTCATAATATTATTATTAAAGGTGTGGTGTTATGGTATAGAAGAAGGACAGCGCCAGAAAAACTGAGATCTCATCTGTATGCTGGCTTTTACACATGCGCTGAGATCTCCAGATATATCTGTACTTGTACAAGAATAAACGGTTAATAAATGGTTCTTCCTGCTTAACACGTGTGTCTCTTTCCGAACAGCAGGGCCAGCACCTCCTACCAGTAGGGAGCTCCCAATTAGTATGCACAGGGTCATTATGGACCGCATATTGGGAGACAGACCAGGGGCTGCAGTGGGCCCAGGGGGGATGAGGTTCTGGAGAAAAGGGGCTGGCCGCCGAGTAGAGGCGGTGGTGCCTGTTTCATCTGTGGTCAGCCGGGGCAGTGGTCACGTGAATGTCCCCAGAATCAGCAGAGCAGAGGCAGAGGAGCTGGAGGTGGGGGGAGACCTGGACCGAGGTAGGCAGCTGCACCTGAGCCCCAAGTGGCATCAACGCAAAGGGGAGGACGGTACTCCGTAGTGACACTAGGAGGCGGTACAGAGGAAGATGACACACACCCCAGAGACACCGACAGAGTGGGAAAGACAGACCCACTACTGTCCATCAAGGTGAAAAACCAAGAACTGCTATTTCTGGTTCAGATGCATCTGTACGGAAATAAAAGTAAATCTCTTCCTCTCAACGGACTCGGGGAATCTTTGATTCACCGACATCCTGCTAATAATACATTACAGTAATCTAGTGTAGGAGGTACAAATGCATAAATTAGTTTTCAGCATCACTCTGGAACAGGATGCTCCTGATCTTTGCAATATTACGAAGATGGAAAAACCCAGTCTTACAAAGCTGATTTTGTTTAAATCACAAATCCTGGTCAAAAATAAAAGAGGAAAAAAATGAGTGGACATCGAGTCCTTAGGCATCATCTGTATAACTGAAATCACCTTTAGGAGGAGGGCCAGAGGAGTTGAGATCTCACACACACACACACACACACACACACACACACACACACACACGTTTTACAATGTGAAAGAGAAATTCAAGTGTAGCCGGTCTCAGAGTTGTGTTAAAAATAAGTTCAGGCCAACAAGCAACATTCATCATTTACTCTGTGAACAGAACCACTTTTGTTTTTTATTTTTTGAAAACATCCCCCAGGATCCTTCAGCACTAATACACAAGATTAATTATAAATTCACAATCCAAATATACATGAACAAAATAGCTGGAAAAAGAAGATCCTGACCTCTTCACATGTCAGACAGAATGAAGAGCGGATAGACGGGAAAATCACAACTGATTTATGAAGCAGGAACCAAGAAGGAATGCAGAATTTAAAATGACTAACACGGCTTTTTAAAAGGTAAAATAACACGTTGTGTAATTATTACAGTCAGCTAATACAGTCTGTTACATAAGCTTTATATAGGTTGGCATTAAATGAATTAATTGTTGTTAATATGCTGTTTATATATATATTTAAATATATAAACTTATGTATTTGCCAAAGACAACATCCATAAAACGTATCAGTCCACTTAAGCAGTTCCACAACCACAGATTGATCCAAACCATATTTCAGAGAATTATGCATTGATTATTCTCCTCCGCTTGACGTTGTTCTATTCTTCTCAACCTCTTTCTTTCCTCTTCCAGTACCCTTTCACGTTCTTCCTCCAATTGCTTCCTTGTCCTTTCAATTTCCCTGTTTCTTTCCGCTTCTTCTCGCTTCCTTTCTGCCTCCCTTTCTTCCCTCTCCCTCCTCCTCACCATCTCCATCTCCTGCTCCCTCCTCTTAATTTCTCTTCGTCTTTCGTCCTCTATCTCCCTACTCCTTCTCTCCCTTTCAGCCTGGACTTGCTGATTCAGCTCCTGAAGATACTTTTGCCTTCGTTTAAACACCAGTTCCTCTGTTTTTTTCCTTATTTTCTCCTGTTTCTCCTTAAGGATCCGCTGTTTCTCCAGTTCAATTGCCCTCTCCGCTTCCTGGAACATCCTGTTGGTGTAGTGGCTTCCTCCATTCTTCTGCACAATATTTCTGATCTTCTGGAGCAGCTCATTGACCTGAGGCTTATCATCCTTCAGCTTGTTGTTGAAGACGTGATACTGGCCGTTACATCTGGCCACAAGCTCCTGCAACTCTGGACTCTCAGACAGGAATTCTTCAATAGTGGTGTCTTCAAGGCTGTCTCCATGAGTGAAGAGAACCATGCTGTATTTCTGTGCAGCCTGGCCAAAGAGTTCTTGAATCCTCTGCACCGTCTGCTTTTCCTCCTCAGTGAACCTGCCCAGAGCAATGACCACCAGGAAGATATGGGGTCCAGGAGCCGCATAAGAGACACACTGACCAACGTCCTTAGTCGTCACATCCTCGTCAAACCGGGTGTCAAGCAGGCCCGGGGTGTCAATGACAGCAACTCGTTGTCCCTTCACTAAGGCATGGTTCCTAGAGCAGTGCACAGTTATAGAGCTGGGACTGCACCTGGATTGAAAGCAATTTTGTCCTAGAATGGTGTTTCCAGTGGCACTCTTGCCATTACCCGTCTTCCCAACCATCACTATCCTCAGCTCTTCAATATGATGTCCTGTAACAAAGCACAAAAGCAACATCAGGCATGAAGAAGCACATTATTTCTTTATTGAATACCAGCAGTTTAAAGCAGAATTATTGATAGATTGGGAGGAAATATTCTGCATCGAGACACAAGCTGCCTTAATAGTCCTCATATCAACACCTATAGCCTACAGTTTAACTTTATATGCAAAACTTCAAACTGACTTCAGGAGTTAATCAAATTTACAAAATGCTTGTATTTGTTTAATAAAAATCACAGTATAAATAGACTGACTGACTTGTAAAATGATTGAATTTCTGTCAAACACTTGAAAATCTGAAACGTATTCAACATTGTTCAATATGGTTAAAATTTCAGAGCTCCATGGTTACCGCTTCTACCTGATGTTATCTTAATTGTGTTTCAGATTTGCGCTGACCCGAGATGACAAGAATCAGTGAATGATTTTACACACAATTTCTTAGATTTTCTGTTTAGGCCAGTTTTTATGGCATTTCACTGTTATTTATGTCAATTCATTACTTTTTATTATTTTTTTCATCTGTTTTTTTACATACTATTTTTTTCCTTCTTCTTTTTTCTTCCTCAGGGAGCACGGTGGCTTAGTGGTTAGCACTGTTGCCTCACAGCAAGAAGATTCCCGGTTCAATTCTCGACCTGGTGGGTCTTTCTGCGTGGAGTTTGCATGGGTACTCCGGGTTCCTCCCACAATCCAAAAACACGCATACTAGGTTAAAGGGTATGTCTAAATCACCCGTAGGTGTGAATGTGAGGGTGCTTGGTCATCTGTCTTTGTATGTGGCCCTGCGATGGACTGGCGACCTGTCCAGGTGGACCCCTGCCTTTTGCCTACTATGTGTCGGGATACGCTCCGACAGAACCTGTGACCCTGAGAAGGAGTAAGCGGGAATAGATGATGGACGGATGGAATTTTTTTCTCATAGCTTTTAATTTTAACTCTGCCGACCTGGGAGTGGGTTGTGACCCCCACTTGGCTCCCAGGTATAGTAGACGGCCTCCTGTGACAGTGTGACAGTGTGATAGTGTTCCCTTACTGGTTCTTCTGTGCCCAGCAATGTTTTCCATGTTTGTAAGGAATAGCGGGGAAGGGAATGGGAAGGTGGTTAGGATGAACTTTGCTTTTAATGTTAACGCATTTTACCATACTTAAAAGTGCTTTTAGATTTGATAACATGTTACAAAGATGATATGACTTTGTTGATGCATAAAAAAAATAAAAGCCATAATGACCATCTATAGATTTTATGCTCAAAGGAAATTTTAGCACTTAATAACAACATCAAATTCCAAAAATCATGAGTAAAGTACATGACCTACCACTGTAGTATTTGCATCAAGTTAATAAATGAAACTTTTCAATGTTCAGAACAAAATGACTGTGAAACGTCAGTATTTAGTTTGACCCTCTCAGAACCAAGCACAAGTTTAACTCTTTAAGCTTTCTGTTATGTTTGGGTTTAAGAGAGCCTGCTTCATTTAACTTCTGTTTGCATCTTGAAGAGACTGATAAATAAATAAATAAATAAATAAATAAATAAATAAATAAATAAATAAATATGGATTTTATTAAAACAGTAATAAGACTTTTGTAAGTTCTTGCATGGTTTTCAAGAACACATATTTACATTCTTCTTCTGCAGCAGTTGAATTGACTCAAACTCACACAGAAAGAAAATCCTTTCTTACCAAAGTTTCCGACCATGTTGGTGTTGACGTGGTGTCCATCCATGTTTCGGTTGAAGAGAGCAGACTAGATCCTTCAACTCCCGTGAAGAAGCAGATCTGTGTGATCTTCTGCAAGGATGCACCCTTTAATGCAGACCGAGACAAACCACACCCACACATGTTGTACAAGCTGAAAGTGAAAGTGAAGCGCAACCCGTTGCAGCTGGCTTCTGCATTGTGTTAAAATGAGCTCCGCCCGCCATGAGACATTCACCATTTATTTAATCAGAAACACAAGAAAATATGCTGAAATTCAGGGTCTCTGGCAGCTTCTCCTTTTGGTCAAACAGCTCCCTGCAAGGGAAAATGGGCAAACCTTAAAATACGTATACTATAAATGTCACAATGAAAGTGAAAGTCCGTCTAAAGCAGGGTGCGTGGAGAAAACAGTTGAACTAGAAGGTTGCACGTGTCCACTAACACGTGTCCAGCTGCTCTGCGGTTTGTTAGAAGTGCTTCTATTTCCTGTAAAGGTGGAAGATGGTTAGTGGGTACCCCTGGTCGCTCTCTCAGGTCAGGTCTCAAATGTAACCTGAGTACGTTTGTCTGTGCTCGGCTTGTGATCCGATCACTCGGGATGGATTCTGAAGACAGGTGTAAACGGTCTCATATCAGTTTGGTACAAAGTTGATCCATTTCATTCATTTTAAATGAACTTCTCTCTTACTGAGAAATGTGCTTTTTTTAATTTTGTACTGTGTTTTGACTGCACTGCCCAACCTAATAAGTCATCTCTGACTTAATTTACACACATTCAACATACATTAAAGTCTTTTTTGAGTTGCTACACCTGCTTTTTTTTTTTTGTTTGTTTTAACTGTTGATCATTTATTGTATCTTTGGGGAAAAAGTAAAACAGACACTATAATAATAACAATAATAATTCAGCAATGTTGTGAAAATACACATCACAGTAACAAAATCCAATAAACTATTGTGTAAAGACTGTTTTGCATCATCAAACATAAGATCTCTTCACACAGAGAAACCTATGATGTTTGGGGGTACACAGAATCTACTCAACACTTTAATTTGCAGCTTTGCAGCTCGTCTTCTTTTAATAGTTTCACACTTTAGGTCGGAAAAACGGCAGACTTCTGCTGGTGCCGAAACACCAGACAAGCTCCTATGCTCATGCTGTTGAAGGATGGCCCTGAGATAGTCCAGCACATAAAGGCAGTGTGAAAAATGCAGGCATGTGTTGCGTGCAAAGAACATCAACATCAAGTGCAAAAAGACATAATTCTAATGGGTCACATAAACCAGTATTCTAGATCTTCCCCCATATCACAAAGTGTCCGACCATACATATAGCGCAAAGTAAGAAATGCATAAGAAACTCTTAAATATCTTTGGTTCATAAAATAAAGAAATAAAACAAGGGTTGTAGTAGGTAGTGGGGAAGTACGACATTCCTTGAAACAATCAATACTTCTTTACAGTGTTATAACTTCTTTACAGCTCCTACCCTTTCCTTGCAGCCGTTAACTCTTCTTTTCAGCGTTTAACAGTTCTTTGTAAAACATAACATGCAGAAACTTCCCATCTTTCTTTCTTTCTTTCTTTCTTTCTTTCTTTCTTTCTTTCTTTCTTTCTTTCTTTCTTTCTTTCTTTCTTTCTTTCTTTCTTTCTTTCTTTCTTTCTTTCTTTCTTTGAACCACAGTTTTGGCACACTTACATCTGTGGCTACACAATGAACCAAAGTACTAAACATTAACACAGTGAAAATAATACCACATGTTCAGGTTCACGTGTGTTCCTGAAGGCTTTGTGAGATCTGCTCAGACACATAAAGATCAAGTGCACAAGAAAGGCAAGTAAAATTCAATCTTGCTTTTTTTGCACAAGGAGGCTAAGTTGAATTAACAAAGACATCAGATTAAGACAAGCAACCACCTCAGACTCTGTAACTGTACTAGACAGGGTCAAACAAAGAATAACAATGAATGACAAACATTAAAAAGCAACTTTTATTAGACATTTTAGCACGTTTTAAACTCTAAAGAAAGCCAGTTCAAACAGGATCCAGGCAGAATGAGTTAGGCATGTCTATGTTTTATTTTCTTCAGATAACACGTGATCATTTAATGTATTTTCAGATGTAGGGAGGAGGAAACACTAGGGTTTTGTTCTGTAAAATGATTTGTCTGGGCATTTTTGTACAAAGAGGAGGTTACATATTCTCTGAAGTAGCTGCTGTGCATGAGACACGAAAATCTTTAAGAAACTAGAGAGGACTTGGAAACTAAAAAAAATTCAAAGCCACCACGAAACAAGTAGGAAGGCAACATTTAAAGGAAATTGTGCTGAAAACCACCGCCCTTCCTCCAAGTGTGAGATACAGATCACGCCACGTTCTTTCAATTATCTCCAAAGCCAGATGTCTAGTGCTCATAGTTTAACATTTTTCTTTCCTTGAGCAGCAGAAGTAGTTTTACTTCAGCTTCTTCTGCTTAAATGTGGGATTCAGTGGCCCCAAACGTTTTTGTTAGCATCCTGATGACTTCATGGAAGACTGAACGCTGTTCTCTGGTCGGGAGCAGAAGCCGACGGTGCACATGCTGCTCTTTGTCAACAGTTTGCTTACAGAAGCGAGTGAGTGCAGCGCACCGACTTCTGAGCAACATGTCTCCTGTCTCATGTGAGGGATGTTTACATCGACTGAGACGTCGGCAGAGAGCTCCCAAACAGTGAGAGAGACAACCGCCGCTGGACGGCCAACATAGAAAAACCAGAACTGCAAGCAGCTGTCTGAACTAGTCGAAGGCTGTCTACTTCTGCCAGGTCAGCTACCAACTCCAGCTTGGTTCTGTACATGATCTTGGGTGGGGCTGAAGGTGACTGCGTGACTGCATCCTGCTGCTCTGCTTGAACCACCTTCATCCCAACATCCTTCCAGACCAACCAGAGCCACTGCCTGCACTTTCTGGATGTGTCTCTGCTCCAGCACAGCTAACATGAAGGAATGGTCATTAAGAGTCGAGCTGGCAAGCTGAAACGGATCTGCTGAATCAGTATAACCTGGTGTACGCGAGTGGGACCGAGCGGTAGGCTCAGGAAGGAGCAAGACAGTTGATCCTATAGTTTAGCTTTATATCTAATAACAATAATAACTATAGGTAGGAATACGCTGCCGTATCTGCATGCTGTAGTGTTTTTTGTAAATAAATATTTTAAACAAACGTTTAATATTTGACATTTATCGATCTTCATTATCTAGGAATATCATTAACAAAAGTAATGTTCAGGCGTGAATGATGGAGGTGGGTCTTGTAATAGTTAACGCGACTCCGCGTCCTCCCTCGGACTTGGTCCTTTAGCACTAAAGCAGCAGACACCTACTATGGCAGGAGCACAACACTCGGCCTGCGGTTCCTCTAGTCTTCATTCTACCAAAGCACAAACATACAAGCGAAAGCACAGAAGTGGTCACAGTTTGTGTAACCTAGCCTGCCCTGAAACTCAAAACCAATATTGTTAAATAATCATAGATCTTCTGTTACGTGATTCCCTTCATAGATGTCCTGTCGCACTTGAAAGCAACGTGTTTATGCCTTAGCCTAGTGTTGAACTCCACTCACTGCTGCCTTTTATTACTACAAACCGGATTCCAAAAAAGTTGGGACACTATACAAATCGTGAATAAAAACTGAATGCAATAATGTGTAGGTGCCAACTTCTAATATTTTATTCAGAATAGAACATAACTCACGGAACAAAAGTTTAAACTGAGAAAATGTACCATTTTAAGGAAAAAATATGTTGATTCAGAATTTCATGGTGTCAACAAATCCCAAAAAAGTTGGGACAAGTAGCAATAAGAGGCTGGAAAAAGTACATTTAAGCATAACGAGGAGCTGGAAGACCAATTAACACTAATTAGGTCAATTGACAACATGATTGGGTATAAAAAGAGCTTCTCACAGTGGCAGTGTCTCTCAGAAGCCAAGATGGGTAGAGGATCACCAATTCCCACAATGTTGCGCAGAAAGATAGTGGAGCAATATCAGAAAGGTGTTACCCAGCGAAGAATTGCAAAGACTTTGCATCTATCATCATCAACTGTGCATAACATCATCCAAAGATTCAGAGAATCTGGAACAATCTCTGTGAGAAAGGGTCAAGGCCGTAAAACCATACTGGATGCCCGTGATCTCCGGCCCTTAAACGACACTGCACCACAAACAGGAATCCTACTGTAAAGGAAATCCCAGAATGGGCTCAGGAATACTTCCAGAAACCATTGTCAGTGAACACAATCCACCGCGCCATCCGCCGTTGCCAGCTGAAACTCTACAGTGCAAAGAAGAAGCCATTTCCAGGCAAGATCCACAAGCTCAGGCATTTACACTGGGCCAGGGATCATTTAAAATGGAGTGTGGCGAAATGGAAGACGGTTCTGTGGTCAGACGAGTCACGATTCAAAGTTCTTTTTGTAAATCTGGGACGCCATGTCATCCGGACCAAAGAGGACAAGGACAACCCAAGTTGTTATCGACGCTCGGTCCAGAAGCCTGCATCTCTGATGGGATGGGCTTGCATGAGTGCGTGTGGCATGGGCAGCTTGCATGTCTGGAAAGGCACCATCAATGCAGAAAAATATATTCAGGTTCTAGAACAACATATGCTCCCATCCAGACGTCATCTTTTTCAGGGAAGACCCTGCATTTTTCAACAAGATGATGCCAGACCACAGTCTGCATCAATCACAGCATCATGGCTGCGCAGGAGAAGGATCCGGGTACTGCAATGGCCAGTCTGCAGTCCAGATCTTTCACCTATACAGAACGTTTGGCGCATCATAAAGAGGAAGGTGCGACAAAGAAGGGCCAAGACGATTGGACAGTTAGAGTCCTGTATTAGACCAGAATGGGAGAGCATTCCTATTTCTAAACTTGAGAAACTGGTCTCCTCTGTCCCCAGACGTCTGTTGAGGGTTGTAAAAAGAAGGGGAGATGCCACACAGTGGTGAAATGTCCTTGTCCCAACTTTTTTGGGATTTGTTGACACCATGAAATTCTGAATCAACATATTTTCCCCTTAAAATGGTACATTTTCTCAGTTTAAACCTTTGTTCTGTGAGTTATGTTCTATTCTGAATACAATATTAGAAGTTGGCACCTACACATCATTGCATTCAGTTTTTATTCACGATTTGTATAGTGTCCCAACTTTTTTGGAATCCGGTTTGTACACAAAAACTTTACAGTGCTCAATAAACATAGTTTGACTGACAACAGATAAAACAAACACAAATTTCACTTAAAATCCTGTTTTTTTGTTGATGAAACACATCAACAAATATCACATTATGGGAAACAGGCGATGCATATCACTGGAGAACAGGATATTAAATTATTTCAAAGTTTTGAACATTTGTTGAAGCAGTTGATTTGAACATTTTAGCATTCACAAAGCTTTACAACCCATCCATCAACTATACCCACTTACTCCTGTTCAGTCCCAGGAGTCTGCTGCAGCTATTCCCAGCTCTCTTCGGGGTATATCCTGGACAGGCATCCAACCTATCACATTGGCAGACAAACAACTAAACAGGCTCACAATCACTCCTCTACACAGTTAGGAATCACCCGTTAACTTGACATACACGTTCTTAGAACATTGAATGTCTTAAGGACATCAAGGACTGGACATCCACTAATGTTTTTATCTCCTAAATTCTGATAAAACAGAGACTGTTGTTTGTGGTCCCAAACAGCATATGAAGGGATTAGATGGTGTTGCGATGGCCTCCAGTAAAACTGTGAGAAACCTTGGCGTTATATTCGATCAGGATTTGTCATTTAAACAGCAGATTAATCAGGTTTGTAAAACTGCGTTTTTCCACCTCCGTAATATCACAAAGATCACAAAGATGCTGGAAAACTAATTCATGTGTTCGTATCTTCTAGACTAGATTACTGTAACGTGTTGTTGGCTGGATGTCCAAGTAATTCTCTGAAGATCCTCCAGATGATCCAAAATGCAGCAGCGTGAGTGCTGACAGGAACCAACAAGAGAGACCACGTCTCTCCAGTTTTAGCTTCCCTCCATCGGCTCCCCGTAAAATTTAGAATCCAATTCAAAATTTTATTACTGGCATATAAAGTCCTAAACCGCCAAGCCCCTTGTTATTTGCAAGACCTGATAGTTCCTCATGTCCAAATGTAGAGTTGGAGGACAGGAACCATCACTATGGAACCAACTTCCAGTTTGGGTGAAGGAGGTTGACACCACCTCCACCTTTAAAACCAAACTTCAAACGTTTGTGTTCAGTAAAACATCTAGTTGGTGTAAACTTTAGTGTGTCAGGACCAGTAGTCACAGCTGCAGCTGCAGGACCAGACTAGAGCAGCTGGTCTTCAACACAGCTTCATCTGGATCTGCTGCTGTAGACCTGCTGCAGGGGGACACCAACATGATCCACTGACCTGCAGTCCCACCTCTGACCACCTCAGTGTCTGCTGTCTACACCTGTTTAGATAGTGGTCTCTGTAGTCCACCAACTAACCAGGTACCAGTCATAAATACATGGAAGTCTTAGTTCTGCTGCTGATGGATAATTATGCTGATGGATCTGGTCTTTTTTATCTTTGACAGTGTGTCTGTGTTTCTCCTCTCTCAGATCTTCCTTTTCCTGTTCTACCCGGCTGGTCTTCAGCAGGAGGGTTCCCCCTCATGATCCAGGTCCTGATCCAGGTTTCTTCCCCCTTATGATCCAGGTCCTGATCCAGGTTTCTTCCCCCTTATGATCCAGGTCCTGATCCAGGTTTCTTCCCCCTTATGATCCAGGTCCTGATCCAGGTTTCTTCCCCCTTATGATCCAGATCCTGATCCAGGTTTCTTCCCTCTTAAAGGGGAGTTTTTAGCTGTTGTTTATGTAATAATTGCTCGGGGGTGATGTGCTGGGCTCTGGAAAGATCCTGGACACAACATGTGTTGTAATAGACGCTTTATAAATAAAATGGAATTGATTGATATACTCTCAAGCAAGGGATTCCCGTGGGAAACCTTTGTCAAGCATTGCATTGCAGAGCTGCATTTACAAATGCCACTTTGAAATGTACTGTGCAAACAAAAAAAACAAAACAAAAAAAGTGTGTGTGGTGCATCTCCACTCAGATGTGGGCACAGATTCAGTTCTGTGTTAGAAAAATGAGTGTACAAAAACAGATATTTATGAGAAACTACAAAGCCAGACTTTAGAAAGGCACGGCTGAGGAAGAGGATGGTATGGAAAATATTGAAAACATGCTGAAATCTTTGGAGGAATAAATTGCAAACCTTTCCTAGGAATACCTTAAGATGTGTGGTAGAATTAGGAAATGATAAAAGATGTAGACATGTTAAATGACGTTGATGAGCCAAAATATGGACAATGAATTCAAACCATCTGAAACGTCAGAAAGGTCAGTGTATGAATGACTGTTTTTTCCTCCATAAGCTATGAACGCCCCCAGCCAGAAAATACATCTCAATTAAGAAAAATAAAATAGAATTAAGTCACTATACATTTATGCTTGACTCAAGAACTCCACACTTTAATAATTTCTTTACTCATTCATCCATTATTACAAAGTAATTTACAGAACCTGTGGAGTAAAAGTCCTTTTGCCAGTTAACCAACCATCTCCCGTCTTAAGTGTTAAAAACAATGCAGAGCATCGTCACAGGCATATTTGTTTATTATGAGATTATTGCACGCAGATCTATAGCTGTATTACAGAGAACATGTAAAAAAAATAAACAGCAAGGGTTGAACATCAGAAATAAAAGAGATCCTACGACTATGCGTCATCTTCCGTCGGCTCAAAAAGCACAAACACACACAGTGTGTGGAAAGATCTGTACAACAAACATTCAAACCCGCTTCACATGACACCTTCGAAGTTACAATAGTGAAATGAAAGTAAACTTGTAACACACAAAAATACACGACAGAGTGGATGTCAAAGGAGGAAACGTGTAGTTGAGTCAGAATACAAACATGTAAGATTCCAGTAGCACAGATTTAAATAAAGCACCATCCAGCAGAAGCCTGGTGTCTTATTGCAAAGTGCTCAAACGCAAGTGCAAAAATAAGGATTTCACATAAAAAGCTCAGGAAGAGCGTCTTCCCTACAACCGGAAAAGTCTGCGTGTCTCACCCACAACCACATACACAAGCGCGCGTGCGCACGCACACTCACAAACACAGTCTAACTTCTATAAAAAAGGTATGAACTTTAGAAACATCGTCACACCCCTACTGTTAATCAGTTAAACACAATCAAAATGCAATTATTACAAATGTGCATCCACACATTCTCCCGACAGTCTGCAGACGCTGTCGCGGGAGGAGCTCTAAGTGACATTACCAAAGCTGCCATGCAAAGGTGTGCTTTTCTTCGTCTCTTTCTACAAACTTCCTTCCCAAAAGGAAGCAAAATGAGGTACAAAGTTCATTCCCACCCCCAGAAAGTACTGCACCGATCCACTTCTTCTCATTTTTGTGGTTTTTGGAGTTCTGAGCACAGTTTACAAAAGAAGATAAGTCTGAATCAGGAAGCGTGTCTGCAGGCTATGACGGCTGCTTGCATTGGACAGCTGGAGCCCCGCCCACGTCACCTAAGTAATCATCCGTATCCGACCCGAATCAGTTCACCACACATCCCTGTCTTCTTTAGCTTATGCCACAACCGGCACAGTGAATTGTTGTGTTTAATACTTTAACTCACCTGGTGGCAATCTCACCAGCAACATGTTGCTAGACTGTCTGCTGTGAGGTCATCGAATTAATTACACGTCTAAAAGAGTCGGTACCGTTTTCAGTATCAGCATTAAAACTGTAGTATTTAGTTTAGTGCTGGTGTATTACTCAAGTTTAAAATCAAGCCCTCTCTGGGCGCTTTTTACGACTGTGCCTCTGGCAGGCACCGTCCAGGCTCGCGTGGAACATGGGACCCCGCCACCACTAGTCCATTTGGGCTGCGACACAGGAGAGATTTGGCTGCGGTTGAGGCCGTTGATGACGAGCAACTGCTACTACCAGTTATTGGACCGTTAAGGTTCCTGTATGGCCGCTGCCGGGGTAACGAAGCCCTTCGGCGGGGGTTAGGCACGGCGGCTGAACCACGGAGGCACAAGGAGGGGAAACTCAAGCCCACCAAACAGCACCCTGGGCAGGAAATGACCTCATCTTGCTCAAAGGAGCCGCTAGTTTCAGAGGACTGCACCTGGGCTTCATTGTAACCATTAGAGGTCCGCGCCCCGCCCCACTGAACCTGCTGGCCAATCACAACGCATGAGCCGTTGTTGTTGTCCTGGCGTGGCAGAGGAGGCAAAGAGGGCGGCCCGTTGGAGATGGGAAGTGGCCAGCCGTTGGTCCGTACAGAGGAGAAAGAGGTGGAGGTCAGCAGCGGTTTGACAGGTGTGGCGTTCAGGATGCTGTCTGCTGGCTCTGGGGATTTGCTGCAGTCCATGGGTTCAGTCAGACAAACGCGCTCCTCATCTTCCTCCTCCTCCTCCTCCTCCTTGTCCAGCCTCTCCAGAGACACCATTTCCAACTCGACAGGAAGACCGGAAGCCTCCCCTTTCTTATTTAATGAAGCCATCTTCTCTGCAGTGTCTATATGATCTGCATGCAAACGTTCCTGCATCTTATCTGAGATCCACGAAATCTCCTTTATGTCACAATCCACATTCTTGTTCTCACTCCCGGACACTTGAGCATCAACGTCATTTTTCTCCTCCTTCAATTCAGAGTCATTTGGGAATTCCACAGTCCGGCTCATTTCTGGGGTACAGGGGAGTGACTGGCACCTCCTTGGCGGCGCCCGTATCCCTGGTGTCCCTCTGAGGAGGTGGGGGGAGACACATGGATGTGCTGGTAGGGTGAAAGTCAGGGAGATGACAGACTTGCTGGGCGTGTCCAAAAGTTTACACCGCCCACCATTCAAGTCCTGTCTGAGAGAGAAGGGGTTGACCCGTGCAGGTGTCCCGAGCAGCAGGGGAGTCATGGTTGTGGGAGGTAACATGTCAGACTGGCTCCGCGCCAATCCTTGACGCAGCTGACTGCGGTCTCCAGGGTGACAGGGAGAGCTTCTGCGTCGGTATGGACTGACGTCTGGTGTTACCGGGTCTTTAGTGGCAGATGGGAAAAAGACACAGAAACACGTCAGTCGATGTGACAGACAACAGGAGTTAAAGCCCCGACACCGGCACACTCTAATTACATAAACGCAATAACAAAATCACATTACCCTTCCTAAATGCTTTCAGTTTGTCTTCTAAATCCCAACCTGACATGTTAAATCAGATTCATCCATTTTACTTCTTTGTACAGCGGTTGTTTTTCCAAGTCTACTAAATAGTTCTCAGTAAAAGCCCTGCGAGATTTTTGTACCAGTGAGTCACAGAAAAACTAATCATTTTAAATCATTCATCAGGAAATATTGATGAGGTGATGAGTCCCTTAGCTTGTTTAAACATCTTACAGCAACAGAAATAAAAGCCAATTTTGGAGAGAAGCCCTGTAAATACCCAAATAATCCCCAGTCGGTACGCCAGCTCAGTATGGCAGTGATGAGACAACGTGTCCAGTGTAGGAACTTCTATCCAAGGCTGCAGGACCATCTTCAGAAACCCGTTTCATTATAATTTATGCATTAAGCTGTTCTGGAGAACAATTCCAGCTGATGTAACCTGGAAAACTATGCAAAGCTCTTTAAAGCATCCGAGAAAACAGTCCTGTAGTTTGTTGGCTCCCACGTTGACATTGCTGCAAAAAGTAACAAAAAAAAGAAGCCATCCTTCAATGTATTTACCGAGGGCGATAGAAGTCTCTCTCTCTTCTTCTCGCCCCATGGCCTCCAAAGTAAAGACGATGTCGGAGAATGAGGGACGCCGTTCTGCACTCATCTGAAAACAAAAACGACATCAACATTTTCCCTTTTTAAGATGCCATTGATGAAGAGAGTAGCCCACCGAATGCCGTGGGCTTTTGCTTATGACATCTGTTTACTCACATTACAGCAGGTGACAGCAAGGCTGAACAGTGCAGGTGGACAATCCCCAATCATGTTCTCAAACGCATCCACGTCCAGACCAAAGTCCTGCAAACACAACGTCAAAAATCACTACTTCACTGCTGCACACGGGACAACCATTAGATCTTGATTAACAAGTTCAAACAAAGACTTTTCCTTTACTTTCTATACTTAATAAGTCCTACAAAGTTTTTTATTTTAAATATTAATGCATAAAACGACATTCTGGCCCAAAAAAGTAGAAATGGCACCAACGGAAGACACCCAGTCAGAGCAGCTGCTATCAGGGATCAACATCTATCAGTGACGGAGCCCTGCAGTCGCAGGACGCAGCCTGGGACGGAGGCTGGGACGGGGACGAGGACGGGGACGAGGGCTGGGACGGAGGCTGGGACGGGGACGAGGGCTGGGACGGGGGCTGGGCAGAGGCTGGGACGGAGGCTGGGACGAGGGCTGGGACGAGGGCCTGGAACGGGGCCTGGGACGGAGGCTGGGACGGAGGCTGGGACGAGGGCTGGGACGGAGGCTGGGACGGAGGCTGGGACGAGGGCTGGGACGAGGGCTGGGACGAGGGCTGGGACGAGGGCTGGGACGAGGGCCTGGGACGGGGCCTGGGACGGAGGCTGGGACGGAGGCTGGGACGAGGGCTGGGACGAGGGCTGGGACGAGGCCTGGGACGAGGCCTGGGACGGGGCCTGGGACGGGGCCTGGGACGAGGGCTGGGACGAGGGCTGGGACGAGGGCTGGGACGAGGGCTGGGACGAGGGCTGGGACGGAGGCTGGGACGAGGGCTGGGACGAGGGCTGGGACGGGGCCTGGGACGGAGGCTGGGACGGGGCCTGGGACGGGGCCTGGGACGGGGCCTGGGACGGGGCCTGGGACGGGGCCTGGGACGGAGGCCTGGGACGGGGCCTGGGACGGAGGCTGGGACGGAGGCTGGGACGGGGCCTGGGACGGGGCCTGGGACGGAGGCTGGGACGAGGCCTGGGACGAGGCCTGGGACGAGGCCTGGGACGAGGCCTGGGACGGAGGCTGGGACGGAGGCTGGGACGGGGCCTGGGACGGAGGCTGGGACGGAGGCTGGGACGGAGGCTGGGACGGGGCCTGGGACGGAGGCTGGGACGGAGGCTGGGACGAGGCCTGGGACGAGGCCTGGGACGAGGCCTGGGACGAGGCCT
Organism: Xenentodon cancila; assembly: GCA_014839995.1. Taxonomy (NCBI): domain Eukaryota; kingdom Metazoa; phylum Chordata; class Actinopteri; order Beloniformes; family Belonidae; genus Xenentodon; species Xenentodon cancila. Next base: position 33,849,188 of record CM026198.1, on the reverse strand, counting down.
GGGACGGAGGCTGGGACGGGGCCTGGGACGGGGCCTGGGACGGAGGCTGGGACGGAGGCTGGGACGGAGGCTGGGACGAGGGCTGGGACGAGGGCTGGGACGGAGGCTGGGACGAGGGCTGGGACGGAGGCTGGGACGAGGGCTGGGACGGAGGCTGGGACGGAGGCTGGGACGAGGGCTGGGACGGAGGCTGGGACGGAGGCTGGGACGGAGGCTGGGACGGGGGCTGGGACGGGGGCTGGGACGCGGCCTGGGACGCGGCCTGGGACGCGGCCTGGGACGCGGCCTGATGCTGACCTATATTCTACACTAAAGATGTTTTCACGGAGCAGCATAGCTTAGTTGGGAACAGGAAGCCCTGATCCAGCTGACGTTTCCCAACCACCATGCGTGTCGGTCGGGTAGTTGAAGTTATAACGTTATATTCATGCCACACAGAAGAAGCATCTTCAGTGAGTGAAATCAGAAGAATGCAGCTCAGCCAAAGACAACTCTGATGGACATCCAGCACATCAGCTCCTTCTTTATGGCATAAAGCAGCTGAGCTTAGTTTGACAAAAGACTTCAAAACGGTGCATCTCGGGTTTTTTTCCCCGAGTCGCACAGAGGAGACAACCCTTTGTCAACCAATCGACTGTCTGCAGTGCTTCTGGCTCCACCTTAAGCAGTCTGCACCACTGCTTTGGGTTCTGAAAGAGAAGGATGGGACAAACTAGGACAGTACGATATGCTTACTTTGGTGAAACCCATAAATGTGTAGTTACTGCAGTGATCTGTAGTGCTGCTCGTCTCTTTACTTTAGCCTAACGTTACTCAAACAGCTACCTACAACAGCTGCATCACCTTAATGCTTGATGGTAGTGGATGGTGCTTCGAAATGTGCCTTCGTCATATTATAAACAACCAATCAGGTTCCTTCCTGCTTGACAGCGACGCTCAGGATGCTCAGGATGCTTTCAGCACATACACATGAGCGTCGGATAAGACCGACGTTAGTCCAAATTTAACTTATTTTCTACTCGTACCACAACTTCTCCATAAGCACAGAGCCTGGACTGCGTTTACAGGTTCATCAAGTTCTCAGACTACAAATTCTCCTCACGGTCCTCCTCCTCCACTGCAGCTCCAGTCTCTTTAAAAAGGCTTTTGGACCAAACGGGTCCAAGGACTGTGTCAGGGTAACCGATGGACAACAACCGAGTGGTGGTTGGTATCAAAGTCAAGAAAATAAAGCAATGTATTGGAAAGAGCTTGTAATATGCTGTAGTCCAATATTCCACCACACACACACACAGCTGCGGCTCACCCCTACCTCTGTCCTCGGTAAGAAATCAGGATCAGCTTCTATTCGGGCGATGATCTCACACAGGATGATCCCATAAGCAAACACATCCACCTGAATGAAGGAGGAGAGAAAAGACGCATGTCGGTTTAGTCAGAGTTCCGACCGCGGAGGCGTTGGTTCGGGTTCCAGCTCCGGGACACACAGTATCAATACTTCAAATCACAAATCAGATTATTGTGAAAAAATACGAGAGCACCGATGTCATGCACATGTCAGCAAAAAAGTACAGACTTTTATATCTACTGATCTGAAACTGAAGTCACATAATCTTATAGATTTATATACATATGAATTACATAATCACTGTCTTGCCATGTGCCGTGGCAGGGCACCAGGGGTGGATGAGATCCACCCTGAGCACCTCAAGTCTCTGGATGTTGTCGGGCGGTCTTGGCTGAGACGCCTCTGCAACATTGCATGGAGGTTGAGGACAGTACCGCTGGAGTGACAAACCTGGTAGGGGGTCCCTCTGTTTAAAAAGGGGGACCGGAGAGTGTGTTCCAACTATACGGGGATCACACTTCCCAGCCTCCCCGGGAAAGTCTACGCCAGGGTACTGGAGAGGAGAACTTGGCGATTCAGGAGGAAGAAAGCGGTTTACGTCCTGGTCGTGGAACACTGGACCAGCTCTATACCCTCAGCAGGGTGCTGACGGTCTATGGCAGTATTCCCAACCAGTCCACGTGTGCTTTGTGGATCTGGAGAAGACATATGACCGTGTCCCTCGTGGTTTTCTGTGGGGGGGTGCTCTGTGAGTTTGGGGTCTGCTAAGGGCTGTTTGGTCTCTGTACGACCGAAGCAGGAGCTTTGGTTCACATTGCCGGCAGTAAGTCGTAAAAAACTACATCTCATTTTTTAAAACTTGTCAGATGTTTTACTAAAATGAAGGTGCAAGACGATCACGGACTACAGAGCATGATGTACTCCACATCTGAAGACGGAAAAAAATTATTTTTTAAAAGGTACCGTTGAAGATTTTAACCCAGAATACTACGACTTAGTCACAACAAGTAAATTAAGTTTTGTTCATTGCTTATCTTTAAGTGCTGAAAGAGGGAGAATCGATTATTTCTTCAGTTACACAATGTTTGAATTCCGTATAGTTCTCCAAAAAAACGTTCCTTAAGATGAATAAAGACAAACAAAGATTACCTTCTCATTATAGAGCTCTCCTCTCAGGACTTCAGGGGCCATCCAGTAAGGAGAGCCCACGATCGCCAGAGGCTGCTTCTCCACGCCGTCACTGCACAGAAACCGAGCCGGGTCATGTGATCCGCGTGCAATGAGAGTAACCGAGTCATTTAGTCAAACGGTTGCCATTTCCACTTTACCATCAAAGGTTTTATGAAAAAATGTTTCGGTTTCTGAAGAGTTCAAAAATTAAAAGACATTTTAAACCTCTAAAAAAAAACCCATCATTTCCCACCTCAGCGATCTATTACTTATCAATATTACCCATTTTAAAACCCAATGTTTTGCTACCAGTAAAATGTCCTTAATTTGTGATTCTAACAATTAAAAACATGTAATTTAATTATTTTTTTTAATTGTCATATTCTTAATCTTAAAACATGAGTTTGATGGATTAGGTGTTTAAAGAAAAAGAAATACATTTTCACTTCAACTTCAGATTGTATATATCTGATCAATCCATAAAATAAGAAAACTATTGCCCATTAATTTCTTTTAACATTTCCTTCTTATTACATAATTGTTAAAAAAATGTGAGTGTGGTAATGCAGGTGGCAGGTTGGTTGTCTGTAAACTCGAAGAATGAAACTTGAATAATGAAGTTTGGTTAAAAAAAAAACAAAAAAAAATAAAAAAACTGTCTGTTACAGCACAACTACACTGTGTTAATGAAGCCAGAAACAGCTGGCCTGCACGCTACATAAACTTGTTTATCTGTTAAAAGGGCCACAGCGGACAAAGAAACCCTCTGACCTGTAGTCGGGGATCTTCTCTGCCAGGCCAAAGTCTCCCACCACAGCGCCGAATTTACCGTTTTCACAGCGAACCAGACAGTTCTGCAGAGGAAAACAGACATTTACGTGTGAAACGACTTTTGGTGCTTAAAACCTGGTAAAAGTAAAGCTCTGTTCACATCCCACAGCAGTCCAGCATTAACTGGTTTTCTATACAAGGGAAAAGTACCAAAAATACATTACTCAGTGTAACATCATTAGAAACGGTTGAATCCCCTATTTTCTAAACATCTTTGAATTAATTTCAAGAAATGCACAAGTCTATATGAGAAATCACGAAACCCTAGCAAATGTTTTGGATTAAAAATTAAATCTCATAAAAAAAAAAAAAAAAAAAAAAAAAAAAAAAAAAAAAAAAAGGAAAATCTCTAAAAATAACCGTTTTGCCACAGAAATGCTTTAAAAACAAAAACTGTTCTGGACTACTTTGTGCAACTGAAGATCCAGGATTAAACCGGCAGTGACCTGTGGTCCAGAACCGCAGCCATTTAAAAAAAAAAACAAGGTATGAGTGCAATGATTTTCAAACCTCAAAAACCCATATTTGATCTTGAAACTAAAGGAAAAGGAGTCCACCTCCTCAGACCGGGCGTACGCAGATGCGGACACCAAATAAAAATGATTTTGACGACAGCGTAGTTCAACACTAGTTGAAACAGGATGTTCATTACTGTGTAACATCCCCTAAACTTTTAAACTTTTAAAAAGGAGGATTCCAGTTGCTCCACAGTTCAAGATTCCCATTCTCATCTGAGATGCTTAATGGCTCTTTGTCTTTCTTGACGTGCTTTTGTTTTATGACTTTCCAGCTGGGACACCATGCTTTTGTAATGGGTGCAGAACACAGTTTGGATGTGTATTGCTGAAAGACGTACGTCCCTCCCTGAAAAGGATGTTTGGATGAAAGCGCATGCTGCTCTCACCCTGGTGTAGGACGCTTTTACGAGCGCTGTCCATTCCATAAGCACTAACGCATCCTTAATGTTGGAACTGGGCTGTGAGGATGAGCCTCAAACTTCAATCTTTCTGGCAACAGGACTTTTTTTTAATTTCCGTTAGTCCATTTAAACTGAGCTGTGGCCCAAAGAAGACAGCGGCCGTTCTGGATCACGTTTGCCTGCGACTTCTTCTTTTGCGCGACAGAGCTCCAACCTAAGCTCTAATCTAAGATCACGGGCACTCAATATTTATTTTGAACCTTTGCTATTGTGCACAGACTTTTCTCTATATTTTTAGCATCTCCTGATTTCTATTATTTTCAGTAGATGAGGAGACATTGAGCGACGTCCACCCATCTAGTCTTTTAGACACCATTGCTCCCAAAGATGCTCTTTGTCCACAATCCTCTTATTGCCAATTAACCTGACAATCTGCACGGTGTTCATGCAGGCGTTTCTTTCCAGTGCCGAGCTCTACCTGTCAGAACTCTGAAAGACTGAGTAGCTTTAAAATTCATCCTGCTCTTGGTTTCCTTAAAGCATCAAACCTCAAGTATGGTCAAGGATGGTGTCAACTTTCAGCTGAGAAACTTTAAGTGTTGTTGTTATCATTCATTTAGTTGAGCGTTTGTTTTCCTGTTAACATGCAGCAGGATGAAGCTGTTACAGACCTCCTGGCAGGAAAAGACAAGGAAAACAAGCGTTGCAACATGTGTGTTCAACAGTCCTAGAAGGAAATAGAACAATACAAAGAGATAAACAAATCCAGTGTAGCCTGAGCAGGTATGAGCAGGGTTGTCTCAACGGCATGAGCCCAGGTATCACATTGCCTTATGCAAACCTTGGAGGTGAGGTCTCGGTGAAATATGCCTTTGCTGTGCAGGTACTGCAGCCCTCGGGCGATGTCCAGAGACAGAGCGATCCTGACGGCCCACGACAGGTACAGATCGCTGTCTAGCAGCTGCTCCAGGTTACCTCCGTTGATGTACTACACGCAGAGAACGGAGGGAACAAAGATCGGCTGGTGCTCATAAAAGTTCAAGCTCTGGGAGACAATTATACACACAGACGTTTACAGCGTGTGTAGAGTTCAACTACAACAGACATTTGGGGAAAGTTACCAAACCCAAACAGCCCAATCTGAGACTTCAACTCTGTTTACAGTTGTGCGTTATTAAAAATGAAAAAATAAATTAGAAATAACAGGTCAGTTTAGTCTAATTAACTATCATATCCATTTCTCTGGACATTTCAGGGTCACCAGGGACCTCTAGTGGTGAAACTAACCACTACATTTGATGTAAATAGTTTAGAAAAACACTAATCAATGATGTACTTTAATTTAACATGAACACACACAGATCACGACCGGCCTGGTTTCTCTTGGTATTCAGTTGTAGTTTGTATCTAAGACTGAAACGGGACCCTTGCAAGAGTAATAAAACAAAAAGAAATTGTTCTAGCAGCTTAGGAAACCTACAAATGTAAAAAGCATAACGGAGAGAAGAATAGTCTCACCTCAGTCAGCGCGTGGAGCTGACCTTCATGCACACAAACCCCAAGAAACCTGAAGAGGAAAAAAGAAATACGGTGGAAAATCTATCACAGCTCGGCAATTTATTCCCAGTCGTGAGCCTGCGCAGTTTTTACTGTGAAGCCTCTGCAGCGGCAAAACGACACCTGAAAAGGTGTTCAGCCCGGCAACACAATGCAAACCAAGTGATGGACCTCTGAAGGCGTCTTCATCTGCAGCCAGATTTCACTTCACAGGCTTGATTCATCAGCAATCACAATTTTGCATGATTTAAAATTAATCTGTAAAACATTGATAATAGTAAACTGCAGAAACGTCCGTAAATGTTTAGTAATACTAATTTTAAAGAATGACTTTTGTGAGAAAAACATTGTCATTTGATTTCCCTGATTAAATTAGGATGAATGAAGACGATGGCCGTCTTCCCTCAAACATGACTGAAACAAAGTGCAGATTTAAGACGAGTAACATTCACTCATCAGCTCTGTAGACAAGCATTTTACCGCATTTACACTGAAGCTGCTACTTAAAAAAAATAGAGGTGATAAGATGGTGAAAGAGTGGCCAACTACATTTTCATTACTTCTGTTTTACTTTGCAAGCGTTTACCTTCATCCCGCCTCTTTCTTGAAATGATAAGTGGAAACTGAGTCATAAATGGTAAAACACAGCTTTGTTTTTATGACATCACTACTGTTTTGATCAGATCACTTTTAAATTTATCAAATAACTTGAAAATGTGTTACTCCTGTTTTGAGTTCAGCTCCATTTTAATTGCTCAATTTTTCCAATTTACATGCATTTTAATCAACTCTCTTTTCAACGTGGGAATACTGTATTGTTAAGTGCGATCGTGCACATGTAGAATATAGCAGACAACCATGCAGTTAAGAATAATTATTCTATTAATGCCCAAAAGGGGAATTATATGTTGCAGCGGATCAACACGCCGTTGTTGAGTCACTTAGTTGTGACATTATTATTCATTTATATATTTTTGTTTGAGTTTGCACATTCCTGAATCTCATCTGTCCTCAAGGCTGCTTTTCCTATGAATATACACGTGACGTGAAGCGTTTACTTACCGGCCATACGACACACTGATCAACCAGAAAAAACACAAGAAAAAACAATGTCAATATACAAGTATCGGAATACGAATACAGCTGATCCTACCTGAGTATGTTGGGATGGCAAAGCCTGTTCATAAGCTGCACTTCTCGAAGCATGTTGGCTTTGTTGCTTGCAAGCGTGTTCATTTTCAGCGCCATCACCTGACCTGTGATCCGATGCTGCACCTGGAGAACAATCGGCATGAATTCCCAGTGAAACTGAATCCCAGAGGCAGAATGACATTTAATGTTTCATCCACAGACGCTTGTAACTTCAGAACAGCTACCCGAGGCCAACAGTCGCACTGGGAATCGTTAAACACCTTTGATGTCTTATGGTTATTTCAGCTTCAAACATGCTCTTGCTTCATGTTTTAGTGTTCATTAAACAGGTTTATGAAAAAATAAGGTCTCAACTACATAGCTAATAAAACGCCTTGCTTTAGTCAGGTGCGTCCTGTTAAACTTTGATCATCATGGATCATAAAAAGATTATTATCAGCTTTCCATCAAGGTCTGCGCATCTCTGTGAAAGACTCTTTCATCTGAAGCAGGGAAACGTCTAAAACATGCAGCACAGTGGCCCTTGAGGCCAGAACGGGGCTCCACTGCTCTCTGGAGATGGTACACACTTCTTTTTCAGTCTCCACAGTGCTTCTTTCCATCATGCACACAATCACGCACCCGTGAACGCATCAGGGACAGTGTGGGACTACCTAAGGACAGTTTGACATGTGGCCTGGAAGGCCAGGAATCGAACAAATGACTTTCTAAATCCTAATGCCCCAAACACAAACGGTAGAGCATCTAGAGAACGGGAAAAAATGAAATGAAACACCATGAGGAGACTTCCGCTTGTACATCACTGTTATGGCATAGTCAGTCCAGGTGTGTGAGGGCCACTCACGGACTCATTCATGTGAATCTGGTCCTCCCACAATCCAAAAACAGCAATGTAAGAAATGCAGAAAAAAGACGTACATTTCTGGAGGGGAACATGTGGAGCTGCAGCAGCAGGCGGTCAGTGGTCGTGTGCATGACTGGCTGGGTCCCCCACTGGTAACGAGCGCATGCAAAGTTCACCAAGTGCCAGGACCGCCTTAACTATGCTCCTGTGTTTATGAGTTTGTGTTTATGAGTGCGTGTGTGTGCGTGAGTGTGTATTAATAGCGTAGGCCTAATAGGCTTTCTCTGGATTTCCCATCACTCCTCTTGATCTGCACAAATCCATTGTGCCACAACGGAGGCCTCGCTCAACTGTACGTGCACACACGCACAGAGTGCAGCGTGTACAGGAAAACAGCTGATTGAGTTTAACCACTTTTAAAATGCACAAATCCATCTTGGATAAAGACAAATCTATGAAAATATCTGGACCTCCCACAAGCTTTAAGCTGTGTGTGATTCGTGTTTACTTTCAGTTTGTGCAGTTCTTACATCATTAGGAAAATCACTCTTTAATACTGTGAATGATCCGTTCAAGTACTGTACAATCAATCAACTTTAAGTATTCGAATTATGCAATGACACTAAAGGAAATGTAGGGCCAGATTGGCACTGCCAGACGTCCCGGTCCCTCGAGGGAGTAGCAAGACCGTCGAGTAACAGATGCTCGTCAAATGATGCCCTGATTTATGAAGGCAGACGCATCATGTTGATGTTAATGATCAGATGGGAGTTTTTACCAACATTACCGGTCTGCTGGGTTTTTTACACAATTAAATATCAGGGAAGGTGACCAAGTTAACGACAGTGAGCAGAGGGCAAGTTCAATCTGCTCAGCAGATGCATCATTTTATGTAAAGCATCTGTAAAGTATGAAAGACAAAAAAAAAGAAAAAAGTCAAAGAAAGAACAACATCGTGGAACCGGATGCAGTCAAATGCATCGAGAAGAACTGCTGTATTTCAAGCCTTTACGGACATCAATCAACACTCGGTAATCCAGTGGAACTTCAAACTGGTACAACATTCACCAGCTGTTGGCTGGATGAATAAATGGCCACAACTCCGGATGGAGGAGCCCCTGCCACGCTCCCAGAACCACAATGAGAGACTTCAGGACTGCAGGGCAAACGTGAAAATGGACAAAGATCCGTTGTTAGGCACGGAGGCGGTGCGGGAACAGCTTCAGGCACGGCTCTGGAAGCCTATGAATAGTCCCGAGTTAAACCTGTGCAGACACACAGGACAGCAGTTTAGACGCTTAGCACCCAGTCTATTAGAACGTGAGAGGATCTGCAAAAATCAGGTGTGCAAAGCCTGTAGAGACCGACCCAAGAAGACGCCAGGCTGCGAATGCTGCCAGGGCGCTTTCAATGCTGCACAGAGGGTCTGCGTGCACGTGAAGATGAAACAGGGCAGCTGTCTTTTCATACACGGCTTAAAGTCATTTTCACTTTATCCTAATCACATACTTGTGCCGATTGTTGGAGGAGCAGCGGCTTTTCGTCACTTCTCCCACTGTACACTTGAGCCAAAGTAAAACAAATCCAGTTATTTTATTGATAGAACACATTTAAAAATACAAGTTAACCGAAAGCCTTTTTCATTTAGAGCTATTAAAGGAATAACATTTGATTTGAGAATAAAAGATATTAAAGCAGCAAATAATACATCTCAACAGAAATGATAAAGATGACAATTAAAAGAAAATGATAAATATTGGCACTGAGGGACAATAAAGGATTATTTTGTACCATCTTGAAAGAGACTTGGCAACAGGCCACATCTCACTGAACTGACGGCAGAAAAAACAAAAGCAGACCACTCTTTTCACTTTTTCCTTTAAAATTATCAACTACGGAGCCATTTCTACCAGATTGTGGACTAATATACTCGTTAAGGGTCTTGATGAACTGAAAGGTACAAGATATGTTTTTTTTGCATGAAGTGGGAGTTGAAACTGTACCGTCCTTTATAACCGTGTCTGGGACAAGCATTTATATTAAGAAAAAAATAACCAAAAGGAGAAGATAAGATGTTCTCCTGGCAGTTGGTGCTCGAAAAGTAGGATCACTTAAGAGTACCGAATGCATTTCAAATTATTTATGACATTTTACAGAATAACATTATGTTTGGGCTAATGCAACAGTCAGGGAGAAATGAATGACAGGCTTGGTTTGGTTTGGTTTCCTTAGTTTGTAGGCGTGTAAAGCTTTGAACACTTCAGATAGGAGCAGAAGAATGTGGGCTTGAATCCAGTTTGCAAATCCTCACCCGAGCAAACACTGCGACTGCTGCTTTACATGCCCCTCAAGGTTATGAGAGTCTTGAGCGGGTGCTGAGGAGGTGATCATTTACATACGGCCGAACACAAAGGTGCACAAACACAGGTGCTGTGTGAGTAATCTGCTTAGTCTGGACGGCGAGTTCCTCCTCCAGTCAGCGCCGGCTCACAAGCAGACGGCGTATACGGTACAACGTCTGCACAGAACACACCAAACAGAACACGCGCAGCAGAGAAGCTTCAGCAGCACTTGGTCTTCTCATCTCTGACAAGCTGTAGAATAATCAGCACAGTTGAGCAGGACTCTCTAGGAGAAGGGTCGCAACTGGCAAAGAGCCACAAACTGACTCAACTAAACTAAAACTTGACCTGCCGTATGCGAGCGTTTGCCTCTTAAGCCTCAGAATTTACGAGACACACAAATAATTATGAAGTTTAAAAAAACATGAGTAAAGGTGAGAGCAAAGTCAGTCATTTACAACAAAAGCAGGAGGTCCAAGTGTGAATGGGTTAGTCGCGACAGTGTGCAGGATCGACCGTGTAACTCAGCGGCACCGTCGTCTCCAGGGGCTCAAAAGCAGTCCCCGGAACCGATGAAACTTCTGTTTTTGAGTCGTGCTCTGACCCTGCTGCTGTAAAAGTACATCGATGCCATGTAAAGTCTCCACCTGCACCCAGTTACCACATGGATACGGAAAGAGCCTTCTTTATAAACAATCATAAGTTGGTTTTTTGTTTTTTTTTTTAAGTACATAAGCTTACTAACTTTACTTATCTGACTGTTTTTGCTGTAATCCGTTTAACATTTTAAACCTTTGCACTTCATTTTACGTGTCAGTTATCATCCAGTTGTATGTTGTTAAAGAGACTGAGAAAGCAGAAGGAAAGGCGCCTTCCTTCCCGACTCCGCACACTCCCACCACATGGACCTGGAGTACAATCGAGACATAAATAGCTGGTGCCGCAACGCTCTGATGTTTGGTTTTACACGCCGTTTCATGGCGATAGGCACTGCTGCAGAGCGGGTGTCCTGCACCCGCGAGATGAGTCTTTTAAACAGATGACCACGGACATGGAGAGAGAGTCTCAGCTCCACTGCTCTGCTTTCACGCAGCTCAGCAGTATGTGATGCTGTGAAAACTGAAATTCAGCTGCTAAACATCCACATGACGCAGCAACAGCGGGATTTTTCACGTAACTGCATTTGATTATCCATTACTCTAGATGCAACCTGACTTTCACATTAGGATGACCACACATCACTATTTACATGGCAGTGCGTCATCCAGAGGAAGGGTTATTCAGGTTACTATGGGAACATTCCCTTGCATTCACACACGTTTGCTGATGCTTCTCAAAACACGACCACAAGACCGTTCGGTGGAAAGATGCTCTTCATGTGCATATTAGAGGATTGGAGTTTGCAAAAAGTCAAACAGGGAGCCGAGGTCAACGTCACTGTAGGTGAAACAAGGAAATTACGTATTTTTCCGATGTTGATGCATTTATGCACTTATGATTGTTGGGAGCTGTGTTCCAGGAAAACAACTTGTTTTACACCAAATACTAAGAGGTTGTGGTTGAGTCAACAGGTGATGTTACATACCTTGAAGACCTCAGAAAAGAACCCTGAGCCAATCTTCTCACAGAAGAAGTCATCGATGCGAGCCAGGCTGGACACGGCACTCCTCAGGGCTCGGTACGAGGATGGCCGGATGCGGTTGGGTGCATGGATGCTATGAAGAGGTGGCTCATCTGGACCTCCGTGGCCCTCCTCGGGGTCACAGAAGAAGCACTCAGCGTGGTAGTCCATGGTACTGCTGGATCACCAAACTCGGAACTGATCCTTCCCGCAGGAAAGCTGAAATATCTGTCAGATCACAATAGTCCTGAGGGGCGCAGTGACGATCTGTCCCTCCATCATGGTGTCAAAGTGGTCAGCGTATCCTATGAGGTTGTTGGCTGAGCTAACAACCCACAATACTCCAGGTGTGATGTCATTGGTTTACCAGGTCCCACCGATGAAGACCTCCGTGGATCTCAATTCACTGCTAAACTGGTACAGACAATGACCGGATCTTTCTTCAGATAGACAGCTTTCCTATTTGTTCAGCATCGTGGCAAATACGCAGCTTGACTAGAAAAATAGTGTCCGTCATTCGGTGCGTGTTTATTCATCCTTGCTGCCAACGGTAACTCGAACTCTCCACGCCATCGCTGTGTGGTCGCGGGTTTTCCTGCGGTCCCTGAACGCCTCCTCGCGGCGCGGGTACGTGCGGGGGCTCGGATCCCTTCGTCACCCCGCTACTCCGTCACATATGGAGGATAAAACTGCACGGAACCGAAATGTGGCCACGCGCACGGCTCCCTGCGGACGAGACACAGTAACACCGTTGTAAACGACATACCTCCGCGCCATGCCAGGAAAATATCTAACCCGAATCACAAATCACACTCGAATCTGTCTTACGTTGGAGGCGCCACAGGGAATCGCCTCCCAGGACGACGAGCCTCCTCCGGCTGACGTCGCCCCGCTCAGCCGCTCAGCCGCTGCCAGGCTCACCAACACTCACGGGCCTCGCTCGGCTGGCCATTTTTACAGCGATAATCGTTAAAGGGAAAAACACTTCGACTAATGCAAAATAAACAAGAGATACGATTGTTTCGTGTGCATATTGCCACTGTTATTGTTTCATGAACAAGCTCTTGTTAATAACGGGAGCTGCCAATGACAAGCAGGCGGCAGACAAAACCAGCTGAAGGCTCACCGGTCTCCCCGCGTTAGTCCGGCGGAAGAATGTCTGCAGTCCGAGTTCTGGAGGCTCATAAAAGCCGAACACATTGCTCGCTACCTCTGTCGCGTCTGCTACCGATAATCCCGTCTGGTTTTGTATTTCTCCAACCGCTTGTTGGGATCGACTACCATATTGACACAGCCCGCAATCAAACTAACAAGAATGAAAGACTTCCTGTAAGTTCTTTCACAATAAAGGCTTACGCTTTCAGTTGTTTCAGTAACTAAATCGCCAGAAAATTTATTTCGTGTTTTAATAATAATAATAATAGGATCTTAATTAAAAAAACAGAAATATAAAGCAACGTAACACTGTATAGGCTCTGTGGTCACATTTCCTGACATTAATCGCAACTTTCATGTAATCACATCACTCTATCAACTATTCCTTCAGTTTATATTTTTACTTGTTTTGAGCGTTTTTTTTAACACATCTGACAAAGAATATGAATTTCAGTAGTTGAAAGGAGCTGTATCATACAATTATTTTGGACAATGATAAGGAATGTGCTGTTTCAGCTCATTTTTCAATAGCTATCAATATCTATCTAGTTATCAATGAACAAGAAGTAGGGTAGAGCAAGTAGGATATGCATACGTGTACTTTATGATTGAAGTGACAGCATACATCTATTTTTTTTTTTAAAGAGCGCCTCCTTTTTTTTTACCAAAAACAGTCTGATATTTCTATAACGAGGACCTGTTTTCCTCTTTTGGAGCTTTGTTTTGAAACTGAGATTTAACTTCCGCTATGTTTGTCCTCTAACTATGTCTGACTTGACACTTGGCTCACAGAGCGGACTGAGCTGCGCTGATTGGAAGAGATGAAGAAGGCAAAGCCAGACGCTGACAGCTGAACTGGAATCAGCTGCTGGCCGAAACACCTCAGATTTACAACAAGACGCCGATCCCAGACCAGCTGCTCAGCCGGAAGTGAAGGGCTGTGAGAATGACACACATTTTTGGCTTGAAATAATGAAATCAATTAACAACACGCCGCAGACATAGACAATAGGTGGACGAAATCTGAAAAGAATATACAGGCAATATTAGCAATTACCAAGGACACTTGGTTTTGAAGGATAATTGGAAATAAAAAACCAATAGAATAAAATGCATGAAACCATCGGCCATCACTGAATCTCCTCCTCCTCCTCTTGTTCCTACCGCCCTGCGCTACTGACACAGATTTCCTGTTCGCGTTGGAGGAAGTGATGAGGGAACTTTGCAGGTGCGTGCGGGTCAAAACTGCACGATGCAGTGCAGCAGCTATGACTCAGTGAGGCTGAAAGCTGACAGAGCTGTCTATAATAAAAGGACACATTTTCTTTAAATAAAAAGCGCGTCCACGTCAGCGATGAGCTCATCCAGATGTGTAACAGCAACCGGGCGGCTGAGAAAGCAGAAGAATGGGCTGCATTTATCAGGGAAATGAAAGAAAATTGGCGCATCACTTAGGATTTTCAGTAGCTTAGACACCCAGTTTCTACACTCAGAGCACCTCATGGCATGAACATCGTGAATTAAACTTGACACAGAGCTCTTAAAGCTGAAATAATCTCATATCATTCGTTTTTCTGAGAAATACTCAGTGGCTGAAAGTGATGTCAGGAATACTGATGAGATGACATGACAGTACTTTGTATTTGAGAGCAATATTTCCTTTTGTATAAACTTTCACTTATTTATTTAATCGTGTTTTCATGTGAAAATACACAACTGTGATCACAGTAACATGGAAAATTTGCATTTCGCGATCCACAAATAAGGAAAATGAAAATGTTTTATAGCATAAAACCTATTCAAGAACAAGTGGAGGGTGTGGCGCTCAGTTAGACGGGGTGGTTTAGGTGGAAGCTGACCAGCCTCATGGCTTCAGGATCCAAATGATCCTCAGCCTAGAGGACCTGTATTTCACACTTTCTCTGACATACCGGCTGCCTGAGGGCATGTGTGCTCTGGATGGTGCACATGTAGAAACAACTGAAAATACTTCATGAAGTTTCCTTCATCTCCTTGAAAACTGCAGCCACTCCTCTGCTTTCTTCATCTAGTAACGTCATACGACATCTGGGTGGGATCATGACTGATGCAATCACGCTTTTATCCAAAGAAATGATTGCAGGTATCCTCCCATCATCTAGGTTCATAGTTACTGACATTTGATTGACTAATACAAAATGTTCAGAACATCATCTGTTGCAAGCATCGAGATGTATCGGTGGACTATACGGGTCCAAATATTATTAAACAATAAAAGTCAGGCTGCAGCCACAAACGGCTCCTCCTTCTGCTGCCAAGCAAGACAAATATACAGGAAACATGTACTTTGAGTACGATTTCTATACCTACAATAAAATAGAACATGTTTTTCACTCCTGTGCACTGCTCTCTTCAGAAATATTTTTATCTTGTAAAACTTTCAGCACAAGTTCAAATAAGATGCCTTTTGCATATTTAGCATTTGCGAGTTGTCAAAAAAACTCACCCTTACAAATACGAAATTGGCATAAACAACAAAAGGTGAGTTTTCTACAACGCGTGTGCTTTAAGGTGAGCAATTGTTTCTTCTGTCTTGCAATCCCAAATCAGAGAAGCTTGAGATGGTATAAAAAATGGAAGTGATACAAAAGACTGAATCTCCTGGACTAATTTCGTTCCCGACAGCACGGACCCAAGATACTCCATCATCATCTTCAATTCATTGGGTTATATATTGTCATCCCCACCTTCCAGGCTTCAGAAGAGCACATTTCTTGTTGCATTCTGACTGTTAATCCAAGCCGTTATCACCAACAAGCCCAAAGCGCAGCCTCTGCGATGCCATGAGTTTGTATTATTGCCCTTGGAAACGGTCATTCACATTTACAGGATGAATGCAGAAAACCGTATCAAGAACAACTTCTGCACACTGTACAGTGGTTGAGGAGGAAGCTGGTTCTGGGTAGTTCTGGTTTGTTTTCAGCAGCAATAACACGCATAAGAAAAGAGGGCAGAAACGTAATAAAGAGGGGAAAACGTTTCTGTCCAAACTTTGGTCTGAAAGGTGTCGCAGGCCTGGAATGTAAAAGTGGACGTTTATTTACAAACAAAATTAAGTTGATCAGAAAAAAACAACACATATTTAAATCCCACTTTCTGCAATGAAAACAACAAAGAAGCCAAAACAAATTTAAATGCCACTGCACTTTGTTTATTTTCATTCCCATGGCATCCTGACGTTTTATGATTCAGAGGTCACAGACAGGAATTTGCATTTGTGGTGGCGTTGGACGACTTATTCAGACTGTTTGCTGCTGAACTTAATTCTCTCATCATGTATAGTGTATAAATAATGTTTGATGCACGCGATTATAGTTTATTTATTATACTTTATATGTTTCACTTGGTGTTTCTTATTTCCCTGGTGAGACTATTAAGTAAAACCTTTCATTAAAACCCTGATATAGTGGTGGATATTTTAGAAATGACAGAGAATACAGCGTACAAATGCAAGTTTAATTCACAAACACGCTTCCGGCGGAGGAGGCGCGTGCGCTTCATCCAATGGGCAGCTGCCGTGACAAACTCGTCCTCTTCGACCTCCGCGCAACTTGCAGCCCCTTTAAATCCGTTTGAAGGGAAAATTTGCAAATGAAGAAGCCAAAGTTAAGTGAAGTTACCGAATGAACATCAGTAATACAGAAATCATTTTTTCGGCTTCATGTTAAATGTCAATGTAGGACAAGGCAAAACGCCACTGCGTTGTGGTATATTGTAAAATATAAAACATAGTATTAAATATCGTAAATACATTTTGTAAATCAAGCAACATCACATATATAGGCGACAGCGTGCCTAGTATGTTTAGGTTACTAGTAATACTGATAGTCTTATTTTGAAAATCTAGCCAAAATATGCATTTCCGGCCACCGACCATCTCATCCGTTTGCATCCATTTATCTTAAACTAAGAGATTTTTCCTTGAAAACCTACGTTTCCGTGCACATTCGAGCTTCGTTTCAACAGCCAACCCGAGAATGGCTTTGTTAACGCCGTTGTTCGCGTTCCTGTACCACCTGCCGCAGGTGTACAAGTGGCTGCTGAAGCCGTATTATGTCGCGTCCCTCTTCATGTCTTTAGCTTTTTTAGCCGTCCGTAAAACGCCCGGCGTCTGCGACCATCTGGCCACGCAGCGAGAAGACGGCAACTCCTGCGACTTTGACTGGGTAGGTAGAAAACGTTTTACCAGCTCCGTCTCTGAGCCGGGCCGGGAGCCGGGCGGGGAGCCGGGCGGGGAGCCGGGCGGGCGGCCGGCCGCCGGGAGTCGGGCGGGCGGCCGGCCGCCGGGAGTCGGGCTGCCGCCGGGAACAGGGAGGTTTAAGGGCCACAACATGACCGACGCTGTTGGGGGAGATCACCATTTGTTGTGCATGATTTATTATACGCTACACATCCATACGTTGTTGTTTTGAATCCTGTTAAAATGAGGTGTCGTGTAATTTCGAGCCCCGCCCACCGGACCACCGGAGCGCCGGTACCGGGCGGGTGTCGGAGCAGCAGCCCGACAACAGTCACGCCGGTGTCCGGAGGTGTCGACTGCAGTGAAGCTGTTTCATTCCCAGTTTTATCACCAAGTTGAACCATAATGACGTGACGCTTGTCGTTTGGATTGTTGGACGGGTTCGTTGGGACTTTTATCATCTCTCAGGTTTTAAATTTCAGAGAGAAGTGGAGATCCTCATGTTCCTCAGTGCCATCGTCATGATGAAGAACCGGAGAGCAAGTGAGTTTTTAAATATAATCATACTGGATAAGGAAATAAACCGTTACACTAATCGATTAACAACAGTTAAACAATTATTTTGCGTCCGGGTTACATGGACTGTGGTTTTGTCGTGGCGCAGATCATTTTTCCCCACTAAATCATGATCCGTGGTACTTTTCAGACTCGTCTACAAAGGTTTTTTTTTCTAAAGTGCCTGTTGACAACAGTTCCTGTGTTTTCTTGCCAGTAACTGTGGAGCAGCACGTGGGCAACATCATCCTGTTCAGCAAAGTGGCCAATGTGATCCTGTTCTTCAGACTGGACATCAGGATGGGGCTCCTCTACCTGACCCTCTGCATAGGTCAGGCCAGCCTGTCCTTGAACACCACACGTGCTGATGCCGATTATCTCTAAGTGGCATCCGTTGTCCATCACAACTCCAAGGCAGCTCCTTGATGTTTGTGCAGTGTTCTCCTGCTGTAAGCCGTCATCTGCCTCTGAAAACACGTCTGCTGTTTGTCTCTGCTGAGTCATAGTGGTGAAAACGACCCGGCCTGCTTTTAAACGCCTCAGAACTCTGTTGCTACCTGCAGCTGGATCTGCAGATGATTCAGCTCACATGTAAACACAAATGCATGGACTGTCTGTGGTTGCAGAATAACGCCGACACTAGTGACACCCTCTGCACATGCAGACATCATTTAGATTGAGTCCATTAGGATTTCCCGGGAGATGTGATGCTGCTCATTAATAGTTAAAAATAAATAATCTGTTGTGATCTATATGATCCTTTTTTTCCTAACGTTATTCAGCGAGCACGTGTGGACATTAATCACCCGTATGGTTTTCATTTTTGAAGAAATGTTGTAGTTTTGCCGGTACTGAAGATGACACCTCCGTTTCTCTGGTATATGGTTCACTCTGTAAAGTACTGATCAATGACCTTCCCATCACTGATGGAACTGGTACAACAAGCAGTGACACAGAGATGCAGCCCACAGTGTCGCCAGTCTTGTTTAATTAGTAGTTCACGCATATAAAGGATCCCTTGTTTGTGTGTTCCAGTGTTTTTGATGACCTGTAAGCCTCCTCTTTACATGGGACCAGAGTACATCAAATACTTCAGCGATAAAACCATCGATGTGAGTAAAATGTGTCGTCTTCTCCAGAAGCTAAAGCGGTGTACTTTTTGGCCAAAGTTTAAAAGTGTGTTTCTGTATTTCTGTGTTTCCAGGATGAACTGAACAGAGACAGTCGCGTAACGTGGATCGTGGAGTTTTTCGCCAACTGGTCCCCGGACTGCCAGTCCTTTGCTTCGGTCTATGCAGACCTCTCTCTAAAGTGAGTCCCCGTCAGTCCACTCGGTAAAAACACTCGGCAGCATTAGTTCAAGTCACTTCAGCTGTTTAAACTTCTCTGCTTCAGGTATAACTGTGCTGGTCTGAAGTTTGGTAAAGTGGACATTGGACGTTATGGCGAAGTTTCCAAGAAGTAAGACGTGTTTACATCTCTTTGTATTCAGTTAGATTCAGTTTTATTTATACAACGTCTGTTACAACACAAGATGTCTCCAGGATCTTTCCAGAGACCAGAACATGACCCCCGAACAGTTATGTCATGAACAACGGCAGGTAAAAACAGAGAGAGAAGAGACAGACGCGCAGTTAAAAGTACAAAAAGACAAGATGCATGAGAACAACCATCCGTCAGCAGCAGAACTAAGACTTCCATGTTTATATGACTGGTACCTGGTTAGTCGGTGGACTACATAGACCAGGACTGCAGGTCTCCAACAGACATCCATACAGACAGGTGAAGACAGACACTGGGATGGTCAGAGGTGGGACTGCAGGTCAGCAAGCAGCTCCTGAGGTTCTGGTCCGCAGGACATGTAAAGAAGAGGAAAAGAAGGAACAGACAAGCACAACAAACTACAAGAACAACGGAGCACAATTATACTTATGAGATACTTCTAATTAATAACCGAGAATTGAGATGAAGGAGGGGAGAGAAATCTTTCCCCGTCTTTTGTCCATGATAAATTAGTTTACTCATGGTTGACTGGAGTTTTAAATGCGTCAGACTGGCTGCTTAGAAATGTAAGTTTTTCCTCACCTGCAGGTACAAAGTGTCCGCATCTCCACTCTCCAAGCAGCTTCCATCCTTGCTGTTGTTCCAGGGAGGGAAAGAGGTGATGCGGCGCCCTCAGGTGGACAAGAAGGGCCGAGCTGTATCCTGGAGCTTCACTGAGGTCAGACATGACGTTTAGACTGAAAATCGTCTCAAAAACATCAGGTTTTAGTTCGCCAGTAATCCAGTTCTTCTTTGAACAGTAACATTCAAAGAGATTCATCAGTACCTGTGTCCCTGTGTCCCTCCACTAGGAGAACATTATCCGGGAATTCAACCTGAATGAACTTTACCAGAAATCCAAGAAGCTCAGCAAGAACAAAGGGGACAAGGTCAGCCAGTCGCAGTTCCCACCTGTACCTGAGGAGGAGGAGCTGGAGCAGCAAGGAGCTGATGGCCAGGGGGAGGAGTCTGAATCCAAGAAAGACAAGTAGGAAATTCCCATCGCAAAGCTTGGACTTCTGTGAGGGTCCAGGTCACTAAACGCCTCCTACAACCCTCTTCATGCTCCTCCTCAAAGTGTTCAGTTTGTTCCCTCTTGAATCAGCTTACATCCCCGACAGATTTGTTGGGCTGTGGCGAGAAGATGCAGCAGAAAACCGTCGGGTGTTTGTGTCGCCGCTAAACCCAACCCTCCCTTCAGGTCCGGAGCAGTTACAGCAGAGCTGCTCGTATTTAAAAAGAAGAAAACTTTCAACTGTTTAGATGAAGAGGAACAAACTGAGACACTCTTATAAGAACTTTTGAAGGCGTTGCAGCTTAATGTGTTGGCATCAGGCCTGACAATGAAGCCTGAAGGTCTCCGAGCCTCCACGGCTGCTCATTTTGGGGAGGTCGAAACAACAAGCAAGCAGTGGATGTGATGTACTTTCTTTCTTAATTTAACCCAAATGTTTTAAAAATCATTTTGTGATTAACTTTAGATTCCTGTATTTGAACTTTATACCTCAGTGGTACGTAGACGAGTCTCTTTGGTTTTTACGATCGAACACGACTCTGTGTGGGAGCGTTTTCCCAGAATTTGTAAGTTTACTGATAGTTGGCATTCCAGTTCATTTCACGGAATTAAAACCCTAATGCACAGACGAGCTGCAGTCCCTGAAGCACTCCAGCAGCCGGCGACTCAGACCGGGGGGCGACTCAGGCCGGGGGGGCGACTCAGGCCGGGGGGGCGACTCAGGCCGGGGGCGACTCAGACCGGGGGGGCGACTCAGGCCGGGGGGGCGACTCAGGCCGGGGGGGCGACTCAGACCGGGGGCGACTCAGGCCGGGGGGCGACTCAGACCGGGGGGGCGACTCAGGCCGGGGGGCGACTCAGACCGGGGGGCGACTCAGACCGGGGGGCGACTCAGACCGGGGGCGACTCAGGCCGGGGGGACTCAGACCATCTACGCGTCCCATGCATATGGTTGTTGGTAATGTGTCATTTTATGACCGCCTAAATGCAGATAACTAGTATTTCTGTTAGGAGACACCCCTTTATAAAACTTTATATTTTAGTTTTGTAACCTTTTTTTGTAATTTTAAAATAGGAGTCTAAATAACTTTTGAATAATCCCACATTAATACGTCCTATAATTTATTCATATTCAGTGCTGAAACCCTGCGTGCTCTGTATAAATAAAATCTAATGAAATAATTTGCAATGCAACTGTTATAAAGAAAACAAATGAAGAATCTGCCGTGAACTTCACGGTTACATTCCAGCCTCCGTGACAAGTTGGAAGTTTTGACGCCAACATCTACAAGAGGTTTGAACGTTTTATCCGGCTGACATTAACCCCGGAGCTGTAAATCAACGACGGTCATCTTTGAGGTGATCACACACCCAGCCTGCAGTGTAACTGGTCTGTCTGCAGGGAAACGCCTTTAAATGCAGGTTATTTATTGTAAACTGTTGGTTTCATGCAGGCTCTTTTTAGGTTTATTTCTTTCTGCATCCTCAATTCTGAAGTCTCTCTCTCTCACACACACACACACACACACACACACACACACACACACACACACACACACACTAGTTTCCCCCAGAAAAGCTGCACACCAACGCTCTGTTACGCCACCTTTTACCTTGATGCAGCTTGTTCAGGCGGAGACGGATCGTAACGCTACGGTTGGCCAGTCAAACGTCCGACGCTTGATGCATGTGACCTGCAGAACGTCATGCCGACTACCTGGGAGGGTTTTCCTGCATTTATGAGCTGACAGCATGTTTCCAGAGTGAGATTTCACATTCCAGGGTTATCTGAAAAACCGGCACAACCAGGCACTTCTCAGTATCATTAAAACATTTCTCCAATTCCTTTTTTTAATGTGCTTAACGTAACAAACTTGTTGGTTAGGTTTGTTTCTTTTTAAGGTGCAAAGTTTCATTCCAGTTTGTTACTACCTGTTGTGTTTTTTATTTTAATGATTTTCACCTTTGTGTCATGTTGCATTTTATCGAGGCTGCAATTAGACTCGTGTATAAACTTACATTTCTGTTAACCTCACAAAACTGATCTTTTGTTCACACAATAAAACTTCACGCACGAGTTCTAACGGGAGTCAGACGTGCTTTGTTATGATCGCAGGTTGGAGAGGTCGGACAGTAAATTTGAGAAGTTTTTGTTTTTAATTAAATGTCAGAAGAATCAGAAATGTTCCACGTCAGAGGTTTTACATGCGTGGCAGTGACCGTGGCCTGCAACAGCTCCGAGAACTCCAAAGGCATTTTCCTGTTCTACCTGCTGACAGCTCAGTAACTTAAGTTACATCTTCAAACACAAAAGCCTCATTCCATGGCATCATGGGAAAAAAAACGAAATCCAGCGGCACCATGTCCAGATATCGATGGTCCCACATTCATCTGCTCCTCGGAAGTACACGTGCATCGTCCCGCTGCTCAGGAAGGAGATGGTTTGCATCCCAGAGATAACTGAGTAATCCAAGTCACCTGGCCTCGTTTCCATGTCGCTTTTTGGCCCCTCCTCCCTGAAGACCTCCTGCAGTCGCCCTGGCAGGTGACGAGTACCCGCCTCCCGCTGCCTTCAGCTCATTTTGAGCATCTGGACATCTCCGTTTTTTTTTTTCTTTATAAAATTAAAATCCACAAAGTGATTGAGCTTCTTCAACGTTCAGAAGTCCTGAGAGTTAAAAAGTACAACAAGCTCCAGTCTGATAAGTTTATTATCAATCTTCCCGCCGCTCCCCACATACACTCACATTTCGCTGCACAGAGCCGGCTGGTGTTTCTCTGATTTGAAGTTGGGCGTTACGGTTTCCGGCCTCCGCCTGCCCAGGACGCGTTTACTGAACCGCCGACAGCCCACTGCCCTCATCCACCTGTCGTTCTGCTCACAGACAAACCAAATCCACTCATTACCTCGCACGTTCGATCTCGTCACAGATCAGATGTGCAGTTGTGCTTCTTCCCCAATAACTGGTCACATTTCCACACTCAACATTTAATTCCAAAATACACAAGTTAGTATAACCTTTTTACTGTATTTTGAGCACACCAACTAAACAAATGAAGGGAATAGTACAGAAATTCACTGCTGTAGTCTGCAGTTTCAATTGTTTGGACCACTGTGAGGGAGTAAATCCACTGTCAGAATAAAGTCAAAACATTCTGCAAGAAAAAAAAAAAAAAAAAAAAAAAAAAAAAAAAAAAAAAAAAAAAAAAAAAAAATCGATGTACAGAAGAAACAGTCAAGTGAGAAATGGTGAAATATTGAGGTGATAAAAAAAAAAAAAAAAAAAAAAAAAAGTCATATACTCATGTTGTCCAGATGCAACTTTTCTCTCTTTTTGCCACATTTTTAATTTTTACACTTCACGGTTGAAATTTTTGTGAAATTAATGTTTCACAAAATTCCAACCCTGCGTCCTAAATCATTTTTAGGCATACCATAATTTCCTCATATTTTTCATTAGAAATGGAATGAAAAAAAAAAAAAAAAAAGGTTTTTAAGAGTGGGCCCAACACTCAGAAGACAAGTCCACGTTCAAGTGTCACAGGTAACTACTTTCTATGAGACACAATTTTTACTGCAAAACCATCTTTGTAGTGTAAACGAGCGGCCGGCTGTCCCGCTGGCTTCAGACAGCACATCGGAATATAAACGGTTCTGGACGCGGAAGCGCCGCCACTCGCCAGGGCGGCTCTCCTCTCCTGTCCAGACGCCGTGGCTGACACTAGTAAACACCTTACCGCTTTTCCTTTATATTACAAAAAGAAAAAACTATTCCAATAGCTACATTCCCACGTAAATCCATACAAAAACAATGTCAAATTAAATAAGTGAAATAAAAAAAAAAAGACATTTGAATTTTCAAGGCAATTGCTCAAGGAATTAATTTTCTAGAAAAACTGTCCCCGTCTTCAGGAGCCAGATCCCGGTTTTAGATTTCCATTTCCTTATTTCCGCTTGTTCAAACATTTTTCCACAGCCAAACACGGCGGCTTACGGCGGCTTGTAGTAATAGTGCATGCTCCAGTCCAGTAAGAACGCCACTTAAAAAAATAAAAATTGAAAAAAAAAATATATATATATTCACATCTTAAAAAAAAAAAAAAAAAAAGAAAAAGAAAGAATCACATCATCCTGTACAAACATGGAATCATATTCACATCTAATCAGTTAATTCAAGAGGCAATCAGCATTTTTTTCCTTCTTGCCACATTTTTCACCTCCATCATGAGACAAGTCGGGTCACGCAGCAGATCGGACGGACTTCTCCGTGGAGAGACCTTCCGGCTGCGGTGGGATTGTGAGGAGCTCAGCAGATCACAGAGTACGGTTTTCCAGTCAAATCGGGTGCTGCTATTCCATGTCCGGCTGGAAGGCTGGAAAGAACGAGATGAGCTCACAGGGACTCTGTCTGGGCTGCGTTACTGACTTCATGCATCACGCAACATGTGTCTACACAAACAGCACTTGTGTTCTTGGGTCTAATGTGATCACACCATGCTGCACTTGGGAATGTTATGGAATGACAACAGGGCCAGAACTTGACTTGTGGTACAAACGATGAGTTCACCCGCTGTGAGTCTGACTGATTACACAAAAGCCCTTCACTTCAGTGGATCCTGCTTTGACTGAATCCACACTAACACCGTCAGAGGATCTGTGATCAATTTAGACGGTCCAGTGAAAACATGACACGGAGTCCAAAGGTGCTTATATGAATCTTTTTAAATCGACAGCTCTAAACCCCTATTCCAGAGGGGATCCAGCTCCGAAACCTGGCAGTGCTGATGCCTTGCGTTGTCATATTTGTACAGCTCAACACCCTGCCCTCAATGTGCCAATGCCTCATCTGAGCTCCAGAACGGATCAAGCCCACAGGAATGAGCCAAATGGTTCCTGCTTGATCCGGTGAGATCCAAAAAGTAGTCTTTTAAAGCCCAACGCTCACAAGTCATGGCCTTGCAGGTCTTCTCGTGTTATCTGCCGAGTTACTGATAAAGATCAGTTTGTTGCACCAGCAACAGCCAGTGAGGTGTGAGATCCAGATAAAATGGTTCCAAATCTCTCTCAGACACAGTTGAATGTCTGGTCCGCAGTCTGAACACCAGCTGCACCTCACACAGAAATCTCATAAGTAGTCCCTCCGACGCCCGTCACCTTCCTCACTCCGCCACCCTGAGGCTTGTGGGTGGGACTCGACGTCAATGCCACGCTGGGAAGGGCCAATCCAGGCCGGGCGGGGGTGGTGACGGGGTGAGAAGGGGAGGAAGGGGTGGAACAAGAGGAGGTGGAGGAGGGGAAGGGCTGGCCGCCGTTGGTCCAACTCAGAGGTTTCATCTGGATCAGCTCATCCCTGATTTTAGGGAAACAAAAACAAGCACACACACAAAAAAAAAAGAACTTTAAGCGTGACAATTCAGCACAGAAATTAAGGAATTAATCTGAAGATGGGATGGAGATGTCGGTGACACTTCTGAAACGTTCCCACTTGAACAGATGACACACAAACTGCACTTCACAATTTTAACGTGGCTCCTTTGAGCTGGAACAAGAAGAAGAAACAACCTCCTTCACAAACAGCAAATGCTGTCGACGTGCATGTCACGCGTACGTGTGCGTTTGCCTTCTCTGATGCCCCGACGAGCTGATTCTCAGCAGGATTACTGAATAATGCCAGGTTCGAGGTCTTTAACGCCTCTCAAACAGCTCCGGTCCCCATCACACCTGCTGCAGTAACAGTGACGAAATTCCAGCAGGAATGATGTGACCAAGAAGGGCATTGACTGGTTCGGCTGCAGCCACCACTGTCAGGTTATTCACAACCATACACAACTGTCAGTTTACAACCTGACCAGGATATAAACATGAGTAGCATCTTCACACACGATGGTTTTCATTTATTTTTCGGTTAAAGCTCCAACAGTCTTTTGCATTGAAAATCTAAACCTCCATTTGTTTGAGCCCCGCAAAATTAAAAGTAGGAGGAGCACATGTAGGACCATCCTACCCAGCAAATCCTGGCAGGAAACACTGATCTCACTAGGAATATCTGAAACAGACGCTCACAATGAGACAGCAACAAGGTCAACAAGGTGGAGTAACTGTATGAACAGCGAGTTGGTTGAGAAAGCAACTGGGACACGAGACAGGATGGAAACAGAAAAACACAAAAACACAGACAAATGTCATGCAGAAGCTGCAATGGAGGATGAAAAACAGCAGCAGACATGTGGGACCCGCTACAACTGTTTCAGGGAACAACAATAATAGTCCACGCTTGTTCGCGTGGTAAAATCTGCCAATTCTCATCTCGGGATGCAGTTAATAACAGTCGTCTTTCATGGTACATCAGCTTGACAAGACCATAGAAGCTCCTCATGTCCTACGTCACTGAGTTTCTCTGCTATTACTCGTAAGTTTTTACTCGAAATAGAAATTCTTTGTAGCTGCGATTCATGGATTTTAAGTTGTCTGCTGCAAGATTTTAAAATAACGTTGCAACCAAACAGAAGGTGGCAATAATGCACAACGACACAACATGAAGCACGTAACAGCGACAGAGCTCAGAAATGAATGGAAGACAAGCAAAAGGAAAAGAAAGAGGAACTCACAGGATATCTGGCAGTAGGAGGAGGAGAGAAGGGAAGCAGAGGAGGAGGAGGAGCAGTCAATCTGGTAGTCAGGTTTTCAGGCGGGCAGGTGGTTTTTTCAGTGTTGGCAGCAAACCAATCTTCCTGACAAAAGGTGAAACTCATACTCACTTCGGCGCTTGTATTGCTCCTCCTCCTCCCATCCCTCCTCCTCCTCCTCCTACACCTGCTGCATTTGCTCCAGCTGATGCGGAGGCCTTGCGGACCAGCCGGTACTGCATTTCGGCAGCGGCAGCGCTTGAGTAAGACAGTGACTTGCCGAGAGGCGGGGGGTGCGGGGAGCGGGGTGGTTGGGTTGTGGAGGTGGAGCCCAGGGGGGTGTCGGTCGAGCGGGTGCGATAGGGGTAGGCGTGGTGGGACGGTGGGTGAGGGGCAGCAAAGCGGGGAGGGCGGGAGGTAGAAGAGTGATGGTGGTGCTGATGCGAATGGGAGTGATGGTGGTGGTGATGGTGATGGTGGTGGTGATGGTGTGGAAGCGGTGGGGCTGAGGAGGAGGTGGTGCCAGAGGTTTGACTGGCAGGTGGGACACCAGCATGGGGCTCGCCCAGCAGGCGCTCTCTTTCTGGAGGAGGAGGTGGGGAGGAGGATGCGGAGGAGGAGCGATGGAGGAAGGGGTGGTGGTGGTGCGAGGAACGGTGGTGGTGATGGGGTGACTGGGAGGACTGGGACTGTATCCCAGCATCTTTCTGTTGCGACAGGAAGGGGGAGCTGTAGCCGCCTGCTGCTGGTGTACAGGGTCTCCCAGAAGAAACCTCAGGGGCTGCAGAACCAGTAACCACCCCCTTCTCAAAATCCTCACCACCTGCCAGCAAGCTGTCATAGGACAGGCTGTTGTTGCGAGAAGGGTGGTGAGGCGGGGGGGGTCTGATTGGCTAAGCTTTTGAAGCTGGTTGAAGTGGTGGTTGCCTCGGAGACCTGGGCGGCGCCGGCTGAGGTGTGCGTGGAGCTGGAAGATCGCGACGCCACTCCTGAAAGGACGGTGGGATCCGTGAAGGAGGGATATGAGCGCCCGCCGAGGGAGTAACCAGGGATGCCGCTACCTCCCACCTCTCTTACCCCCTCCCTCCTCTCGCCACCTACGCCCCCTCCCACTCTGTCCGAAGAAGTTTCCCTCCGGTCCAGGCTGGGCTGCGAGCGGAAACCAGGCTGCTGGCTGGCCTGGAGGAGGGAGGAGGTGGAGGAGGAGGAGTCCCTGGCACTGCCAACACTCTCCCCTCGACTTAACTGGAGGAGGAAAAAGAAGAGAGAAATGGGGAGGAGGGTGATGGAGAGAGGGACAGTGAGAGGGAAAGAAACAAGAAGCTGAGCGAGTAAGAGCAGAGAGCTTCAGGGGTCCTACAACGTTAATCCTAAAGCTCCTGAAACTTTACAGGTCTGCGGAAGTACAAATGAACTCCAAAAAGGTTGGCACGCAAAATCCAAATCTCATAAACCCATATTTTTATTCAGAACCGAACACAGAACACTTCAAATACTGAACACGGCTCTGTTCCGGTTTCACCGCAAAAATGGGCTCATTTTGAATTTGATGACAGCAACAATGTTGTCATGGGACAACATTCCTCACCAAAATCCCGGCACCCAGATGTATGTGGACTGTTTCAAGCCCTTGTCACATTGCTGGATTTGCCGTGTTTAACTAAACTCTGCACACCCTGTTGCTGTTCGTGGTGCATACATCCACGTCCTGCACCCAGCGCTGCGTCTGCCGGCTCTCCTGATGCTGGCGCCATCAGGGTGCGCAGTACCACTCGGTAACACCTCCCGACTCCTCTGAAATTGGGCTCTCAGGCACCCGGAACGCTGGCCGGCACGCGGGAGGGAAATCGATCAGGTAACAGGGTCCAGTCTAAAAACGGCCCGTTGAAACACGAGGCGACTGTTCACAGCCGTAACCATCGCGTTGTCATCACTTTTTTCATGTTTCCTGGGTTCTATTGGAAATTTAAAAAAAGGGTTTGTGAGATTTGAAACTTGTTGCTCCGTTTGTCCACATTGTTTTTAAAACGTCCCAGCTAAGAAACATCGCTGTAACATTTGTTTTTATATATTTATACGTCTACTTTCAGAATAAAGCAAATGCACTTGAAGGCAATGGAGATGCCACAGTAATCAGATTACACCAGTCAGACACCTGAGAGCATACTGTTTTTTGAGGAGGCTGAATTTTCGTACTACAAGACGAATAAATGTCCGACAATGGCAGGAACATTTCGTTTGTAACTGTAACACCCAACAGGACGTTCTGGGGTCGTACAACTGTTTCCCATGAGGAATTCTTCCAGGCACAGATATGAGCCATATATAATACCAGGAAACCTGATTTTTGGTAGGTTGTAAGGTTCACCGCCAAGATAAGCTGCCTCATATTCGTTTTCTGAGGTCTCCAGCACACGGACGTGTCCAGTATGTGTGTGCACAAGTACAGAGTGGATGCATTTACCAGCAGCAGCGTAACCAAGGTTAATAATGACGTGAATGAATATACTGTTGGGCATTACAGAAACAACTCAGCTCAAATCAAATCTCCAATTCCTGACACCATAAAAGATGATCTAAGTTACAAACCTACAACTGCCTCTAAAAGACTGGGGGGGGGGGGCGACTACAAGACTCACTGTGACTATGACATGGAGGAGTTGGAGTAACAGACGTGGAGATAAAGTCACTACAGACAAATAAGGGAGGACAAAGAGGATCTGGACAAGACACAGGAAAAAATACCAACTAGAACCATGAATACACTAATATCCCTTTTTATTAGCCTTTTACTTCCATTTCATTCCAATTTGAAGTATTTCTGCCCAGACTAAGTCCAGGTACCCACTGTTGGGGGTTTAATTCAGTTCCTGTGTCCAGCAAAAACAGAAAGGGACAAGAAACAAGCTGAACGTAAAGATGAGGAGGAAATGCTTTCAAAATAATCACTTACTGATACTGATCAACAGTAAGCCACTGAGAAACCAAACCAACAGGAAATCAAAGGGAAAAAAAATGGAAATGATTAGATTGAAGTGATAAAGAAACAGAAGCAGGGACAAATGGAACAGAAACATACATGCCACATAGCCCCTTTACATATTAAATACACCCAGTTGTGTTGGCTGTGCGGGTGCGAGAGCATTACCTGGTTTGCATAAGCATGTGTGAGCGCTGTGTGGTTCTTGCCCGGGCTATAGGTGGGCCTGTATTTGTACATGGTGGGGGTGGGGGGGGCTTTGTTCAGCAGACTGCACTCTGCAGGAGGAGCACAAGACAAGTAATGATCAATTAAAACATCAAGATGCTTCCGTCTGCGTGTGGGAGGGGCGGGGGCGCTATGTCTTCGTATTTTAAACAAGAACTTAAAAAAGAAAACAACTACGTCCGTCTTAAGCACAGGTGGCATAAAAAAATTAAAAAAAAGGAGTTGAGGCAGAAAGTAGACAGCCATTACCCTCTGTGGTTCCCCTGGTGATTCCAGGATAGCGCAGCTCTGGTTTGGGAGGAGGCGGCGGCTCAGCATCACATGACTGACTCTCCATCATCTCGAGACTGGACTTTGACTGGGACGAACGAGACGGAGATGAATTAGTCAGCTGAATGATTCCTGATGAGAGAGAATGTCAGTGTGTACATGTCCATGTTTACACGCACGCACGCACGCACGCACGCACGCACGCGTTTCTTTAGGACTGACGCTGAAGAAGCGGGAACCGGAAGATCAACCTGCGCATCCTTGCTTATCCTCGTCACCCATCCGTTTCTACTCAATTATTGCATTTAATAATCTTCATACCAATAAAATGCATTTTACCTCTTTTATACATTAACCTGACAGGAATACAAATACTGTATTGAAAGTATTTATATAAAATAAAACACAAAGCCTCTGTGTGGCTGCCGGTTACCCAAAGATAACCGATAGTTTTATACATTTAAAATAAATAAATAACTGCATGTAAAGGGCAGAACTAATTGCGGGCTGTTGTGGCCGTCATGTTTATTGATGCAACTGTAAAGGATTTCTTGAATTTCAAAGTGCTTTTAAACGTCCTGCTGTCATCTGGAGCTGCTTACGTGAACTTATCGAGTACTGATTTGAATTAGAAGTACAGCATGATGGTACAAACATTTGAGTGCTGAGAAAACTCAGACCAGGTAAACGCAGAGGCATTCATGCGACTTGAGAGCGGATCCGGCAGCCCATCCTGCTGCTCTTACCCTGTGCAGGTCTCCCTGTATGCCGTTATCCAGGATCTTCGCAGCCAGCTGTGCTTCCGTCAGCTGTGGCCGTAGAAACGGCGGCTGCACGCTCACGCTCTGCACACACTTCTTCCTGCCCAGATACCTGCGGAGCCACCACCTTGTCAAAACCAACCACTTCCAATGCAGTTTCTCAATATCAAAGATTTCTGACAACAAATGTTTTGAGAACAAAGAGCTCAGTCGCAAAATAAAGTCACATTTTTAAGTAATGTAATGCTTGTAAAATAGGGACCTCAGCAAAGCAGCTTAGCATTTAAAAAAAGAAAAAGAACGAGTAAAACACCTGGGTGCCTGGGAGCTGCAGAGAACATGAGAGACGTTCTTCCAGCAGCCATTGGTGAAGGGGTTAACACCCCCCCTGAACTTCCCTGTTACCTACATAAAGAGAATGAGGACAGTTACGTAGACTCCTTCTTCAACCACTTTTGTAGAAACAACAACAAAAAAAAAAATGCTGTAATCATAAAGGATGGACCCATAATTTGACTTGACATTTCACTCAAATGTGAAAGCTCTCTGGTGCATTTCTAAAACTTAACCAAGATCTCATGGCCTTATTTGCAGGATGACTTTGGACGTCCATACTGCATACATACTGAAATGCAGTCGTCTACCTGTTCATTGGTCGTCCTGCCTCTGGCCACGAGCACTATGTGGAAGCCAGTGAGGCCGGCAACAGGAATGAAGAACAGGCCGGCAACACACATGACCGCCAGCCTGAGAGCGTGGGAAGTTAAGGAATATCTCAGCGTATCGTTTGCACCGAACACAATGCCCCAATAAATTCAAAGGGTGAGTGACCACTCGAATTAGACATTTCTGTACATGACAGAACAGCTGTCAGAAGTTGACTAAAACGTCCCCCCAGTGAACTGAAACAAGTACACCGTGTTCAACTGAAAGTTCAAAGTAATCCAGAAGCAGGAGGACATTAAAGGATACGTGACAATGGCGTGCAAGCGGTCGATGTTCTGCCGATGGTACAGGATGAAGAGCAGGCCAAATCCAAACACGGCCATGATGTGAGCCGTCAGAGACAGAAGGAAGAGGAAGAAGTAGCGGTAGTTTCTCCTGCCGATGCAGTTGTTCACCCATGGACAGTGGTGATCAAAGTCCTGCAATATGAACGTTTGGATTAAGACTCTACAGTTCAACTCATCATACAGTTACCTACAAACCTTGCTTCATTTTTTTTAATGTGTGGTAAGTGAACAGAGGCTACACCATGTACTGAGCAAGCGTCCCATGATATGGTGAGCATTTATTCTCACGCCTGGTTTGTCTGCGTGACCGACGACGCAGCTTCTGCAGAGGTGAACAGCAGACTAGAGGTTGGGGATGTGCACGGTCACGGTGACAGCAGTCTGAATGAAATGTCGATAGGTTACCTGAGACTTCTGTACCGTTTGCACGGCCCGGCAGCTTGAAATGACTGCATAAATGCAACGTGTTGACATCCCCATGATGGTATTCATTTTGTCACACTGACAAAGCAACAACACTCACGACTAATCACCGGTTTTCCTGTGTGCTTTTGACCCGTTTACTGCGGTAAAATTTACATCGCACGAATCGCCTCTGAAACCAAGTTAAATCCAGGTAACTGCAGATTATAAAGACGTTCAAATCTAAAGTTCTGGGCAGACGTTTACTTCGGCATCTGACCAACTGACACTGACACTGAACTTTAAACAACCAACACTTTATGGGTGGTCATGACTTTCCAAAAGTCTTCACATTCCATGACTTTTCCAGGTCTTTTCAAAATGTATAAAGCCTGTACCACATAGCAACAATTTACGCCTAACCAGTCCTTGTTGAGGAGAATACATCTGCATCACATTGGAGATCTTTGCTCATCATCAGAATCTTCTATCTGGGAAAAACCTTTAAAAAAAGAACAAAAAAAACTCTCACTGGTCTTATTCTTGCAGTTTTTTGCTCTTGGATTCTGTAACAAGAACGAGTTTTCATTTATGAAATATGTACTCTCAAACCTTTCCTGCAACCAGACTGCTGAATAATGACGTTTCGTGAAGAAACGCTGGTGTTAAACCAAATTACACTTTGATAACCTGCTGCTACGGCTGTATGTCGTGCAGGTAGGGAACAAAGAAAAGTTCCCGGGTTTATGAAGATCCACAAAGATGTGAGGAAGGTGTGCTACTCTGTCACAGGAGCTGTCATCTTTTGAGGACAAATATATTTATTTCTCTATGAGTAAACAGTTTTAAACCAATTCTCAAAGAGGACATCTGGGAAAAAAAAAAGTTAAGCGTGTCAGCAACAAGGACTGCTTGGCAGTGCATTTAAATATGTAATTTTCCCCTGTGCATTTGGATTTAGGGCGGTGGATAGTGCCTGTGCTGGGGACTCGCTCTTTCTGCTGGGGAACTTCAAGTGGGAAATGACGTCACTGTCCTGGAGGTGTGTGACTGGGAGGACCGGACCTTCCTTTCTGAACCAGAGTGGTGCTATGTTATCAGATTTCTGTGCTCATCACAGATTGTCCATTACAAATACTATGTTCAAGCATAAAGGTCTCCATTAGTGCACTTGGCACCATGACAACCATTGACGCAGATCGATTATCGTTGTTGTACATCTGACTGTATGTGTTGGACACTGGTAAAGAGAGGAGTGAAGCTGTCAACGGATCAGCACCTGGCAGGGAGTTGGGTCCTATGTGAGGGAGGATCCCAGCCAGACCTTGTAGGCCCAAAAATAGTTTAAGATAGTAAGAGCCTGTTGGGAACGTCTGTTGGCGTACCCCGTCAGACAGAGCTCCAAATCTAATCTCCGGCAGACCTTCAGCTACGTCCTGAGGGAGGCATGTTGTGGCAATAAACCCCAAACATGCTTGTGGACACCAGCAATGTGGGATGCCGTCAAGCTGAAGCAGGAGTCCTATTGGCCCTTTTGGGTATGTGGGACTCCAGAGGTAGCTGATTCCGGCAGGCCAAGTGGAATGCGGCTTAGGCACTGGAGAGGCCATGGAGAACCACTTCCAGACAGCTGCGAGGAGAATTTGGTCCCCAATCCGGCAGCTCAGGAGAAGCCAGGAGGAGCAGTGCACCACAAACACTGTGTATGGTGGGGATGGGGCACTGCTGACCTCTATTTGAGATGTTGAGAGTGGGTGGACAGAAGACCTGCTCAATCCCACTGACGTATCTTCCTATAAGGAAGCCGAGCCTGGAGACTCCAGGAGTTTGGGGCCAGAATATGTGACAAAAAGCACCCTTGCTGGACTCCAACCCTCACTGGAGACGAATCTCTTCATTATAGTTATAGAGAGAATTTGTAGGTGGAGCAGAGTGGTGGAGTGGTCTGGTGTGGTTTGATGACCTCAGAATTGGGTTCACTGAGTGGTTTGCAGCCAAATGTGTTGCAGCTGGGATGAAAATCAGCACCTCTAGAAGACTGTCTCTCGGCCGGCCTGGGAACGCCTTGATCCCCCCCAGACGGGCTAGATGGAGTGGCTTGGGAAAGGCAAGTCTGGGCTTTGGATGGATCTAAAGTGTGCCTGTTGCATTACAGTTTGGGTATATTGTTTAAGCAAAGCATAACAAGATGCTGTCCACCTCCTTCACAATCTATCTGAACACAGCAGTTCAACACTGAAATAAAATACGTCAAAATATTTAATGTCAGCATACTAATGTTGGATTACTGGTATGGACGGTGCATATTTGTTTTAAGAATGTGCAGGGAAATAATCTACCACAATGTATCTAAATTGTTCATGTGCGAGTACAGACACACCTCAACACAGTTGTCACAGACGGAGCAGTGGGAGCACCGTGGCGGTCTGTAGAAACGGCAGGTTGAACACCACTTCATCCGGACCTGGATACCCCTTATCTCCACCGTCTTGTAGAGGGGAGCACGGAAATCATCCTCCTTGTCCTCATCCTCTTCAGCTGCAGGCAAAACAAGCATAAACATGATATTGTAACATTATAATGTACTTTGCAGTTTACAAATCACTTCAGAAATCAAGAAAAATGAAAAAGGCGTGCAGAAATGCAATTCCATTAAAGCAAAGTTGACATTTTGCCATGAGAAAAAATAATGCTGTGTTGTTTATAACACTGTAAAGAAGAACAAACCAAAACACATTTCTCCATTTAACACATACACAGCATTCCACCATCCATGCACTCACCTCGTGGGAAGATGCCAGGGTCCATGAATGTGGCCATACAGAAGTTGGCCAACACAAACAGGAAGATGACTCCATTGTAGATGGGTACAGCTACTGAGAAACTCTCTGAAAGCCAAGGACACCTGAAACATCCACAAGAATGCATCCAATAGTCAACTGTGCAGCGTCATGCCCGGGCACAAGTGGCCCTTCCCTTCAGATTCCCCTACTGGCCCACAATCACATTACTCACGTTTCAATTGTGTTTGAGTAAACAAATGGAGCGCTTAATGTAATGATCTGATGACCTATGTACAAGCAGCAATCATCCTCAAAGTGTGTTCGGTCTCAAACCATCAGCACAGAAATTGATGGCAGCTCTCTGATATTTGAGATTTCTGGATTATGCTTCTATGTGGTTAAAAGATTGTCCCCAGGAATTCTAGCATCCACATGCACTATTTGCTCACCTGCCTCAACTCACATATGAGCTTCAGTAAAATCCCATTCCTAATCCAAATGGTTTAATATGACGCCGGTCCTCCTTTGCAGCTATAACAGCTTCAACTGTTCTGGGAAGGCTGTCCACAAGGTTCAGGAGTGCGTTTATGGGAATTTTTGACCATTCTTCCAGAAGCGCTACACCCTGATTCATCCCAAAGGTGTTCTATCGGATTGAGATCGGGAATCTGTGCAGTCAGGTTCATCCCTACCAGACTCTGTCATCCAGGTCTTCATGGACCTGCTTTGTGCACTGGTGCACCGTCATGTTGGAAGAGGATGGGGCCAACTCCAAACTGTTCCCACAAAGTTAGTCAATGAGGAGCACGGTTCTTGAACTAATCTGAAGGCCACTTGAAGTTTGGAGGTCTGTAGTGATCGATTCTGCAGAAAGTTGGCGACTTCTTTGCACCATGCTCATCAGCATCCGCCGACCCCGCTCCGTCAGTTTACGTGACCGACCACTTTGTGGCTGAGTTGCTGTCAATCCCAAACACTTCCATGCTCTTATAACACAGCTGATAGTTGACTGTGGAATATTTAGGAGTGAGTTGGTGAGCCATCTCAAAACTCTGTCTTCAAACGCCAAATTTACCGCTCGCTTACAAATATGTCCTACTCCCCCTTAAACTTTATCTGCACACTGAGGGTTCCGTCTCGTGTGTTTTAACGCCGTCCTCCAGTCCGTCCTCTTCTCTTTGTGCTCAAATTGCAGGTTAAGTTTTGAAGTGAAGCAGAACAAAGCTGTCGCCAAGCGATGACTTTTATGTGTGAGGCCAGTTTTGAGGGAGAGCAGCATAACATCGGAGCATGAAAACATTGGTTAATGCTCACAAATAGGAAAAACTATGCTCTTGATTAAAGACAATAATACACCCAGTTTTAGTGTCACTATTCACCCCTCCTCTGTTTTTCACTTCAAATGCATTAGCCGTTATTCAAATACAGATGTACAGAAATAAACATTTATACATCCATGCACGCAACGTAAAAACAATTACCAACAATTTGCTGTGAAAAGTAGGGTTGTCTCACGTTTAGTAAAAATAAAAGTATATATTCACGGTAAAGACAATGATTTACAATGGAGCTCTATTGTATAGGTGTAAATGTGAAAAACTTGTACCCAACAAAGAAAACAAACAGACTCAACAATCAGACTAACATCTACGGAAACAATGCAATATGCCTGCAAAGTGCATGTACCATAATGACGGAAAGTTCCCCAAAGCTAAGGTTGAACCCCGTCAAGACTCCGCCAGTCCAAAACATTACTAAAGCGCCATCAACGGACAAATGTTATTCACTCAAGGGTTTTTTTGTTTGACACCATAGTTTTTGTTAAGATATTCTGTTATGACAGACATGAAATCTGGATTTCATCTGAAGTAGTTAGAAGGAGCCCTTATTAAACGCTGTTGTAAAGGTTTCCCCGTCATTTCTGTGACATTAATTTTCAAGGTATTAAGTGTTTTTCTATGCCGACTGCAGGACAGAGTGAGGAGGAAAGAAAGAGTGACAGACTGGATGATGGGCTTTTGTCAGGGTGGCAGATGTTGGCCTATTTTCTCCTCACTAATCTAAAGCACAGAACCAACTGCCCCCCACACACACGCGCACGCACACACGCACACACACACGCGCGCGCGCGCGCGCACACACACACACACACACACACACACGCACGCACGCACGCACGCACGCACGCACGCACACGCACACACACGCGCCAGCAGGCAGGTTCTCACATGCACATGTCAATCTGATTTTCTCACATTTCTCAAAGCTCTCACCACTGCTTAATTTTCACACCCTCCGACAAAAACACACAATTGCATTCCAGACTGCAGTTTTGGCGAGATTAGTAAAAACAGTCTGTAACCCGACCGACTTAGCACTCTGTCAGAAACGCCACGGAAAACAGCCACGTAGCCCGCACCCATCTCTTCCAGCTAATCCTGTTAGCAGACTACCAGTAGAGCCTGAGCAGCCGAGACGGGCCGACGGCCCGAGACCGGCCGGGTGACGGTGTGGAGGAGGCAAAGCCTAAACCCAAGCATGTGGTCACCACCAAGCAGTCAACGTTTCTAATTAGTTTCCATCACCCAGGAAGACGCTCACAGAAACAAATCCTGAGAAGTTGGAGCTCCATGATCAGATGTGTGGCAACGGAGACACCTGCAACAACAGGAGATATAAGACCCACTTATGGAATCCTACTAAAAAACTCCTGAAGGACCGGAAAACATGACAACAAACACAAAACTGTCATTGACGCCAGCGGTAATGACATCTTGTTAAGGCCAAACAGAGGCGCTTCCTCTGGGCCTCTGCCAAATCTGAACAGTGATGACGCGCTAAGGCGCATCTCATATCTGGAAACAAGTATAGATTTTTCAGCCCTCTGACACAAACGAGTATTATAACCATTTTAATCAGGACAGCAGCAGCAGGGACACACACACACACACACACACACACGTGATGCTCAGGTAGGTTCAGAAACGACCTACAACCACCCGACCGTGTCAGCCAAATTTTTTTTTAATAAATAAATAAATAAACAAATAAATAAATAAAAGGTAAGCTCTTGATTAATCTCAAGGTTATATGAACAGCAAACAAGTGTTGATATGTTTATGTGCCATTACACATATAATCTATAGATGCCCGTCTGGACCGTTCGGTCACAGAAGATGCCACGTCTTGCTTTTGCGACCTGCATTATCGCAGGGCTACAGCCTAGTGCCCAGACTTAAAAAGAGCTTTCTGTGACCAGTTCTTGGATATATCTGAAACATATCGTTGATGTTACTGATTTTAAAAGAAAAGAAAAAAAAGGAAGTAAACTTGCCTCCCTGCGCTTGGAATTTTCATGCTCCGTCTTAACCTAGACGTTCAAACATTGATGATCCATCAGACCACCAAATTTGATCTTGATTCACTATTTCCTCAAATTTCTCAGAGGCTTTACTTTTTCTACATCTGCGTATCTTTTTGTTTTCAATTCCCCGTCGTCAACTTTTCCCTGACCGCCTCCTAACCTGCCTCGCACACGCACGCCTACATCTCTGCAGAAAGCCCCTGCTGCATCTTCGCGTCAATCAGTCAAGGATGTCTTAGTATTTATGACTTATTTATTGTTTGCATTTTTAAGCTATAAAATTGTTTAAAAATTACTTTTCAATATGAATTATGCATATAATAAGTCATCTCTTCATCTAGTGTGAATCATCTGGGTTTACAGAGGTCACACCTCCCAGTAAATGTGATGTGCTGAAGAACACCAAGGACGGGAAAACCTATTCCCGCGCTGAATAAAGTTGTACCTGCTCGTCGCTGCTGATAGTTTTTGTCCCAACATTTAATTCAGCCTGTTTTAGTATTTTTCTGAGTTGAACACGCTGATTCTTAAATCACTTTTAGGGATCCAAACACATGACAATCCAGGACTGACACCAGGATGCAGAGTCTTCTCCACATCTTTCAACTCACTTCTATGCAGCTGTCCTCCTCCTACAATCCCCCCGAAACCCCAGAGTTACAGATAAAATCTAAACTTCAACACAACAGAAACAAATCATAAAACAGTTAAAAATAAATAATCAAAAGAGGAAAAACAACAAGCCAGCGTTAGTGCCTTCTTGGGAGACCCCAAGTCATCAGTTTAGTTACGCTGCTGTATGCTGCACCTCCTGGAGACTCTGATGCACTCAGGATTCCCCTCACAGATTCTTCATCTAGACAACTGAGGTTTCCTCCAACCATGGAAACACTCTCCAGGTCCACTTTGGTTTGTTAAATTTGTGCGTCTACATGATCCATACGTGCTACTACGTGCCAGCTTAGATGATCATGTTGGGAACGCTCCTGTGGCCTAGGAGTTGAGGCGTTATGCATAAACTGGGGATTGAGAGTCAGTATTAAATAAAGACATGCTTGGCGATATGGCTGCTGCTAACAACTCAAACATATAATGGATCTGTACAGTGAGTCTACAATGATAAACATTACGTAATAAGCTTTTGAGGTCGACCCCACCAGCCAGCGACGGTGTGACTGTACCCTCGAGTATCCACTCCAAGTGGGTGTACCGCAGGGGCCGCTACTCTTACCACTCTTTATTCTGTACACCTCAGATTTCCATAACAACTCGGAGTCGTGTCACCACACGGATGTTTTTGCAGTGTTCGGGCGCGTCGATGGGAATAGTACATTTTAGCGCATCTGTGGGTATTTATTATACACTAATCTACCATCTCTTACGTACATGATGGATATGATGTTGTGTTGCAACTTACGTGAAGCAGAAGAAGAGTGTGGTGGAGCCAACAAGGAAGAAGGTCGCCGCTGACACGGGAACGTAGCGAGAGGGTCGCAGGGGTCTGCTGGGTGGAACAACAGCATGAGGGAGAGGTGACGAGGACGGACCTCGCCCTCCACTCTTACTACTGCTACCTGGCATCCCTTCCTGTGTGTGCTTGCTCACTAACTGCTACGCTAAGGAATCCCTCATTCGTTGTTATACGTTCCAGTGTGGGATTACAAGTGATGGACTGACAAGAGAAGGAACCCAAAGGACAAAGAGGACAGGAAGAGACAAGATTCAAATGAGACGGGGTAATACTTGAAGAGGTCTCTCTCTTTCAGGCAGAAAACAGGAACACACACCTACGTGTCACCACATTAAAATTAAGAGTGTGAATGCTTGTTGTCTCAACTCTGATCCAGCGAGTGTGACATTAAAAGAAGCTTATGAGTCCCTCTGCATTAAAGGCCTTGTTTCTTCATCAGCCACAAAACAGATGGGAGAGAATTAGCTGGTGATTATCCAGAAGAAGGTGTCTGAACAGATCTCTGGTGGACCAAGGGGAACCAAACCTGTCTATCTGCTTGAAACTAATAAATAAATTAGACAGATATTGGTCATCTTTATGGGCTCTTTTCAATAGCAGGACAAACTATAAAAATCTTCATAGTGCAATAAACAAAATGTCAGAGAAAAAAAAAAAAAAAAAAAAAAAAGGAGGAAAGGATATGGAGCCTTTCGCTAAAACACACCGAGTTCTTTAGAGATTTGGTGAAATGAAAACCTAATAAAATTCCAGATCCAGCTTGACTGGTCGTCAGATGGGGACACGGTGAGGTGCGCAGACAGAGGTAGACCTGCTCTAGTAGGAGTCTTAGACACACTGAAGAGGAAAAACAACGGAAAAGGGTAGAAATGAGGAAGAAAAAAAAGGAGAAGAAAGCTGGAATGATGATGTGAGTTTAAGCTTCGTTTCCCCCAGATTGGAGAAAGGGAGTTTGTGATATCAGAAATCAGCTTGTTTCAAGTCTGCACTTGTGAAACGTTCATTACATGTAAGGTTTTAAGTGACTGAGATAAGATGCCAGGGCAGTGTGAGAGAAGTCTGGTAAAGGAAAAAAAAAAAAAAATCAA
This sequence comes from Xenentodon cancila, assembly GCA_014839995.1. Taxonomy (NCBI): domain Eukaryota; kingdom Metazoa; phylum Chordata; class Actinopteri; order Beloniformes; family Belonidae; genus Xenentodon; species Xenentodon cancila. The sequence continues at coordinate 33,807,931 of CM026198.1, read as the reverse complement.
AAAAAAAAAAAAAAAATCTATCAACCCTTTGGTCTCTGCATCAAAGACAAATAAAAAAAAAAAAAAAAAAAAAAAAAAAAAAAAGGAGGAGGAAAAAAAAAAAGGGGGAGGGGGGGGGGGGGGGGGGGTTCAGTCCAGGACTTTCCTTAAACAGAGTAGTCTGTACGCAGGCCGATGGAGTAGTCTGGTTTTCCTGTGTTGGGGCATCCCTAAACCCTGCTGGTGGCCGATTCAAACCACCTCACCTGCAAGCTGCACACTGAATGTGACTGGAAAGCAAAAAGTGGGAAGTGAATGAGTTGTTCCTTCCAAAACACCGAGGGGAGAGTCCGGCAGACCATCCATTAGTATCCATGTAGATGAAACTGCAGAGAAGTCGCAGCAACGATGTTGAGCTGGAGCAGCAGATCTCTCATCAGCCAGCGATGGTAACAGACTGCAGCTCTAGTCTCCAACTGGGTTTCTTGTTCCTCTGTGCGAGTGGTTGACAGTTACTGTTACTTATGTTACTGCCAATCTCACAGCTGTAGGCAGTTTTCTTTTTTGCCCTCTTCTCCAGGGACTTCCCCCTGCTTCCTTTCCCTGAAGAGCACACTGATGCTTGGATAACAGCTTCCAACTACAATCCCTTGGAGAGTACAGCCTTTGTGGAGCAACAACCTAAAAACAACTGCAACAAAATGAAACAAGTAGTGGCTTTATAGGTGGAAAATTGGACACTCTGAGGGGCAGTGGTAACTGAGCTTTGTGTTCAGAGCATCATTTCCTAAATTAAAGAAAATGTAGGCAGGTTTCTCTTCACAGGGCCAAACACTGTTCTTCTCACTCGTGATGAAGATCACATTATGTGGACAGAGTTCAAACACAGAAGAGTTTGACGGGGCATCCTGCGTCATAAAACAAGTGGATCCAGTCTGGCGGTTGGACGGGATGCTGCACCTAGAGCAAAAATGAGAAAAGGAAACAGATAAATATTTGACAGGCTAAAGCTCTTTCCAGATTTGAGGCATTCAACATTAATAACCACATTAATCTGTTCACCATTAGGATATTGATAACTTCTGCATTAATATCCTTTATGCTTCATTCAGACATGCCAGTGAAAGTGCAAAACACCAGGGAGGGGGCGGATGAACGCAGCTGAACATACGGCTCAGGTTTGTTGAACAGTAGCTTATACCTGTGACAGTGCTATTATCTACTTCAGAAAAATGTGACCTTTGACTTCATTTCTAGGCTCACGGGATTTTAAAATGTGCCCTTGTACGAGACAGTGAACCCCATATTGCAGATGCCTGTGTTTTAATGTTCGTACAAAATAGAAATAAGTTAAGAAAACACACCCTGCATCATTTACGCACCGACATGAGCTGTAATCACACCACACCTTAATATTGTTTTTAGATTGGTCAATGTCAGCTTTCTATCACTTCTGTTTCACCGTCACATGACACAGAGAGGGAGAAGGTGCGATGAAGAGAACATCAATTGCATCCATTGCAAGGCCGATGAAACCAACATTGCTGGGGACGATGATTTGACATGTTTTGTTAAGCTCTCGCGCCTGAAGTGGGTCAACTCTCGTGCAAAGAGTGCCAAACAAAAATAATGATGCAACAAATCTGTGTCAAAGAGGGACCGTGATGCAGACTAGGTCATTCATGCTTTTGTTCATCAAGATGCTGATAGATGTGCAGCTCAGTCAGCAGAGCTGAACAGCAGCTACACAATTTTAAAGAACTGCTCGTCTTCATCACATTTAAACCATGTTGCAGTTCCTGTACAAATAAAAACATCAACATGACATACGCAAATGACAAGTCATGAGTCAACGTCATTGGTGTTATGTCAGACAATCCGCAAGCAAGTGGTTGCAACTGCGGCGTCGGCTCAGTACATATCTTTTATAATCAACGGACTGGATGTCATTTGTAATACACGTTCTGCATGATGCAGTTACATCCGGACGCTTTCATCAATGGCACTATATCAGTCCAGTGGTGATATCGCAATTATTCAGCATCTTCCTGATGGTGGATGTTGGTTTTCTATTTTAAATAGATCCTTTTTATAAAAATGTCAGTGATACTTTATAAATGCTATTAACTCAACAATATTTAAACTATAGGAATTATTTCAGAAATATAATCAGCCACAAAGTCAGTATTTGAAAGAAGAAGTCTATATAATGAATTTTTGACAAGTCTCTAAATTTTGACGAGTGCTACTAACCTTCTACAGTTGGGAGCACTAGTGCTACCGAGTAACAAAGGGTTCATTTTTAACCCTAGGAGTTAAAGTTAAGTTAAAGTTAAAAAGAGTTTATGGATGTAGAGTTAGAGAAAAAAAAAATTAAAGTGGAAGAGGTTTTAACCATTTTATTTATTTTTGTCCTGCGTTGAGTGTGTGTGTGTGTGTGTGTGTGTGTGTGTGGTGTGTGTGGGTGGGGGGGGGGGGTTAAAATGATCATGCTTGTAGCACTGACGGTGAGCAGCAGGACGTTTTTCAAGATGTGGCTGCAGGAACCCGCCCAGCACCTCGGTATATGGATTTTGGACAGGCAGACAAGACTTGAAAAAGAGAAGCCGAAATGGGGCAGGTGTGTTGACGTGATCCTGTACACGTTAGTATAAAGGAGCACCTCTGTATCCCAGATGGTGAGCTGCTGGCCCTGACTGGTTTTAGGCTGCAGGTCTTCATCAATGATGTCTACTGAGAGCTCACCTGAGGTGCCTGCCGACCCCAAAGATGATCATCAGCACAAGAGTTATTATAGTTAACGAAAAAATAACAGTTAACTGAAATAAAAAAAAAAAAAAAAAAAAAAAAAAAAAAAAAAAAATTTTTAGGAAACAAACTTACACTGCAAAACTAACAAATGAAACAGACCTGCAGGTAAAACTTACTTTGTTTTCATTTTGGTTTTGTGCATTTTTTATATGGTTGCAGCTTCATTTCTCTAATTACTAATTTTTTTTTATTCCATTTACTCAAAAGAAAGAATAAAGGGTTTTTGTTATGTATGGCACTATTAGCAGGATTCTTTTATCCTAGATTTGAATTTTTATCCAAGTCAATTCCTGCAAAACTAAAATGAAACTAAAGCTAACGATTATTCAAAACCAAAACTACTGACTGAAACTAACTGAAATACTCAAACAAATTGAAAATGAAATAAAAACAAATATTACTAAAGAATTAAAAACTACCACAACTCTGATCAGTACACTTGTTGCCTGGCAACACGGACTGCAATGCATTCATGAAGATCAAGATTTCAACCGAGCCTCTTTCTGATACAACTTCGGACTATAAAAGGTCTGTCAACAAATGCTTCTTTTAATTTTTACCACTCAACAACCCAACTTCTCCTTGTGGATTAATAAAGTATTATTCAATCAGACTCAGTCCAACTCTATCCAGTTGGTGTGTGAACTGGTCTGCAACGTAAATTGCTCTGAGCTCACAATACAGCTAAAAAAAATAAAAATAAAATAAAAAAATAAAAAATAAAATAAAAAAATAAAAAATACCACTTGCCGCAAATATTTTTATGAAACTGAAAAGCACACTCCACTGAATTAAGCAAAGATGTTTTGTTATGATCATCTCTGTCTCTACAACTTCACCAGATTAGGCTCATGTTCTTCTAAAATGTGCACAAAGAAGGTCTTAAGTTTGAGTTAGTACCTTCATTGTCACTGCATTTCCCTCTGTCAGAAATGTCCGTGTTAGGAAAATGCATCATTTATACATCTGGACATGGGTCTATTTTTACCCAACTGGCTCAAGGGGAGATAGTCACTTGTAAATTATTTAAAATTGTGTTGCATATGTTGCAATCTTTGTCTCAATACACATACTGGGACAAATGTGAGCATTGCACGTGTCTTCATTTGCAGTATTTCTCCTCTGCAACAGCAAACTCACATCTTCACTGCTTCTTCTCTCACCACTCCTTGATTTATCACAGAACCCTCACATCTCAGCAGAAGAACATGAAAGACTGGACCCACAACACCCTTGAATCTGCACGTTCAAGGCCCTTTTTAGGAAACAAACTTACACTGCAAAACTAACAAATGAAACAGACCTGCAGGTAAAACTTACTTTGTTTTCATTTTGGTTTTGTGCATTTTTTATATGGTTGCAGCTTCATTTCTCTAATTACTAATTTTTTTTTATTCCATTTACTCAAAAGAAAGAATAAAGGGTTTTTGTTATGTATGGCACTATTAGCAGGATTCTTTTATCCTAGATTTGAATTTTTATCCAAGTCAATTTCTGCAAAACTAAAATGAAACTAAAGCTAACGATTATTCAAAACCAAAACTACTAATGTGCTTGTTAAACTAACTAAAACTGAAATAATCAAACAAATTGAAAATGAAATAAAAACAAATATTACTAAAGAATTAAAAACTACCACAACTCTGATCAGTACACTTGTTGCCTGGCAACACGCACTGCAATGCATTCATGATGATCAAGATTTCAACCGAGCCTCTTTCTGATACAACTTCGGACTATAAAGGTCTGTCAACAAATGCTTCTTTTAATTTTTACCACTCAACAACCCAACTTCTCCTTGTGGATTAATAAAGTATTATTCAATCAGACTCAGTCCAACTCTATCCAGTTGGTGTGTGAACTGGTCTGCAACGTAAATTGCTCTGAGCTCACAATACAGCTAAAAAAAATAAAATAAAATAAAAAAAATAAAAAATAAAATAAAAAAATAAAAAATACCACTTGCTGCAAATATTTTTATGAAACTGAAAAGCACACTCCACTGAATTAAGCAAAGATGTTTTGTTATGATCATCTCTGTCTCTACAACTTCACCAGATTAGGCTCATGTTCTTCTAAAATGTGCACAAAGAAGGTCTTAAGTTTGAGTTAGTACCTTCATTGTCACTGCATTTCCCTCTGTCAGAAATGTCCGTGTTAGGAAAATGCATCATTTATACATCTGGACATGGGTCTATTTTTACCCAACTGGCTCAAGGGGAGATAGTCACTTGTAAATTATTTAAAATTGTGTTGCATATGTTGCAATCTTTGTCTCAATACACATACTGGGACAAGTGAGCATTGCAGTGTCTTCATTTGCAGTATTCTCTGCAACAGCAAACTCACATCTCACTGCTTCTTCTCTCACCACTCCTTGAGTTATCACAGAACCGCACTCGCAGAAGAACATGAAAGACTGGACCACAACACCCTGAATCGGCAGTTCAAGGCCGGGATAGAGAGATATAGATAGAGATAGAGAGATGAGAGAGAGAGGAGAGAGAGATAGAGAGAGAGAAGAAGAGAGAGAGAGAGAGAGAGAGAGAGAGGAGATAGATAGAGAGAGGAGATAGAGAGAGAGAGAGAGAGAGATGAGAGATATAGAATATAATATACAGAGAGATATAGATAGATAGAGATATATATAGATATATACAGACAATAATAATATAATAATATATAACATACAATATATATATATATGACGTGTGTGTGTGTATGTACAATATATACAAATGTATAGTGTGTGTATGTACAATATACAAATGTATATGGGTGTACAGTCAGTCTTAAGTTTTTTAACCCCGTTTCTATTCTGTTCTGTTCTGTGATACTGGAATTTTTAATATATATATATATATATATATATATATATATATATATATATATATATATATATATATATATATATATATATATATATATATATATATATATATATATATATATATATATATATCTATATATATATATATATATATATATATATATATATATATATATATATATATATATATATAAATAAATAAATAAATAAAAAAAAATGTTTTGTGGACTCATGACACAAAAGTAGATTTTTTCAGATAGAATACAAACACTTTACCAACATCCCAACTGTTGAGAATGGTAGAGGCAGTATAGAATATATATATAAAAAAAGGCAGCCTAGATTTTGGACTGCACAGCTAGGTGCTATAACAATATAGTCTACAGTGTGTTAAAATTATACACGTAAAACCACAAGTCTTCGTTTCTGCATCTTACATCTTCATCCTGCTGCCCTGCAGCAAAACCATAGTGACGGACAGACACCAGGCTACCACTGAGCTACTGAAGAGGCACTAGTTGGTAAAACTAAAAACAACTATACTTTTATGTGGTGCTGGTTTGCCTTCATAGGGTCAGATGGGCAGCAGAAAAATATAGTTTTTATAGCTGATAAATTGGGCTCAACTTTGTCCAATGTGTAGCGGGCCTCAGCTGGACTGAATTGCACTCTTTTGGTTGCATACTGACATTGGTGCAGTAGGACATGCCTGACAAAAGTTCACGTTGCAAAAATTACCGATACTGAAAACAACGTTTACAGCTGGAAGATAGCCCAAATGTGCATCAGAACAAACTACTTTTGTACATGTTAAAATATCAGTTTCAATTTCATTTAAAGAAATATTTGCTTTCACGAAGCATCGTCTAGCTGCTGTGATCTTTCATGCCCGTTAACAGCAAAAATGAGCTTAGGTCACGCATCTGCAACGAAGCACTATAGTGGACATCTTGGCAGAGGCAACTGACTCGAGAAAGTAATTAAGAACGAAAAAGCTTTCAGCATGCCTAAGCAAAACCCCAAACAAAAAGTCTTAGACACTGTTGTATAATTGACTTAACCTCTATCGCCTATAGGGGGACCCAAAGTGCTAAAACAAAAAGATAAAAAAGGTTCCTAATGTTGCTTTAATTTAACAATACTGTTAAGGTATGAAATCAAATTCAAATAAAATTTGTGTGACCTATTAGTGTGATTCCCTTAAACCCTTCTAAATAATGTTTCATGAAAATAACTAACAGGAATAACATAATTCATATTATTATGAATTAGAGGTGGTAGGATTTTTAAAAAAAGCATCTTTTTGCAAACTGGTTAATAATACTACTAGTTATTGCCATCATATGTGTATAAAGCAAAGCCTTCATTCATTCATGGATGGTCTATTAATTGCTTCGGTTCACTCACACATACAGCGGCTGCACTGCAGTGGACTGAACAGCTGGACCTGCATTTCCTCCAGCACCACAGAGATACTGGTTATCTCTGCTACTCATCTGTAAACCAATGCTTTAATTCGCCGCCAGTAAGACTCTTAATCCTCCAGTGGAGATCATAGTAAAGACTTCCCAAAGGCCACGGTCCATCGTTGTATCTGAGGAGGCCTCCAGCGTCACCAGCATCTACACACAGGACCACAGGGTGTGTAGCCCGCTGCAGTCACGGCAGCGGCACATGCACGTGCACCACAGCGGCATCAGGACACACACGACCCGCGGATACCAAAGGCGTCGTTTCCAAACACAGAGTTATGTTTCAGCTCCGAAAATGTGGTCTAAACAGATGTGGCTTCCCTTCGCCCCTTCAGTCAAACGGCAGGCACAGACCGCGTTGACGGGTCATCGGACACGTTTCGGCCGGAAAGATGGACCAAGCGTCACGGTGAAACGGATTTACCGTGGCGGACTAGATGTGGGTCATCCTTCCAAGGTGTTTCCAGAGCCCGGTGGGATCCACTCTTTCTGTGGTTGTGCAAAGAAGATCGTGCTGTGGCTTCACTACTAAATGTCCAATAAGCAAAAATCAGCGCCCCACCTTGGGAAAGAAACCGAGTCGGGCACGCTGCTCGGATGTGCACACACAGCGGTTCCGCCCACACTGGGCCGCGGCGGGGCCGTAGCCGGGGCGGGGACGCCGAGCAGCTAAAGATGCCTCGGTCTGGACAACCGTTTCCATCGATGGAAATAAAGATAAGAAAGAAAACAGCGTGAAATAGAGACAAATCACGGAGATGTCTGCAATGCAACACTTCCACGCTGCTATTGTCGCCTTTACGAATATTTACAACAGAGGGATTTGCATGAAAGGGCCAAGTAATCGAGACATTTGTTTCGGCTAAGAGTAAAGATGCGGTCCGAGCTCCTCCAGCAGCGTCTACCAGCCGGGAGCTGCGGAGGTGTCCGGCCGGGCTAGCAGGCCAACCGGTCGGCTCACCTGAGAGGGCTCAACGACTCTGTTGGTCCAAAGACGCCGAGCTGCACGAGTCCGTCTCGGCCGCTGTTACAACGCGCACATCCAGCATTGTTGAGACGTGACTGGTCAGGCGGCGTTGAAGCGGGTCTCGTCCCGGCAGCGACCACGAACGACGTCCAGCCTCCGACGCGACTCACGTCTCTTGGCCGAACACGGCAGCTCCAAACACGGCTAGCCGCTGCCGGAAACTCCGGGTTTTCAGGCGTTCTTTTGTGGAGCGAGCATTTGCCTGAAGGCCGCTTATCCAAACGAGAAGCTAAAAGGCAAGCCAATTGGTGTAATCCCCAAACGATGATATGCTCTGCTCATAAATCCATAATGTTGGCGGATAAGAGACACCCAGAGGCCGACATATTTGTCAGTACCACAAACTACTGCCAAGGTCCAACAGCAGGGTTGTCGTAAAACAAATAACACTGATTGGACAGCATAAACGTCAATCAGGCTACCGGCGCATTCTATTGGGCCCAAAGTCACCAGGCCCCGCCCCTACCAAACGCGAACGTCATGATTGCTCTGTCTCGTGATTAACCTGACCGTCAGCTCGGTGCAGCTTTCCGCGCATGTGAGCGGAGCTGCAGGACAAAGTAAACGTTTGCTTCAGTATTCCCTACCGTTAAGCGTGGTTGCCACAATAGCTGTTTCCGACGCGAGCTCGTAACCCTCCCATGTGACATTCTGACTCAGTAAGGTTTGTAAAGGTGTTGGGGACTAGTAGTCGTCTATCCATGACGTGAACGTCAAACCCCGAGTCCCTGCACTTTAAACGCAGGCATGAAGGCTGTGAACGCGAGATGATTGCTGGGCCTGTCACTGATGTGTTCATTACCTACTCTAAGAGTTAAAAGTCCGATCCTAATTTCTAAGCAACAAAGTTAAGTCAAACTCTCTCAGACGCTGGTATTTGTGTGGTCCAGCAATTCTGCCTCTGAAGTGACCTCAACCACCTAATACCAAACACACGCACGCACACATGCACACGCACGCACACATACACAGAAAACAGGTTTTGCTTGGGTGTTTGTCATCAAGTCCTAAACATGCCCCCACTCCCCAACTTACACACTTGCACACAAACATACTCAAAGGGAGATTAAAACGACAGCAGGGGTTGTGAGGATAAACCCACACGCGCACACACACACACACACACACACACAAACACATGCTGTAAAATAAAAACAATTCTAAAATCCGCCTACCAGGAAAACAAACAAGTCGCTGTTTTGTCAATTGTGGCTCAATGTGTGTGTGTGTGTGTGTGTGTGCGCGTGTGCGTGCGTGTTTGTTTTGCAGCCTGTGAGTCCATAAAGCCCATTAAGGGGCAATAATGGTATAAAAAAATCTAAACCAAAACACAATAGATGCTTTTGTGATGACCCATTTTTCAGAGGAGGCTGCACAAAGAAAACTGCTTTTCCAATTGACGTTAACAAATTACTTTTTAATTCTTTACACCCTAAATACAGGCGTCTCTTCTCTATAGATGTTAAAAGAGTTATTTGTCTCTGTAACAATTTTTACTGGTCATTATAGTTATGATAAAGTCTCTTTCAGCAGATGTGCTGTATACTTTTTTACAACGTCTTACAGGTAAAGACATAAACCAGAGAGCTGCTGCAGGTAAGGCTTTTCACAGCTGAGGTTCTGACAGAAAGATGTCAAATCAAATATCTGATGGCTCAGACTGAATCATGAAAAACATGGAATTGAGTATGAAAGTATGTGTATATTATAGTAAATAAATAAATAATAATAAAAAAGTAAAAGTAAAAAATAAAAATAAAAGTAATAGTACTGATCTTTATTTGTCAGTATATATATCATGAAATACACCGAAGTAAGTCCTCTGCCATCAGTAGTTACACTGGGAGCAGTGGGCTGCCCGGGAGCAGCTGGGGGGTTAAGGGCCTTGCTCAAGGGCCCACAGTGGTTCACCTCGGTTGCCATCCCGGGGACTTGAACCTCTGAACCACTCGGCTGCCACCCCTCAACTCCCCACTCCCACCAGTTGCTGCATTTTCACTTCTAGACAAACATTTAATTGTCATTGATTTATGCTGACTTGTTAAATAGGTTTCTCTATATATCTAACATTCATACATATTCTTATGCTTCTTTCATATGTGTTTGCTTAACTAGTTTAACCAAATATGTGCCTGCACAGACTATAGGACAAGAATTTTTCTTTCATACCATCATTTAATACTTGTATTCATTGTTATTCACTGGCTAAACACAACTGATTGGCAAAAATATATCAGAAAACTGTAGTCACTTCAAGAAGAATACAAGATTAAGTGCAAATAGACATAATCACTAATCAAAGGCACAAGGGCATTACAGTTTTACCAAAATTACAGAAAACTATTCTAATACATTGTTAATGCTGAGTTCACAAGATAAACTTGAACATTTCCTGTAAAAGGATTAGAAAAGGATCTAAACTGACCTTTCAAACTGGCTGTGTAATGGGTTGGTGTGAGATAAATAATAATTTTTAAAACTGAGTCATGAAATGCTTCTCTTGGGGAGAGTCAGAACAAAGATGCAGAGGTGAAAGTAAACACATCAGGTCTGCTTTCGGGATAAGCTGCAAACAAGGGAAAATCAATTCCCTTACGTGTTCCTTTTACAAAAAAATGCAAACACTCTCTGATACCTCTAATATCTTTTCCTAATATGCCTGATTGTATTACAATCCGATACGTTAAGACACAGTGACACTTGCTGGAACTGAATCCGAACTTTTTCACTTTTCTTTTTGTGGACACATAAAAAGGGTTAAGAGTTAAGCCTAAACGTGGGTTTGTTTGATAGTTTTTTAGCCGACGTCTTCTCTAAATTACATTAAATTAACAAATGTGCTCTTTTCAAAATAGGATCAGTCCCAGGTTCCTTCTGCAGCAGGATGATGAGCCCAAACATCCCGCTAACAGATCAGCTGTAATAAGATCAAGACTCCTGTCACCAGTGGTCCGACTCCCACAGGTCTCTGGTCTCAGTATCATGAGGTGAAAACATTTACAACAAGTGCTTTGAGGTAATGGAACAACCTTCCTGTCAGGCTTCTGGAGTACGCACACCCAATATCAGTTTAAATAATCTAATTACAGAGTGTACAGAGTGTGCTGCTGTATACAGAACTCTGTTTAAAGCTGTTCTTACGTTGATTATGCCAAAGTTGAAGTGGTTGCTCCAAGGTTTTATTAGGACAACAAACTGTGTTTTTATAATTACTTATGATAGACCTCAAAGTGATGATATACTCAAAACATGTAGGAACATCAAAATAAAAATAGGGCTCATAACGGTAGCCTACAACATGTTTGCTGATGTCATCGGTCACTCTACAAGATAACATTTCAGGCCAATTCATTCCTTTGAAAAGATATTTGATTTTACCACATGTGGTTAGGGTAAATACATAAAACATTCTGAGTTACTGTTGTGGTCCCTCGTTTTTTTGTCATTAATTCAATTCAATTCAGTTCAATTCAATTTTATTTATATAGCGTCTATTACAACACAAGTTGTCTCTAGGCGCTTTGCAGAGACCAGAACATGACATTAAAAGTCTTTATTTTGTGAAATCACCAGTCTAACTTAAATATGCTGAATATTACACATGATCGTAGAATTAATAGCATATACTTTTTTCGTTTTCAAAAAGAAGACCTGAGTATGACTTTCTTCCCAAATCTTGCAAATACGTGGCACTATAACTGGTTAAAATCGTTTAAACATGTAGTTTCTTTGAAATATGGATAAAAGAAATGTTGCCTACAATGTATGACATGTTTGCGTTGTTTATAGTTTGTACCATAGTTTTTGTCACAATGAATGAGGTTGCATAATAATTCTACAATATTCACAAACTACTAAATTGCTATAAAAAAAATTAAGTAAATCAACCATTTCACCTAAGAAACAACATCTTAAGCTGTATGCCCATTTGGTGTGTGTCCAAATGCTGAGAACCCGCTGGTTTGTGCAGTTCCGCCATGTGCCTGAGTGAGAACAGCATCCTCACGGTCCGGCTGGTGGGCAGCTGTCTTATCTCGACCAGTCTTTGCCTTGTACAGGTTTCTACGGTGATAGAACAGATAGCCTGGCAACAAGAAGCCCGCCAGGGAGAAGATGAGAAGGCCCACATTGATCTGTTGTGGAGAGAAACGTATTAGAGTGCACATTACAAAGCTGCTCCAGAGGCTGTTGGATAAACTGCAGTTACATTACATTTACATTGCTTCTGTTTGGCAGTACATGCATACAGTGTGGGTGTGCGTTTGTGAGCTTCATACCCAGTAAGGATCTCCATTCAGGTGTCCCACCATCAAAACGAACAGCGGTTGCTGGAGTAGGGCACACGCAGCGCTGATCATTGACTGCAAACCTGTCAGTGTCCCGAAGTGGTTGGATGGATAGCTAGTGTGGCGTGAGAGTGAAAAAGAAAAACGTTTCCATTATTTTCAGTTTTTCATGTCAGGACCCGAGACTGCGATTTATGATTACCAATCAATTTTTTTCTTTTTTTCATCTATCCCCCTCCCCTTATTTTTTCATGTGGAAAACTGTGATAGGGTGTGATGGGACAGAAACTTTTGGCCTTAATTCCAAAAGGTTTGGCACAAAGCCAATCCATAGCGTCATCCAAGGAACACCATAGCGACGGTGAAGCACTGCGGGGCGTATGATATTTTGGGGCTTTCTCGTCAGTTGGGCCGGGAAAGCTTGTCAAGGCAGACGGGCTATACCTATATATTTTTGCAAAAACCTTCTGTTCTCTATCAAAAAGCTGAACATGGAGAGGAATTTCACATTCCAACATGCCAATTACCCAAAGCACACGTTAAAAACAAAATGGTTTTAGAATAGTAAAATCAAAGGCTTGCAATGGCCCAGTCGGGGCCCAGACCTCAGTCCCATCATGTGGAACGACCTTCAAAGAGCCATGCACAGGAGAGCAAAGAGTGAGATGAAACTCTAAAGTCTAAAAAAGATATCAGCAGGGATTTTAGAGAAGAAACTGTATCTACTCATTATTCCAAGCTGCATCTTTTCCATTGTGCATTTTTATTTCACATTTATTGTGTGTATATGAACATTTTTCAGCTTTAAAACAATCCATATATGTACTCACACTGCAGCATAGAGACCTCCGCAGCAGGCGTGGATAAATCCCCTCACAACAGTGTGAAGTACAAACGACACCACCTGTTGAAGAATACGTGATGGATCAACAGACCACGTCCATGCTCTTGTATCTGTGAGGGCATTGCCTTACAGCATTCATGTGCAGAGAATGCCTACCTATTCCTGTGCAAAATTGTTCTCACCTGTATGGGCAGGTTGTCAACCAAGGAAATTATTCCAAAGGTGACCAAAAGAAAATTGGTGAAGGTGAAAGCTCTCATGGCATTGGTCAGTTTCTGGATCTTTCTGTCTCTCTTTGGGGGATTTGATTGGCTGAGGGAGCACAAATGCCAAATGTTAGAAATGATTAAAGGTAGGGTGTGGGATATCTGGAGACTCCACGCCCATTGATATTTGAAACAAAACATCAGCAAAACATGGAGCGCCACCTCCTCCCTCCTCAACCCTCCAGTACTCACAGACAACACACACTCCATCATGAGCTCTTCCAGAGCTACGTATAAAGAGCAGGATTCTGATTTTTTATTTTTTTACACAGTTCTCATGAGGTGGCCAACTAGAGGACGGTGAGAAGATAATCACTGCATGTGACACAGAGTGTTCTCGGTTAGAAATAATGCAGAAGCACTGGCCCTGCCTTTAACAACTAAGGAAGAAGACAGAACATTACATGGTCCAAGAAACAGAAGCATGATACTCAACAAAGGAGACGGGATTTAGTACTAGAGCTGTTCCTGTGAGTATAGGAAAGGATCATTCATTACAAAAGCTGATGTAAAACAAATACAAGAAATAAAAAACCCAACTTTCTTCCCAACCAATCCTGTTCAACCACCACCCAGCTTAGCCTACGGTATGTTATAAACCATTACACTGCAGCATGAAATTTAAACCGACAAAGAAACGCGTACCTTCTGCTTGTTTGAACATTTGCATTTTCCTCCTCACATTCTTTCATCCTCCAGTCCATGATGTAACCGATTAAGGGACATGTCAGTAGACAAAGCAGCTGTATTGCGCCAAAGAGGGACGAGTAGAAACCAACTGGAGACCCATGCAAAGTGAAATCAAAAGTTACGTGTGAAACGTTAAAGCTTTACACAAAATCAGGCCTTGATCCTGCGTCTACTCTGAAAGGATTTTAGTCACATTTCAAAACCTGTGGATTTACCTTTCTCTTTTACCTCCATCTGTAGCTCTTCTGAGGCTGAGAGAGAGAACAAGTGCAGGTCAACCATCACTGCAGATGCTTTGACAAGAAATCTTAAGAAATGTTGGAATATAGTACATGACATCAACTTCCAGCTTCAATCGAGCATTTCTCAGTATGAAGTTATTTACCTCATTTTCTGTAAGTTAAAGAACACCAGTTTCTCGCCATTGTTTAGTTTAATTAAAACAATGTAATTCTTTAACTGAGAAAACATCTACTCATTCTTACGGTGGGGGTCACCATGGGTCACCAGGAACTCCACCATCTTGTTCATTGCGCCCATAAAAAAGATCAGGCGAAGCTGGGTCATTGACATGGTGATGACACTCCACAGGAAGATGGGAGAGCACACAGAATGGCAGAGAGGCACTGAGGCTGAAGAAAGATGAAGGAAAATAGGGTTTAACAGCAGCCTCTAATAAAACAACCACAGTTGATATTCAGCAAACTCTTTCACTGACATTTCTACTCTAATAAATTCTTTAAGGTTAATGGAAGTGTAAGAAACTACCATTAGAGCAATGTGATAATTAACAAATAGAAGTGGGAACCAGTTCACAAAACTACAAGAGTACAGTTGATGTTTCAAGGAATTTTAGATCCGGCCTCAGACATTTTCACTTTACTGTAGAAAAAGCGCAATGCCCCTGACAACTGAGCTCCTTGGATCCTTGGACACACAAACCCCTCCACCATGATAAGGTGGCCGTTCAAAGGACAAACATGGGCCGGTAAACGGGAGGGCTGTTTCCTTGCGCCCTTGAGTTGGGGAAAGATCTCTTGCTGTTGTTTTGATTGCAGTTCAGAGTACCTGGCCTTCTTGGAGTACCTGGGAGGGGTACTTGATAGTGCTCCGCCTGGTGACTTCAACGCTCCCGTGGGCAATGACAGTAAAACCTGGAGGGGGTGATTGGGAGGAACAGTCTCTCCAATCTGAACCCGAGTTATTGGACTTCTGTGCTAGTCACAGTCTGTCCATAACAAACACCATGTTGAAGCAAAAGGGTGTCCATCAGTGCATGTGGCACCAGGACATCCTGGGCCAGAGGTCAATGATCAACTTTGTTGTGAATTCATCTGATCTTCGGCCATAGGTCTTGGACACTTAAGTAATGAGATGGGCTGAGCTGTCAACTGACCACCACCTGGTGGTGAGTTGGATACGCTTGCGGAGGAGGAAGTTGGACAGACTGGGCAGACCCAAACGTATTGTGAGGGCCTGTTGGGAACGTCTGTCCGAGCCTTCTGTCAGGGAGGTCTTCAACTTCCACCTCTGGGAGAACTTCTCTCAGATTCCAAGGGAGGCATGTTCTCTGGCTCTATTGTTAATGCAGCAGCTCAAAGTTGTGATAACAAGGTCTCTGGTGCCTGTTGTGGTGGCAATCCTCAAGCCCGTTGGTGGACACTGGAAGTAAGAGATGCTGTCAAGCTGAAGAAGGAGCCCCACAGGGCCATCTTGGCCTGTGGGACTCCTGACGCAGTTGACAGGTGCCAGCCAAGCAAGCTGCACATCTTGCGGTCCTGGAGGCAAAAAATCGGGTCTGGGAGGAGTTTGGTGAGGACTATCGGTCAGCCTCGAAGAGATTCTGGCAAACCGTCCGGCACCTCAGAAAGGGGAAGGAGTACTCTGCCAACACTGTTTACAGTGGGGGGTAGAGGGAGGTGAACGTGACTGGAGACATTGTCGGATGGTGGAAAGAATACTTTGAGGATCTCCTCAATCCCACCGACATGCCTTCCACTGAGGAAGCAGAGGCTGTAGGACTCTTGGACTGTGATGGACTCTTCCATTACCCGGGCCGAAGTCACAGACATAATTTGTAAGTTCCTCAGTGGCAAGGCACCGAGGGTGGATGAGATCTGCCCTGACTATCTCAAGTCTCTGGATGTTGTAGGGCTTTCTTGGCTGACACGTCTCTGCAACATTGCATGGAGTTTGAAGACAGTACTGCTGGAGTGGCAAACTGGGGTGGTAGTCTCTCTTTTTAAAAAGGGGGACAGGAGAGTGTTTTCCAATTATAGGGGGCTTACTCTTCTCAGCCTCTCTGGGAAAGTCTATGCCAGGATACTGGAGAGGAGAAATCGACCAATAGTCAAACCTCGGATTCAAGAGGAACAATGTGGTTTTCGTTCTGGTTGTGGCAGCGCTGCCCTTTGTCACCGGTTCTGTTCATCATTTTTATGGACAGGATTTTTAGGCGTAGCCAGGAGCCAGCGGGTCCAGTTTGGGAACCACAGGATTTCATCTCTGCTATTTGCAGATGATGTTGTTTTGTTGGCTTCATCAGGCCAGGACCTTCAGCATGTTTGCAACCAAGTCTAAAGCGGCTAAGATGAGAATCAGCACCTCCAAATTCGAGGCCATGGTTCTTGACTGGAAAAGGGTGGCGTGCCCGCTCTTGGTAGGTGGCGACATTCTGCCTAAACTGAGGAGTTTAAGTATCTCTGGGTCTTGTTCACAAGTGAGGGAAAGATGGAGCGTGAGATTGACAGACAGATTGGTGCAGCGTCCACAGTTATGCGGTCGGTGTACTGGACAGTCCTGGTGAAGAAAGAGCTGAGTTGAAAGGCGAAGCTCTCGATTTACCGCTCAATCTACGCTCATACCCTCACCTATGGTCATAAACTTTGGGTAAGGATCGAAAGGACAAGATTGCGTATAAAACCAGCCGAAATGAGTTTCCTCCACAGGCTGGCTGGGCTCTCCCTTAGAGATGGGGTGAGAAGCTCAGTCAAGTGGGAGGAGCTCGGAGTGGAGCTGCTGCTCCTTCACATCAAGAGGAGTCAGCTGAGGTGGCTTGGGCATCTGTAGTTTAGACATTAACAGATATTGTCCACATTCAGCAGTGTTGTTATAGTGTTGTTTTCACTGATGTTAAGATTTTTAGGCATAATTTGTCCATTTAACTGTTGCAGAAAGCAGCTGATTAGAAACACAGCCTGATAATTGGCTCTGTTTAAAACACATTCTTTGGCCTTTTTTTTTTCCACTTTTTTCCGTGCCAGATATTTGACCTATTCAGCATTCTAGACCAATCAAACTTTGTTCACTAATTCATCTTAGATCAATGTCAGCTGGATCATATCAACGTTCCCCCACGTTGACTGTTTTAATCAGGATTTTATTAAAGGAGCTTCAGAGGAAAACTGTACTGAAGAAGACTTAAGGTGAAGAAAGTTATTTGGCCAAAGAAGCACAAAGAGTCAATGTTTGGCCACGTGGACTACGGTTGATTCATTTAAAAGTAAAGCCCACTTCAGCTTCTAACCAAAATATTCTGCACTTACCGACCTGTCTAGGTTGGAGCTCAGTGGGACCATCATTTATTTTTAGTGGGGCCAAACACACCTAAATATAACTAAGAAGCAATATGATGGAATGGTGCTAAACTAAAAGCAGATGTATACGGGTGTACAGTCTCTACTTTATATTGACGACCACAAGATGTGTTCATGTTGTGCGGAAACATGAATGCCACACATAAAGTTCCCTCCCAGTTCCCCATCTCTACACCTCACACCTTCACAGCTGCTGGGACCAACTGTCTCCTCTGGTAATAATTCAGCTGAAAACCCAATCTCTGGCTATCAACACGCCTCAAATGATGGTCTCAAATCCATGAAAAAGGCAAGAAATATCAGCAGCTCGTCTCAAATCAAACAAAAACGTACCTGTGTCTGTGCTTTGGGAGTCTCCCTGCTTGGATTCTGGCTGCCTGGCTCCCATCATGTCCTCCATGGTGGTCTCATACGTGACTAGCCTGTCCCCAGTTATCCTGTCCTCTGTCACAACCTCATTCATCCTCACTTTTTTACTGTTGAAAGAAGAAAAAAGGATTAAATTCATAATAAAAACTTTGAAATAGCTCTCATGTGGCCATAGTAAGAAGTGAAGAAACAATGGGAACTCCCACAGTCTCAAGCTCAAGGTGAGAGTGGTGATGATGATGATGATGCTGATGATGCTGTGAATAGTGAGGGGTGTATCCCTTAATGACTTGTTGCAGCCGGGTCCAATAAATCTAAATTTATTCACATGAATGTACAGATTGTCCAGTACTTCCAAGCATTTGTCTGTAGGTTCTGTTCCAGGTTTGTGTCCAGGTTTGTGTCGGTCCTCTGGACTGTCGTCTGATCCATGATGTTCTGGGGCTCTGTATTCATTTTCTTTAAGAAAATATGTTTTTCTACTGGCTTTAAAACTAATTATTTTACATCACTTACCCTTTTTAGGTTTAAAGCATTGAAAAATGCCTGACAAACATGTGTCCTTTGACTGAATCCAGTTACTCTTTTGTGCCACATTACTACCTTATTTTAAAGCTTCTCTTAAATTAGCCCAGCATACAAGAAAAGGCATGTTTCTCACTTTCAGACCACATTTTATACTTTTTTACATTTTGTTATTGTTATTTTAAGACACAACATTAAAGATATAAAAAGAACTGGTTAAATACCTACATAATCCGCATGTTTAACAATGATAAATATGAGTTTAAGTTTTAAAGGAAAGGACTTTTCCTTCATGTTCATATCTGCTCCAGAGGCCTGACGGCAGTTTCTCAGAAGGTCATTTGGCTCTAGGAGATTGTTATAGAGGATATTTAGATAAATCTTTATTCATTTTAGTAATTGCACGTCCCTGCCTTTTAACAATATTAAAATTTGAGGGATTTCACATCTAAAGCAACATGTGCACAGGATATAAAATATGATAATGATGAGAATTTTTGGACTGACGTGAATCTGATTTCTTCAGGTGGAGGGAAGGATACACCAGGCCAGTTTAGGTAGCAATTTAGGAACACCATGCAGGCCATACCGGTCCAAACCCACATGATGACCCGGAACGACACACCAAGATCATAAATCAGCTAAGAAGGATGAGGAGAAAGAAAAAGAATGAGAATGATGGGAATAAGTAAAAGAAATGAAAGTAATGAGAGGAGAGAGCTGGGAAGCACCTTGACACCAGGGAAGGTGACGGCTGAAGAAGCATAGGAGCCAAACATCACAGACAGGATGGTTGATTGTATGTTTCCAAACATGTTAGACAGCTGCAGATCGAACCGGAAAAGAAAAAGACAAAAAGAAAAGGAAAGAAGAACATTGTGAACATATGAAAAAAAGACGAAAAGAAAAACTCACCATCAATACATGAATCTGTTACACTTTGGCCAACTTAAGTTTGACGACAGTTTGAGGAAATCAGTTTAGAACGTAACAATATCAACAATGTAAACAGCAGCCACGAGTGAACCAATGTAATGTGATGTAGTGTAACTAGTGTAATGTAAACCTGCAACCAGCAGGTGGTGCTTTTTAATTGAGGAGGTTAAGCTTGTAAAGATCAGAAAAACTCACCAGTGTACACACACAGGCAGCAACACACAAGCAAACACTGCACCCATGCTTTGTGATGTGGTATTTCAGATTGTGCTGATGTGGACATTGTTTGGCTGTGGTGATGGCAGGTTTCGGGTGGGTGGGGGTGGGGTGGGGGTGGGGGGGTATGTATGTTTTCTTGCTGTTACCTTGGTGAGGTTTCAGGTCTGAGTTCCATCCTTACTGGGACTGGAAGCCTCCATGAAGACTAAAGATCGGTCCTAATACAAGTGTCATTTGTGGAGTCCTGTTAGGTTCAGGTTCAGGTTTAGGTTCAGGTTCAGGATTAGGTTCAGGTTTAGGTTCATGTTTATGTTCAGGTTTAGGTTTAGGTTCAGGTTCAGGATTAGGTTTAGGTTTAGGTTCCGGTTTAGGTTTAGGTTTAGGTTCATGTTTATGTTCAGGTTTAGGTTTAGGTTTAGGTTCAGGTTTAGGTTTAGGTTCAGGTTCAGGTTTATGTTCAGGTTTAGGTTTAGGTTTAGGTTTATGTTCAGGTTTAGGTTTAGGTTCAGGTTCAGGATTAGGTTCAGGTTTAGGTTCATGTTTATGTTCAGGTTTAGGTTTAGGTTCAGGTTCAGGATTAGGTTTAGGTTCAGGTTTAGGTTTAGGTTTAGGTTTAGGTTCATGTTCATGTTTATGTTTATGTTTATGTTTAGGTTTAGGTTCATGTTTAGGTTCATGTTTAGGTTCATGTTTAGGTTCATGTTTAGGTTCATGTTCAGGTTTAGGTTTAGGTTTAGGTTTAGGTTCAGGTTCAGGTTCAGGTTCAGGTTCAGGTTTAGGTTTATGTTCAGGTTTATGTTCAGGTTTAGGTTTAGGTTTATGTTCAGGTTTAGGTTTAGGTTCAGGTTCAGGTTTACGTTTAGGTTTAGGTTTAGGTTCAGGTTCAGGTTTATGTTCAGGTTTAGGTTTAGGTTTAGGTTTATGTTCAGGTTTAGGTTTAGGTTTAGGTTTAGGTTTAGGTTCAGGTTCAGGTTCAGGTTTAGGTTTAGGTTTAGGTTCAGGTTCAGGTTCAGGTTTAGGTTTAGGTTTAGGGGAAGGTGCCCATTGGAGTCATGTGAAGGTTAGGGTTAACCCCAAAGGTGACGGTTTGAATCAGGCCGCCCACAGTGAATGAAAGTAAATGTCCTAATAAGGGTAGCTGTGAGAATGTGGGCGTGTATGCGTGTGTTTGTGTCAGCAGACTTTCACTCTAACTATAGACATAGCTGTGACACTGCCAGTCATGCAGCCCTCTGCATGTTGCTCACCTCACTCTCCAGGCTTTCAAGCTCACTTCAAACTTATTGTTCATGTTACAGTTACACATGACTATTGACTTTAAGGTTTGGTGAATTAAACCGTGCACTTGTTTCTACTTAATCATTTTGAAATATTTCTCATTTATTCTTATTTTTAAGTACAAGTAAAATAGTTATTACTTTTAAATGCACAAAGTTCCAGTTTATTTCCCCTAAAATATTACTTCCAGGAATAAGCTGAGGTGTGTTTTGGTGAACACCAAGCTGTTGGGTGTCTTTTACTGTGGGGTCCACTAGAATGTGTCGTTCAGCAAGATATTTCATTTCTTTTCTCCTCAACTTAATTCCCTTTCATCCATCTTACATCCTTTTGAATGAAATAGATGGTAGAGCTTCTTAGCGCTAGTAAGAGAGTGACAGATAAAATGCTGATTTTTCTTTTACAAAAAGATTATGGCAGCTGATGATTGTAGTGATAATTGGTACAAAAGCAGAATCAAAAAAATAAAAATGTCGGCCCTGAGAACCAAACAGGATCTTTGATCCATGAGAAAATATTTGAAATGTTGCAAAACAATGTTAATGAATGGGAGGGATGTGCTTTTTCCTCCTCCTGTAGTGCATAATATCATGAAACCATTTAAGGAATCTGGAGTAATTTCAGTGTTTAAAAGGTCCAGGGTGCAAGTCAACACTTGATCCGTGATCCCTAAGATGTTTCAACTTTGTTCAGTATCATCTACAAATCCGGACTCTGAGGCATCTGGGATGGACCAGTGGACAACAGCGGGAAATTGTCTTGTGGTAAGATGAATCAGTGTTCTAGATTTCCTTTGGCAGAAGCAGAGACTGTGCATTTCAGCCCAAAGATGAAGAGGACCAGAATGTCATCACAAGAGGTCCGAAGAGCTCTGTGAAGGAACAATATGGTTCTGAGACGGCAACACTAATGCAGAGATGTACATTAAGATTTTAAAGTAATATGTACATTCAATTCAATTAACTGTTTTTTATATAGAGTCTATTACAACACAAGTTGTCTCTAGGCGCTTTTCCAGAGACCCAGAACATGAACCCCGATCAATTATTACATAAACAACGGCAGGTAAAAAGCAGGTAGAACAGGAAGTATAGAGAAGAGACACAGACACATGGTCAAAGATAAAAAAGACCAGATCCATCAGTATAACTATCCATCATCAGCAGAACTAAGACTTCCATGTTTAAATGACTGATACCTGGTTAGTTGGTGGACTACAGAGACCACTATCTAAACAGTAGACAGCAGACACTGAGGTGGTCAGAGGTGGGACTGCAGGTCAGCATGCAGCTCCTGAGGCAGGATGCCTTAAAACATGTTTGCAGAAGGAACTGGACAAACAATAACTGAGACGGATCATTAGTTAATATTCCCAGTGTTTAAGTGCCGTGAGAGGAACTCTGTCCCAATGTTTCTTGAAATGTGTTTTAGACCAGAGGCAAACAATGATTAATACTAACAAATGAAATGAAAAACATCAAATATCTTGGTCTGCAAAAGAAAGTGTGTGTGTGTGTGTGTGTGTGTGTGTGTGTGTGTGTGTGTGTGTGTGTGTGTGTGTGTGTGTGTGAGCAAGTGTCTCACTGTGAGTGAGGTGAAGGTCAGGCAGATTCCTCCAAAGCCGTTGAAGGAGACAGCAAAGAAGATGAGGAAGGACAGCACTGACGGAATAAAAAGAAGAACACCATCAGCTTCATCATGCGAGCGTATAATTCTTTAACCAAATTCTTAGTTTTGACCACAAACAGCACAAAGGTCTTTTAAACTGCACCCTCTCAGATAGGTTTTGTTTTCTCTCCGTGTTAAAGTCCAATGAAGAGACGCTGCACTGACATCTCACAATGAAGTAGTGAAGAATCATCTTATTATACAATATATAAAAAAACAAAGGAGACACAGATTACATATATGCCTTTTGTTGGCTTTGAATATGTGTGGGTTGCAGTGACTAGACTGGAAAATTGTATTTCAATGGCAGCGTTCAAAGGCTGAACAGAATTCCAGGTGAGATATTCCACCTCCTAAAACAACCCTGGAAAGTTTCAAGCAGCAGCTCCCAGAACTTAAAGAACTAAGGACTATTTTCAAGGTCTATTTCAGTCCTGGGTCTGAGACGGGCCGACAGGGTAGATCAGGCAAACACGTTGCTCTTCCCAAAAGTCCGTTCTTACAAACAACTAAAGTAGCCTGGAAAGTTGCATCTAAATTTTCTTTGTAGGTCCCACACCTGTATAGATGCGGGCTTAATCGAGAGATGCTACAACTAAAGTGTATAAAACTTGAATGATAATTGGGAGATACTGAAAAAAAACAAGTTGGGGATGGCTGATATAGAAATGTGTGTAAGAAAACAAGAGCGGCTGAATTTAAGATGCAACTTCCGGCTTTGAGGATGAATATAAAGCAAAGCATGTAGTTTCTTGAATGACCACTAGTGGCACCGATGCCACTGTACAGCAGAAATAAACAAAAACTGGTTTACTTCGATTCTGATCGCATCTGTCCATCTATCTTTTTAGACGTCACTACCGAAACATCTTAAATGAAGACTGCACAGAGACAGGAACAAGCTCAGCATCCTCCGTTCCAGCCGAATGGACCTCCCACCCTCCCTTGACCCACAACTATTTCATCTTCCACCTCAGTCATGGATCTTCTTGGGGCTGCTCCATAACTGTCTTTAACAGCAGAGGGAAAGGCTAGTGCCCCCTCCACCTCCTCCACCCACCGGTCTCGAGCAGTCCGGTAAAAAGGCAGCTGGAAAGACTGAACCAGGGCAAGGCTGTGGGTCCAGGAGGTGTCAGCCACAGACACCTAAATGCCTGTTCGGACCAGTTATGAAGGATTCTGCAGCACCTCTTCCACCTCAGCCTGAGCCAGGAGAAGCTTCCGGGGCTGTTGAAGACATCCTGCCTTGTTCCAGCTCCAAAAAGATCTTGTCCATCTTCTTCTAAAGTCTATAGACCGGTAGCCCCAAACATCACACATCATGAAAGTCCTGAGGAGACTTTTACTGGCCCACCTGAAGAAGCAAACACGCAGCTTCCAGGACACGTTGCAGTTTTCTTATCGTCGTGGGGATGAAGTTGATGATGTCGTCATACACCTGCCAAAGCAGGCAGCACTGTGGGGAACATGTTCATCGATTTCTCCAGTGCATTTAACACCATCCAGCCTGCACCACGATGTAAGAAACTCCAGAAGACACAGGTGGATCCTCCACGAGCACCTGGATTACTGACTGAATGGTGGACTGTTTTGTGGCATGGTGTGAGAACAATCATCTCATCTTGAATGTGAACAAGACAAAGGAAATTTTGGATTTGGGGAGGAGCAGAAATAAGTTAAACACTATTTCCATCATGGGAGAGGGAGTGCAGGCGCTGGAAAGGTATACTTTGGCGTTCGCTTGGACAATCCACTGGAGATGCAACACTAATACTGTTTATGAGAACGGACGGAGCATTTCTGTCCACAGCTGCAACCTTTCAAATTAATATTTGAAGAGACTTAAATAATGACAGTTACTGCAACATCTGCAACAACTCCCTCATTAGGCAAAATTATACACATATGTGTGCATATGTGTGCATATGTGTGCATATGTGTGCATATGTGTGCATATGTGTGCATATGTGTGCATATGTGTGCATATGTGTGCATATGTGTGCATATGTGTGCATATGTGTGCATATGGGGTTTTGTTGTCTCTGAAATATGAGATAAGACCATGACTCAGAGCATCATTCCGACTTTAAAACATTGCACATTACACTGTGTACTAAGAGACCACTGGGAATACTCTACAAACCAGAAATAGTTGCTGCTTCAAGCCCTTCAATAACTGAAAATGCTGTTTTAGGTTCTTGAAAAAGAGATCCCTAAACCATTCGAGTTCTGGTTTTGTGAGGTCTTACCTTCAGGGTGATACGCAGCTGCAGCCATCACTGCACAGGAGACTGCAAAGCACGAACTGAAACATGCAACACAGGTGAGCAATAACGCTGAAGTCGCACAGTTCTGAAACATCTGCTTTGTGTCACTGGTGTTATTTATTTACTTTTACACGTGATTTTAAACAGAAGTTCAAATAAACTAATGCCAAATCAGTAAGCAATCCAAAATGACAATCACGACACACAGAGGTGGTGTTTCAAATTCTCCATCGCCGTCAAAGGACTCCGCTATGGAGAAGTTGCACTCCAGTTTTCATATCCTGAACATGCCGGTGGCCTACAAGTCTGAGGATAAAAAATGGTTCTGCAGTTGGACAATGAGTCCAAACAGAGAACCGCTGAAAAACAAACAGAATAAAACAAAACAAAAAAACCCTGAATAGACTCAAAACTGTTTTTAACTGGTGGTTTCAGACTCATGAACCTCACAGATAAGGAAAGCTGAAGATGCCTACAGAGAACAGTGCTACGTTCAAAATCACTCGTGATGTCCTGCTATTTATACTCTTGGAAAACATATCAATAAATAGGCACAACAGTTTGTTGGTCAGATGGAGAGAGAAGCTAACAATAGAAGGACGACATATCACACCTGCCAATGAGCCTGAGTGGCCGCGGTCCATATCTGTCCATCACCAGTCCTAGAGGGAAGGTGGCTGCACTCAGGAGGAAGGAGCCGATGGTGAAGCCAAGGTTCAGCATCTCCTCCTGCTCCACACAGCTCCTCCAAGCTCTGTTCACCAAGGCCGTCTCACTGCTGTCAGTCGTCTCATTTTCTGTATTGGATCGAAGTGACAACAGAAATAAATACGTAAAGACAGCTTCATTTCATTTATTAAAAAAATCCAGGCTTTCATCACATTCGCTTGCTCCCTTTATAATCTTAAAATGTAAACCTGTATTTGATCAAGAGAGTTTGAAAATGAAATCAAAACAAATTCTTCAAGTGTTTCCTTTGGTCAGCGTTTATTTTGTGCTCCCGTTACCCGGTCTTAGGCTTAGATCACTATAACCACTGCTGTCTCAAACCTCATTGTAAAACAATATTGTGTTTAATTTATATGCTTTGACTTTTGGTGTCTGTATTTAGAGAACAGTTGTGACTGTGTAGATGGACGGACGGGCGGACGGGCGGACGGACGGGCGGACAGACGGGCGGACGGACGGGCGGACGGGCGGGCGGGCGGACGGATGGACGGACGGGCGGGCAGGCGGACGGATGGACGGGTGGGCAGGCGTGCGGACGGACGGACGGACGGACGGACGGACGGATGGACGGACGGGCTACAAGCTCTGGGTTTCCTTTAGGTGTCTTTTGGGACCACATTTTGTCTTGAGGAAACACACACAGAGCACAAAGTTATTTACCGTCATGTAGTCGGCCTCTTGTTAACAACATTGTGGGCGTGTGGTGGTGGCTCACCAGCACAAAGGTGAGAGTAGAAGCCCTCGTTCTTCAGCATGATGAGCAGCGAGCCCCAGCCCAGCAGAACAGCGGAGAAGAGCAGGTTCTCCAGAATGGTGGTGATCGCCATCCACCACCTCCTTCTGTAGGCCTGTGCCAAGCTGGGAGCCATGGTGGCTGGGGAGGCAGAGATGACGCTTGTCATCCAAACAGCAGAAGATAACATGCAGTAAGCTACAAAACTGAAAGCAGTGCATTGCAGGTGATAATGACCCGGCTTACCGTGACAAGACTTTGTGAAGGCAAAGAAACCAGACAACTGCGCTCAGCTCAGCCGAGCAGCTTTTCAGCTCCTGAAGACAAAAGTAGGTAGAAAAGACTTCAAACAAGCAGACTGACGGTGGTCGTGGCGAAGACCTGGCAAAGCATCTTCAGGAAGGAAACATCAACTCATGTGGTCAGCTTTCACTCATGCACGGAAAATCATGCTTACATTTATAATTGCTTTACTCTCTCCAAGTACTTTTAAATCATTGAAAATGTAAGTACTTTTCTTAAAGTTGCAGTTGTTTCTAAATGGAAAATAGAAAATGTCATATTTTGTCAAACCCTCTTAAATTAAAGATTAAATTCAACACTTGTTCACATCTTGTTTTATTTAAAATCTACTGCAGCTGAATAATAATATTAAAAAAAGAAAGAAAAAAAGACACAATGATGGAAACTCTGCCTAGACCTGGTTTAAGCCTCAGACGACCAGACAAGACACTGCCTTCGCGGTGATCTCGGGGTCTGTTTATGTAAACTGGGTCGTAAAGGCTCGCAGCCCTTCACGGGGCTCCGCCTGGCCTTGTCCTCCTTTTACACGAGGCCACCTCAGTCAAGACCGCGCTCTCGCGTGGTTCCTCAGGTTCCAGGAGGTACACGAGTTCCTGCCTACGTTCAAGCTTTTGAAAACGTTTCTCTTCCATGAACACCTTGTGGCTGCGCTCTCTCTTCAACTTCCTGATTTCTATACCCGCTTACTCCTTTGCAGGGTCCGGGGGTCTGCCGGAGCCTATCCCGGCTCATTCCAGGCGAGAGGTCCACCTGGAGAGGTCACAGTCTATCTCAGGGCCACATGCAAAGACAAACACCCGTGCACGCTCACGCCTACGAGCAATAACAATGAGTAATTATTAATCTGTAATTCTTAAAAACGTAGTTATTATAACTGTTAAATGTAGCTGCACCGGCCCATAGCGAGAATAATGGAGCAGAGTCCGAATTGTGACATTAAAAAAGCAAAAAAAATGAAAAGAATCGACAAAAGAAAATGTTTGCTCTGATGATATTTATGAATTGCTTGTTGAAAGTTGAAATGCATATAGCGTCCAAGTGATCGTCAGCTACGCCGAGTATCGTCCACAAAGCTCCATCTGCTGCTCTTCTTGTGGTCAACCGGTAAAACATAACGTCGTCCAAAAATGTTATTGGTAGTTTAGTCATTTTTGCTTCAGTTTGTTTCTGCATGAAGCGGCGCTTTAATCAGTCTGGCAACTTTTACTCTGGAAATTCAGACAGGACCGCTGGACTCAAGGTGACCACAACCAGCAATGAAACTAGGCCAAACATGTCATACTTTTTATTTGACATTTCATTGACGTTATTTCGCGATAATTTCATGAATTTTCAAACTTCACTTCCTTCAGTTGTCCACAGAAAAACAAAGATGAATCCATTTCCACCGTCCGAGGGAGGCTGATACTGAGTGAGTCAGAGGTCAGCATGCAGGGACCGTGGAGAGCTTGGAGCGCCGAGCGCCGAGCGCCCGAGCGCCCGAGCGCCCGAGCGCCCGAGCGCCGTTACGACAGAAATGTGATGCAGATCTTCTCAGCTCGACTCACTTTGAAACTGCAAATCCAAAAAAACTACTGAGACTGAGTGCATTGCAGTCACTTTACCGACCTCAAGAAAGCACTACTTTTTTAAAGGCAATCTAGAAATGCTCGAGTTGAACTTTACTTTGTTTTCAATACATTAGGTCAAATTCATTTCAGTATTTTTGTCTTAGCAGTGGGTTTAAAAATAGGCTGGTGCAAATATGGACTAGTTGAATACGGACTTACAGATAAAAGTAGGTGTCTAACAATCTGTTAAAATGTGCAGAAAATGGCATCTACTTTATTCAAAGTGAGGCTCCCGTTGTTGTGTGGGGATACTGGGGCGGAGTTCTGAGGTTCTTACTTTGCCGTTTTGTTCTTTAGCGTTGGTATCGTGTGTGACTTGTGTGCAGTGTCTCTGACAGCCTCGGTCCGGGTGTTCAGCTGTAGTTCCACGTCCCTCGTCCCCACCTGACCTGCCTGTTTGCCCCGTGACGGTCTATCTTGTCTTGTGTGTCGCTCCCACCCTGCTGCTCGGTCTGGTTTTCTATCCAGCTCAGTTTTGAGATTTCTTCATTTTTTTCTACTGAACCTCGTTTTGCATTTTACACTTTTGCAAATAAGTGAATTATTGAATCACCTAAAAAAAACACCTCCTGGAAGTGAAAAATTGTTTAATATCTGGGAGTTTGATTTTTGAATTAGAGCCATTTCCATTACAGGATTTCCTTTTTGACATTTGGTTTTGTGCACATCTAGGGGTACTGGAAACGTGCCTCTGAGGACTTTTACCGGAGAGTTGTGGGCCACTTTTAACTGGCTGTCACAAAGACGCACTGATTGATCTCTTACATTTACACAATCACAGCCTGTTAGCTGTGCTGAGATGTAACTGGAAGTGTGGGAAGTATCACGAAGGTGTCTGGAAGCAGAAAGCTGAGAGAAACCCGAACCCCAGAGACCCACTGCACTGGTCGGCATCAGGTATCACACACAATACTTATCTGCACACACTATTTGCTTTATCAGTCCTGACAGTTTTACTTTTTGGTTGATTTCATTTTTCTGGACCAAGCCCCGGCTCTGACCTGACCTGACTGATACATCTTCACTTTTATATTCCAATTCAACATTTTGGGATCCAGCTTTTCTTGTCATAAGAGACTCAGAGTATGAAACAGAAACACACAAAAAGCTTGAAAAATTCAGTCTGAAGGGCATTTCAGTAGACAGAGGGAACTTTTATCTTATGAGATTGTAACTATTTGAAATGGAAATTAAGATCTGTGTGGCCAATTTAGGAGTGCGTGTGCACGTGTGCACAAAGCACTGGCTCAGATCTTTGCACATCGGGTGTCCTGCAGAAATAGCAGCTCGCACAAGACATGACAGCCCACCGTGAACACAGCTCAGTTTTGTGAGCCATAAGTCAGCGTTTGCAGGAGGGTGACATGAGAGACAGTTAAGGCCAACAGCTGAACCGTTTACGCGTTTCTACAGGCTGAGGCCATCAGATCAGTAACTGAGTGGTTACTGCAGGTCACCGTGTGGTGAAAGTGTCGTACTCTCTTTCCTTCGCTAATTTACATTTACTTTGCAAATACACACATACGTACATACGTACATGTATATATATTTATACATATGTATAGCTTATGGGGCCGTTACCACGGTTGCGCATCACTTTACAGTCACAGTTGACGAGACTCCGGGTGGTGGCGTCATTCTTTCCCTGCTCTATGTGGCATCTTAAATTGATTCAGCTGATCTCACCTCAGACACCCTTCACACCCCCAAATTCTGTTTCACTTAATGTTTAAGGTCTGAGTCAAAAGCAGCACGTGGTGCCCAAATCGCACAGAAACACAAGTAAATATACATGAAAATAAGGTTCGTTAATGTGAAAATTGGCTTACTTTAGCAGTAGTTGTCCAGCAGAAAGTACTCTGTACATGCGACAGATGGAGGCGGTCTTCCCTGCTGCTTCTGCTCCCCAACAGCAACAGTTTGATTCTGCTTTACAGACCTTTTATTTCTGTTTCTTCCAGCCTGTTTCCTGCAGTTTATAAGTAGATGTCCTTTCCTCTAGATTGTCACTGCAGTATTCACTGGCACATGAACACTCATACTGGAACCATCCATATCTATAAATGGAGCTCGTGCTGCCCTCCCACTTCAGCTGCCCTTATCACATACAGAAACATGCATGTCAGAGCACCAGCACACACTTCAGCAGTCTTTCTGATCTTAAACAACAAACATTGGAAGAAAAGAAAAAAATAATCAAAGGTTGAAAGGTTGTGGGGCGGCACGCAGGTTCATGGCCAGCACTGTTGCCTCACAGCAAGAAGGTTCCTGGTTCGATTCCCGGCCCGGTGGGTCTTTCTGTGTGGAGTTTGCATGTTCTCCCCGTGCTTGCGTGGGTTCCATCCGGGTACTCCGGCTTCCTCCCACAGTCCAAAAACATGCAGGGTAGGTTAATTGATCATTGTGAATTGCCTGAAGGTGTGAGTGTGAGCGTGCATGTTTGTCAGTATGTCTGTATGTGACCCTGCGACGGACCTGCGACCTGTCCAGGGTGGGTGGACCGCTGCCTTTCGCCTGTAATGAGTCGGGATAGGCTCCGGCACACCCCTGTGACCCTGCGAAGGACTAAGCGGGTGTAGATAATGGATGGATGGATGAAAAGTGGTGCTCTCCTGACTTGGTGCTTGCTCTCTGGCTCCACCATGTGGTAACATTTCAGGCCTGTGAGGAAATGTTAGTTTGAAATAAGTCTGATCTCGGTGTCCACATGTTCCACCATCACACACCACAACTAAAGCAGAGGCAGGATTACACCGTCCACGTGTGACCAGCTCTAAGTTTGACATACTAATACAAAATACTGCAGTTCAGTACGTGATAAAGATTCACTCAGGCAGCTTGGAGGACATGAAGATGCTCCAGAGGGGTCAGGATTGCATGAACATACATTTGTGCACTTCTCCTGCAATTACTTCTTCATGGCGGTGGCTGGTGGACGTAGGTCCTTCTTGGTCAGGAACCCTGCGGATCCTCACTGGGGTACGAGTGTAAAAATTAAGTTGCTGCAGGTATTAGAGACGCTGTAGTGTGAGTGTAGCTGCTTGACTAGGTAAGAGAAACCCATTGTGAAGCACTTTGTAGAAGCTGCCAGGTTAAAAAGACTAGTAGAAGTCGTTAGGTTTGTCAGGTCAACCTTTATTTAAACAGGCAAGTCAGTCAAGAGCAGTGATGCGCCAAAGACAATCCCCTCCCTCTTCCCACTCGTAGGAACACGGCGGTCAGCCGACAAACAACAAACTTGCTACAATGTTTTTTAAACCATGGCAAAACAATCCATCTTTGTACCACATACGTATTAATAAATAATACAAATAAAAAATAAGTAGTTGCTGATAAAACACTTGAATGTGTTTATTTACCTTAAAAGTATATAAAACACTTTATTGCAACAATTTTATTTTAAGTCATTTTCTTAAAGCTTAATGTATGACATAAAAAGCAAAAATTGGAAAAAAAATGTGTAATCAATGGCATGTAAAAAGTCCTAACCGTGACTCTTAGTAACACAAAATGCACAAAACTCAGATGTTTTCATGTCAGTGAAACAGGTTTGTTGTTTGTATATGACAGATTATTTGGGCCTATTATTTAAGAAGAAATACAATATTTAGAAAGTAATATTTTGAAGCTACATATTGAAAAAGAAACCACAATGTAGTGAGAACATTGTCTAAATTATCAATACAGAAGCTATTTTACAGGAGAAGTTGTAAAGAGAGCTAAGTTTTCACAAAAAAAGAAAGAAAAGTGCAATTGTACAATAAAACAACGTGACACAAAAATAACAGAACAAGTCCTACTGCGGTTCAAACCCGGGGCCCGACTGAGAAACATTTTCATGTTCTCTGCAGAACCTAATGAAGGTTCATGGTTCTACACGAGAGCAGATTATTAACAAACATGCAGTCGAGTCACTTCACCATGTGATAAACCGAGGGGACCTCAGCAGTACTGCTCAGCGACTTATCATGAGAGTACGTATTCATACAGGACGCTCCTATCAGCACAGCAGCGTGCGATGAACACCAGAGCGTCTCGTGTAGATAAACACCAGAGCGTCTCGTGTAGATAAACACCAGAGCGGCTCGTGTAGATAAACACCAGAGCGGCTCGTGCGATGAACACCAGAGCGGCTCGTGCGATGAACACCAGAGCGGCTCGTGCGATAAACACCAGAGCGTCTCGTGTGATGAACACCAGAGCGTCTCGTGTGATGAACACCAGAGCGTCTCGTGTGATGAACACCAGAGCGTCTCGTGTGATGAACACCAGAGCGTCTCGTGCGATGAACACCAGAGCGGCTCGTGCGATAAACACCAGAGCGGCTCATGCGATAAACACCAGAGCGTCCCGGTGATGAACACCAGAGCGTCTCGTGTGATGAACACCAGAGCGTCTCGTGTGATGAACACCAGAGCGTCTCGTGCGATGAACACCAGAGCGGCTCGTGCGATAAACACCAGAGCGGCTCATGCGATAAACACCAGAGCGTCCCGGTGATGAACACCAGAGCGTCTCGTGTGATGAACACCAGAGCGTCTCGTGTGATGAACACCAGAGCGTCTCGTGTGATGAACACCAGAGCGTCTCGTGTGATGAACACCAGAGCGTCTCGTGTGATGAACACCAGAGCGTCTCGTGTGATGAACACCAGAGCGTCCCGGTAATGAACACCAGAGCGTCTCGTGTGATGAACACCAGAGCGTCTCGTGTGATAAACACCAGAGCGGCTCATGCGATAAACACCAGAGCGTCCCGGTGATGAACACCAGAGCGTCTCGTGTGATGAACACCAGAGCGTCTCGTGTGATGAACACCAGAGCGTCTCGTGTGATGAACACCAGAGCGTCTCGTGTGATGAACACCAGAGCGTCTTGTGTGATGAACACCAGAGCGTCTCGTACAAATAGGTCTTTACTATGAAAGAAAAAAGAGCTGTTCCAGTGGTATAATTGAAGAAAATGGCAGAAAGTTCACCGAGAAGCAACTATAAACGGTCCCCTCACTTAATGTGAGTCCTTGTGGTATCTTATCAACAGGAATCTGTTAAATCAATGGGCATCCCGATGATGTCGTTTCCCAAAGTGAACTGAGAAACGGCCAAAGTAAAGACGTAAAAGGAAGCAACTAAAAACATCACTGAGCACTTTTTTCTCTAACATAAAGAACCATATGGATTTATTATATATAAACAGAGGGGCTGATTTGCCTCACGTATATGCTGACTTTATATGTGAGGAAACGGCAACCTTGACTGTGTTGATTCATAAACATAAGGACTGCAATCAACATTTCTTAAGAAATATCAGACTTGTGTCTTTCATAGGGATGTAAAGGCTTAACTCCATCATCAGTAACAGTTGAAACAAAAGAAAAAACGCACTTAACTAGAGAACTAACAAAATAAAGATTAAACTTCAAATCAAAACCAATGACACAATTTCCCTTTACAATCTGCAGACAGCAAACTGCGCAGTGCCTACGCTGGACCATCGGTCACGGCACCGACTCAGGTTCAACGCCCCGTCAGGAAATCAAAATGCATTCTGAGCAGGTTTGCCAGCAGTCTTCCCTCAGAGGGCGTAGGCTTATAGTGTCAAATAAAGTCTCCAAAGTGAGGTAACAGCAATGTGAGTTGCAGCTTCTAAAGGGAACAGAAGAGCTGCTGAAGGGGTCCCGTGGGATTCATTTTCAGGCCTCATCACCTGGTACCTGTCACTCAGTGTGGATATGAAGCTGCTGAGCGTGTCTCTTCTAAAGCATAAATATTCTTCTAAAAGGTACTATGTGTAGCATTTTCTCAACATTTAACCCTTTACTGGCTACGGTTTCTCTTCTGAACTTGAGTTATATTTTAAATGAAACCTGCAGGTACAGTGTAACTGCTCAGGAAGCTGTTACTAAACATTTAAAACCAGATACAGCCGGCTGAGAACGGCCAGTATCCCTTTAGTCATCAAGTAAACTGATGAAACGGTGATCCGGAAAGCCAATTGATTAACGACACGTGTGACGCCGCGCCTGCTGTGTAAATATCGTCACTACTATTATTCTTTGATTTTTCTCATTTCAACAAGCACTTCCACGTCAGCATGCTGGCATGCTCGTATCGGTTGAAGAGTTTGTATGTGGCAAAGAGCCTGTAAGCAGGTCTGCATGCACGTCTGCATGCACGTCTACGCAGGTCGTTTGGCAGCCATCCTTCATCTGGTGGAGCAGCCTGTTTGAATGAACGCAGCCCAGCACTGGCAGGTTCCCTACTCTGGACGTGACCACAGGGACCGAAGAGAAACGGGACTGAAACACTGAAAACAGCTACACATAGCACCTGTATTCCTGAGCAGGCCGTCGCTTTAAACCACCTGTCTTAACTTTTGTCTTCCTCTTTTTCTGATTGTCTGTTGGCAGAATTTGTCACTCCTACTCAATGTTTCATATCACAAAAAATTATTTATACACCTCGCCTCACCCTCGCCAGTACTCCATCGTCTGCGTCTTGTCTTTCTTCTCCCACTCTTGTGTTTCACTTTTCCTCCTGTATTCAACCTGACCTCCCTTTCTCCTTTCATTCCCAGAAGATGTTGGTGATATCAGAGTCCAGACTGAAGATCCAGATCACTAGTGGTACAGAAATCAGGACGAACGCCCAGGACACGCCCTTCACTGACTGGTGTAGCCGTGAGATCACGGCACCAGCAAATCCCACGCTGGCCCTTGATCGCTGCAGCTCCTCCTCTTCGATTGACTTTGTGAAATATTGATTTGAGCAAAAGGAGGAAACATGACAAAGATTAGACCGAATGAAAATGTAGAAAAAAAAAATCTATAAAAGCCCTGAAATCACTTCTAACCTGGATCTGGGTTCCTGGTTCAATGTAGTTACGGGCCAAGAACTTGAGGGCCTCGTCCATCAAAATGACAGGAAGCGACATCTTCAACACCACGACCCACTGAGTCCACGACAGAGGCCGTATCTGGAAAACCACCTGAAGACATAAACAAGGTGCGGGGTTGGTTGGGTGATGAGTCGCTCACGCAGCAAACATCAAAAACAGCTGCACAGCATTCGAGGGCAACACTTGCACGTCTGCCCCAATAGGTTTAAATACTGTTACATAAAAAGGCCAGAAGGCGACCTTTCACACTGAATGTACATTTGCATCCTCACCGGCAGTGGGTCAACATATAAGATGAGGAAGTGCAGCGCCATGGACAGACAGATGGCTCCCACCAACCAGGGGTTTGACCAGGGAGGCATTTTTAGCAGAGACTGGTTCTCTGAAAGACTGGAGAGCAAACGAAAAGACGACTTTAACTGTTGACAGCTGTATAAACAACGTCCAAACAGCTCGACGTTCTCCATGTTAGGTGCAAATGCATCACTGGAAGTGAGAGAAAGTCTTTAAGAAGTTAAAATGATCTTGGTTCATCTGTAAAGAGGCTGTTGACAGTATCGTTAAGGTGGAATTACCTGTTGTTTTTAAATCTTTACTGAGGCTTACATTTACTCCGACGTTGCAACTTGTTTACGTGACAGGTGAAATCCTTACGCTACCTTCATGTGTTTTATTCTAACCCAGATCTGCTTCGACTGCTGCATCACGTGCGCCCGGTGTACTTAATATGGTGGTGCCTGGATGACACGACTGGATGGGACTCAGCTGGTTGGGATTTGATGCAGTCTGATATAGTTCCTGATCTTTGTCTCAATCAATCAATCAATCAATCAAAAACTTTATGAAGGACACATACGATCCACAGCACCAAAAAGTACACAACAATAAAGCAGACATGTTCCATAATATCATATATTAACACAGACGGAGACGCCAGTGATTCCACGTAGTAGAAAAACCGTGACTGATGTGAGAGCGGGGCTCGTGCAGACATCACACAGCGCCGTCTATAAATATCCCCGTCATCAGACAGGTCATCGGCAGTACCAGACACAGGGAAGTCAGGAAACGATACTTTACTGTCCCTACTCCTCACAATCATATTACTCTTCTTTGCATTATATTTAATGTCAAAGTCAGAGCCATTTAGACTGCCAACCTTTAGTAGCTGTTGAAGACCAACTTTAACTGGGCAGAACGTCATCAAATCAGGTGGTTAATGATGGTATTACCAACCCTACAACCGCTTCCACACTGACTCAAAAGCTTTAATAGTCCATATATACGTTTAAAAGAACGGGAGACCAGAATGACACCATTTCACAGCCGCTGTCTGGTGAGCGAAACAAAAAACCAGGATGGTCACGCAGATCTGAGAACCCCTCTGCTGTATAACTTGTAAAATAACTTTTCATGATTCACACACTCAGGTTTTAGCAGCATCAGTGAAACACATAAACATGTTGCAATGCCTGTTATACAGATCTAAAATCTCCTTTAAGACAAAGACATTCTGCGCCATGTTTAGACCTAAAACCAAGCTGATTGGAGGCCAAAACAAACCTTTCCATCATTATGGCCTCTCCAGGACTTTAGATAAAACACTGGCCAAAGCTGTCACCTTTTTCCCTGATATTCATTTCCCCGCTTTATGTTTGATAATAGGCATCAACGTCAGATAGATTTGGCTAAAATACCATTAAACCATAAAAACCCAGTAAAACAGAGAGTTTTCTACTTGCAAAGTTGAAATGCTCAGCAGATGTCCCGTCTCCACCACATGCCTTATTATTGCTCAACATCATGACCACTTCACAGACCTGCTACGGAGCAGCAACCACATCGTCATTGTTATCAATGTTTCCCACTACAAAGATGACTTTTAGCACAGTTAAACTCATAAAGATTCTGCCACTAACCCCAAAACATGAGATATTTTACAGTGGTTCATTCTTTTCATTTCTTTCCATTAATTATTACGATTATTATTTTGCAACTTGCTTGCAGGATTATTATATGAGCCATTGTATTTTCTAACCCATAGCAGTCTACTGGAGGTAATGAAGGCAACTGGAGGACTCCACAAAGTTGTCATACATTGAATACAACTCAATACCGGGTTCTGAGTTCTTACAATTAATACCACAGCATGTTGCTGCATCTTTCGCTGAGTCAATATTACTCAACCGGATGTCCGAGTCTGACAGTACAGAACAAGGTCCGCCTTGGTTAGGTCAGACCCATTTATGGTCCCTTCACTCACACACAAAAGACTAGGAATTTCACCAGATCTATGGACATTCATCAACCACCTTCATGGCCTCTCTGGTGTCGTGTGCGTCAGCTGTAACGATGCAGTGCTCTAACCATGAACTTGTGTTCCCCGCCTCACTGATGTACGTGACTATTATCAGGAAAAATACTTTACCAGAGAGCATCAACCCACCATCAGAGCAAAACTCCATTAAAGAGCTACGATCTGAAACATTCATATCTCCTACGATAAAAAATAAAAGACAAACAGCTAACTTTTAAAGATGTTCATCTTCATCCTGGGAGCTCTCATAGGGGCTTTAAATGTTCAGCACAATGACATTTGTATCACCACGTCTGAACTCCACATCCAGTCTCATCGTACTTTTTCTGCCACCACGACAACACCACCACTTATTCTGCCATAAAATATTCTAGTGCTCCAACCAGTGGTAGATTCACCCGCCACATAGACGTCTTTATGGAGAGAGTTTAGATGAAAAGGTCTCCTGAACACACAACATCACCTGATCTGTAGTGCAACATGCTTGTTCTGTTCTTACCTGTTCAAAGCGTTGCACATTTCTATAGTGACCAGCACCGACAGAGCCATCGTCATGGGATACGGAGACTCAAAGACGGAACACTGTACGCCAGCAAACTCGACGTGGCCTTCATTGCACTGCAGATAATGGGACTGTGGCAAACAAAAAAGGGAAATAACATTATCGCTCTATTTACATGATATATTCTTAGTATACGTAGAAGTATTTAAGTAAATGTTTGATCAAACTCTTCTTTGGGTTCATTTGTCTCGTCTGCTGCTATCCAACAAGTACCATTTCATCAATAATAAGAGACGGTTACTCTAACTTGGAGTGCCTCAGAGATTACATACAGTATTTTAGTTTGCTCTACTATACATCATGAAAATGTCATTTAGGTCATAAGCCGTGCACACATTTATGGATTTGTCCACAGATTGACCGCCTTCGAGCAAAATGACTGGGTTCTGGGGTAAAAGAGGTTTACCAGCTGATAGAAGGACAGTTTTGGTCCATCGTGGGCTGCCATAAACCACCATGCAGCAGCTCCTACGGTGGCTCCTCCCACATAACCTGCAGAAAAACACATCCGCACAGAAAACAGTCTAAAAAATCTTACTACCGCTTACTTGGAGGTAATTTCAAGTTTACGTCATTCAAAATGAAAATTTTGTGTAGCAGGTGAGCTGCCCCAAAGATCACTAATGAAATGTCAGCGTTGCGTGTGGCAGAAGATGACATTTATGTTAACAATCATTCCGATCACAATTATGCATGTGATGATGTCACCGTGTAG
This sequence comes from Xenentodon cancila, assembly GCA_014839995.1. Classification (NCBI taxonomy): domain Eukaryota; kingdom Metazoa; phylum Chordata; class Actinopteri; order Beloniformes; family Belonidae; genus Xenentodon; species Xenentodon cancila. Next base: position 33,769,003 of record CM026198.1, on the reverse strand, counting down.
CGCGTGCATGACTCACATCCAATGATGAGGTAACGGCAAAACAACCAGGACGAGATCAGCGGCTCCTTCGGAGAGCGGGGAGGACGGGACATGATGTCCAGGTCTGGAGGGTTGAAGCCCAGAGCAGTTGCTGGGAAACCATCAGTGACCAAGTTGACCCATAGCAGCTGGACTGGGATCAGAGCTTCAGGCATGCCCAGTGCTGCTGTGAGGAAAATACTGACAGCAGCAAGAAGGAAAATGGGGCAGATGGAAGAGCAGAGGAGAGAGAGGATTTTACTACACAAAAATACCTCGGGACCACGACCTCGCTTTCTCCAAGCTTCTTGGCTAATATTTCGTTCTTCCTACTCACCACACCACTTCTCCGATGTTAGAGGATATCAGATATCTGATGAACTGTTTCATGTTGTTGTAAATGGCTCTGCCCTCCTCCACAGCAGCCACAATTGTGGAGAAGTTATCATCAGCCAAGATCATCTCAGAGGCTGATTTGGCCACCGCTGTGCCACTGCCCATAGCAATGCCAATCTCTGCTTTCTTCAGTGCTGGAGCATCGTTCACCCCATCACCCGTCTACACCAACAGAAGAGGGAAACGCCAGTGGCACACGCGAGTACGCCGGTTGTAAGAAAAACATGTGCTTCTTTGGTTCATTGATTGCTCACAAAATGAGGTCTGATAATTATTAAAGTCACAACTGCAGACAAAAAGCAGCCTAAAAAAACAGCCACACATTTGTGGGTTCTAACTTACATATTCATGAGAGTTGCTAACTAAGTCACGAGCAGAGAAGAACACTGAGGGGTTATCGGGTTTAAGAAGCTGTGAAGGCGACTGCAGCTGTGTCTGATACGTCGCAGGATGTATTAAACCAAGAAAATCGCTGCAGACAGTTTCCTTCTAAGCCCGTCATCGTGTTATCCCGAGGACATGGCGAGACTCCGTCGTATGCATTAGTCTGAGAAGCGCTTTTGTTTTGTTCTGCTGATTTTTTTCCTGCTGATGACCACAAGGCGTGAAGGCAGCTTGTCTCATCCGCTACACATACAAGGCCTCACTCTTACCATGGCAGTGATGTCACTCAGGCTTTGCAGATACTCCACTATGCGGCTCTTGTGAGCTGGTTCCACACGGGCAAAGCATCGCGCTGTCCGGCAGGCCTGACGCTGAAGGTGAGGAGGTAACTCGTCAAACTCACGCCCCGTCAACCCGCCGATGACTCCTGCACTCTCCTGCTCCTCCTCCTGCTCTGTGATGATGCCCACCCGCCTGCAGATTGACAGCGCCGTCCCTTTGTTGTCACCTGGAGGACCAGGACACAGATGTAAGCTCCTAGATCAACGTGTTCCACACTGCACGCCACACAAACACCAATGACCAGCTTTATTTTATGACACCAAACCAACAAATGTAAAGACAATCCCAAATCCTGAGACCAGCTCTGCACACCCTCTATGACAGATTGTTTAACAGCCGAACGACAGAGAACACAATGCTCGATGCAGACATGTGCGTGGCTCTCTGCACACGTACCCGTGATCATTATGACTCGTATGCCAGCCTGCCGACACATTCGAACGGCGCAGAGCACCTCTTTCCTCGGAGGGTCCAGCATCCCCACACAGCCCACAAAAGTAAGATCCGACTGGAAGAATAAAAAAGAAGCAGTTCAACTTTTCTGCTTTTGTCATCAGACATCACAAACAGCTCATTTCTTTGTTTAGATCTTCTTACTGACAACAGGAGCTGTCAAACTCCCTTTCAGAAGTTTTTTTCTTATGTAAAATACACAAAGAATAGAACTGATATCAGTTCAATCGTGAATGTTGTATCCAAGATACAGAGACGCTGGAATATTATCTTCACCTCGTAATCAGCAAAGGCAGCGGAGTTCTCCAGGTTGAGGGAGTGGATATCTGGGGGCGTGTCCCTAGTTGCCATAGCAAGACAGCGCAGCGTATCTCGCCCTGAGCCCCACTCTCGTACTGTGGACAGGAGCTGTTCTCGCACACTCGAGGTCATGGGCACCCGGGCCGAGCCACTCACACGGATGTAATTACAGCGCTCCAACACACTCTCTGGAGCTCCCTGAAGACACGAAAAGACGCAGTCAAAAAGATGAACTGGAGCTGGTCACTTTATGTTCGTAAACCACAAGCGCGATTCTAAATGATTCCTGTCAGTAGTTACGTTAACTTAACCTTTTTCCTTCTGCTGACAAGAAAAAAAAGTAAATTAAAGTCAAAGTCCGTGGGATGACTTTTACTTTGTGCGAGTGAGAAGCTGACCTTGACAAACATCTTGGCTCCAGAGGCAGACCTGGTGTGTTTATTGGATGAACAGAAGACAGACATGGACTTCCTGTCCCTGGAAAACTCAAGCGTCAGCTCCTTCCTCATCAGCTGCTTGATCACCTGAGTCAGAACGGGAAAAACACAAGAATAAAATAAGCAGAAACAAAACAACTTTGTCATAGTAGGACAAATTCATTTATCAGAACGACAACACTGAATACTGATACGCAAAACTATAATGTATTGCTTTGGGGTTTAATACACAATGTCAATCCCTGTACGGACTGTCCAGCTTTCCAAATACTTTTGGCAACCCAACCGTTGTAATTTTGTTACCATCCGACCAGTAAATAAAATGGCAAAATGACCACCCCAGCGCTGCAGCTCCGCTGCTGCGAGCACAGAGGCAGTGACCCAGTAACTGTTGAGCCATTACTGCTTTTACAGAATTGTTGGTGTATAAATATAATTACAATGGAACTGAGCTGGACTGTAAGAAATCGGATCATATGAAGTCCCTTTAGATGACTTTTGTTGTTGACTGTTGTATAAACTGAGCTGAAACTAAATGTAAATCAGATCACGTTAGATGAAAATCTATTTCCTGTTACTCTTACACAACAATCAGCAAGTGCAAATATTAATATATCACTTCTGACGTCAACAGTCACCTCACCTGATCTGATTCTGTGACACAGCACATATTTTCAATGAATATTTAGCACGGTGGTAACATTAACGCAGTAGTAAAATAGAACAGCAACTCTTCCCCTTGGAGTGTTTTCTTTCCATTTTCATTTATTTTAATTCATTAGTTAATTAATAATTAATTATTCAATAATTTTATTTTCATTTTTTATTTATATTTTTGTTAATTTTGAATCGTATCAGAGAACATAACATTATCTTTTTGTAGAAACAACTTCTGAAAACACAGTTGGAGCTGCTGCTTTTGCCCTCGGCGATGACGGGCCGTGACTCCTTTGGCGTTCATGTGTTATAAAATGCCCAGGAGCGAGAGTTAGTTCACATGTGCGGCTTCCTCCCGAGCAGTCAGCTGATGGATCAGGACAGATGTGAGCAACTCTGCAACAGGGTTGCTCACACGTGCACTAGAGGGGGGGCAGGGCTACGCCGCACATGAGAGGACAGATATAGAGGCTGACGCAGCTTTCGAGGAAACCGTTATGTAACGCAATGTGACTGCTGATTAAAATGATATTATCCAAGTTTGACTCTTGTTTGAATATTTTTAAAACGGTATATTCCACAGAAGAAAGTTTTACTTTCAACAAACATACACTTATGGACCATTACGCTGATCCTCAGAGCTCAACAATCAGTACAAGTGTTCATCACATACGAAGGAAGACAAAGCAAAGACGAGGATTGTGCTGGAAATGCAGGAGGGACTCGTGGATGACTGATAAGCCTGTCTCTTGGTTCCTTTATTTATTTTGCTTCCAGTGGACGGTCACACACTTACAGAGCAGCAGGCCGTCGCTCTCTCAGAAGGGCTCAGTCTTCTCAGCTCCGTATCAAACACATTCATTTTCTCCACTAAACAGCAGAGGGCAGTCTCTGTTGCCTCTCCGACCTTTTCATACACGCCCTTTGCCTGAAACACACACAATACAGGACAGACAGGTTAAAGGAAACATTTGATCCGCTTCTTCATTAACCAGTTTAGAAATGAGTTATTTTGGGAAATGATCAGAGCTGTTTAGTCTCTGACTTCATTGTAGTCCAGCGATGAGTCATTGCACAGCGCACAGATGGAGGCCATCTCCACCAGGCCCTCATACTGACTGCACTTCACCATTGAGCCATCCTTGTAACTGGAAAGATTAGATCAAATAAAATGAAATCAATAAAGAAAAAGGTGAAGCCATTGTATTCAAACCAAAAAGAGGAAGAGGCATTTTAATATTCAGTATATTAAACACAAACTAAACATGAACAGACTGTCACAGGTTGAGGGTTAAGTGTTAAAGACACTCACACTTCCCCTTCAGGGGCATAAGTGGATCCCGTCACTGCGAACTCGTTCAGGCTGCAGCGCTCTCCAGATATACTATCTACCACAAACATCTAAACATATGCACATGCACACATGGAGTAGTTGGTTAGTTTAGTCATGTTAGAACAACTGATTTTCAAGCAGTTCCATACATTTAGATTATTATTTTATTATGGTGTAATATTGTTAAAATGTTGTAGAAGTGTATCTGCCCGAGAAAGCATTCCTCCAACATGAATGCATGAGCATCGGCATAACGGTTACAACAAATTTAAGGTGACACTGTCTTAAAATGTATTTAAGGGTACTGGTTAAATAAATAATATGGGTAATTAATTACCTACATTAAGGCACAGAAATCAGAGGTGCTAACTGGTGAATGAATCACTCTAATTGATATTACTGAACAGTAACACTGCTTCGTAGTACGCTCAGTTAATTTATTATACATTTTAGAACAGTGACGGCAATACAATGTTCCATGTTATCAAATCGTAAGAGTCTGTTACTGACCCATTCCTACTCAGGAGTGGACAGCAAAAACTATTGTTGTTACTACTTTCGCTGTTAGGAGCAAATTCTTACTTGAGATTAACTCACCTACATTAACAAAGAAATAAACCAAATATTCTTTGCCGGAACGTGCTAAATTGCAATTGACTTTTTGCTGCTGAATGCAGCAGAATCCACCACTTTGAAAACTGAAAGTTGCACATACAGGCAATAGTTTGAAATGTGCAGCTCTAACTTCAAAGACTTTTCACTTCATTTGGAGACGTTATCTCTGATTCAGCTGATACCAGTTCAGTCAGCCGATGATCAGTTCCAACTTCCATTTACAGTAATCACATATGCTTTTCCACAATCGTACAGTAAGGCTTGAGGAAGGCCAGAGACGTATGGAGAAGATGGAAAAGTGCAGTCATGAATGAAAACACACATGGCTGTTTAAACAGCTACAGAATGAAAAGGAGGAGCTGAGGTGGAGGCAGTAGAGGCGTTAAGAGAGCAGGCTGTATGAGGTGTTTCCACCGCGTCTTACCCTGCAGACGGACATCTGGTTTGTTGTTAGTGTTCCTGTTTTGTCTGAGCATATAACAGAAGTGCAACCCAGCGTCTCTACGGACGGCAGGCTGCGGACAATAGCGTTCTTCCTGGCCATCCTCCTGGTGCCTAGAGCCAGGCAGGTAGTGATGACTGCTGGAAGGCCTGACAGAAAACGCAGCAGCAGCGATGAGTTTCAATACAGCAACGAATGACACGCTTGTATCCACTGAAGCTTCAGTGTCCACTGTAGTTGGTTTTATGTTTAATAAATATATTATGCAACAGTGAAGAAGAGGTAACTGGCGGTGGTGTATTTTTGCAGAGACAAATGAAAAGGTGCTCAGACCTTCTGGTATGGCAGCTACAGCCAGCGCCACAGCGATTTTGAAATAGTAGACAGCTCCCCTGAGCCAGCTGCCTCCATGGACCGGGTCATTAAAATGTCCCACGTTAATGGCCCACACAGCCACGCAAATCACACTGATGACCTGCAGGTTAAAAAAGACGACGAAAAAAGTAAGTGACACGGATATCATCATATCTGTACTGAAATATGTACTATAGTCATTTTATCTTTTACAGCAAAAGAAAGCACACATCAAGTGGCATCCATAGTAACTCTGAGAAGTAAAATACACAAACGCACACAAAAAAGAAAAATGATTAAAAAAACAAACAGGCTCTTGCCTTAGACAGCTGCTCTCCAAACTGGTCTAGTTTCTGTTGTAGTGGGGTCCTTTCAGGGTCGGTGGAGGCCATCTCATCTCGTATTTTCCCAATCTCTGTCTGCACCCCTGTTGCTACGACGACCCCAATGGCTCGACCCGCTGCAATGTTGGTACCCTGGTAAGAAAAATCACATTAAAATCCAGTCGATCACAAGTTAGTGGGATCTAGCACCTTATTGTGCTGATTCAATAGTTTCCTCACATATCACTGTCTGAAGTCACAATAGGTCCAGCAACATTTAGATAACCACATGTGGACAGTGTGCAGCTTTGCAACTGGTCAGAGAACAGAATAAAACATCAATGACTGTTGTTCTTTGACCAGAAATCACCTGTTGACTCAGTGACCTTTGAGATCGGCTGAGATGATACAACTCAAAAATACACCGTCACCGTGGATAAAATACACCATATTATTTATATATATATATATATATATATATATATATATAGATATATATATATATATATATATATATATATATATATATATATATATATATATATACATACATACATACATACATACATACATACACACAAACATATACACACACACACCTCCCAAATGCTTTACTACTCTACTACAACTGTCTTTCTGTCTTCATGTTATTCCATTTATGGGTGAATGTGGTCTGCAACGCTGGTTACACAGGAGGTGTTTGAATACCTGAGCCCAGCATTTCCCAGTAGAGCACTGCTAAGAGCATCACACTGCTCTTGCTGGCTTGTTTCTACATGCCGTCAATGAGCCTTGGGCACCAACGATCTTGTCACTGGACCACTGGTTGACCTTATTTGGCCCACATTTAAAAAGTACAAACCACTGTACAAAGGATCCCACCACTACTGGCTCTTGTGATAGATATGATGTCAGTTTCACGAAATGACTCACTATATACCCATAATCAGAACTACTGAAATAAGCTTAGCAATTGTCCAGCTGATCTGCTTTATTTATTTATTTGGTTGTATATGATAGTATATGTAGCACAAACAAACATTATACATATCATCGTCTATCATGTACAGACATACACACATATATATAAATATAATATTCATATATATAATACAGACCGACAGACCCTGGCAAGAACATAATGAAACCGTTCAGTAGTTTGTAAAGTGGTAAAGAACAGAACTTTACAATTTCAGTTTGTTTTCTTTTATGAACATTTAATCAGAATTTCTTCCTACCAGGTAATTAAACCAGCCTCCTGATGGCCTTTTTCTGCCAGGGTTACTCCAACATTTATTTATTATTAAGATATTAACTACGTCATCTACATGTTCTTTTTTTAATAATATAATCTAAAAGACATAGAAGGTAATCTCTTTGATCAGGGCAACCAAAAAAAGGAATGAAAAAAAGGCAAAAGAAAGAAGTTATATCCCTTTAAAGCACATTTGGCACTCCGTGTATCTGGGGCTGCAAGAAGGTATTTGGGGCAGCAGCAGCACAGTTTATCTGGGAATAGTCCAAACAAACCATAAAATGTGTGTCTGTGTTCAGGAAGTAACATGCCAGTCAGTGCTCTTTGCTGTATGTAAATAAGGACATTTGTAAAAGATGACATAAATAATAAGTGGACAAATATGATGGTTGCGACTCACAGAAAACAGCATGTTCTTCTTGTCCTGGTTGACAGCTCTGGGATCTGGTACAGGGTCCGTGTGTTTGAGGACTGACACGGACTCCCCTGTCAGAATGGACTGATCCACCCTGAGTGTGGTGGACCGGATGGACGTCAACCTAATGTCAGCGGGGACTTTATCACCAACTGGGGGTTTAGGGTGAAGCCATAGAGAAATTGAGAGAGAGAGAGAGAGAGAGAGAGAGAGAGAGAGAGAGAGAGAGAGAGAGAGAGAGAGTAAAATCATTGAATGCGAATAAAATCAGAACAAATCTGGTGATTATATTAAAGTTTATGTCTTTAATCCCCTTCACCACTCTAAATATTGGTAAATAATGCAAGAGGCTACAATCATGACAAATAATCCAATAATTGTTAGAACACAGATCAGCTGACTTATAAAAAAACCAAACATTTATCATTCATACAGACAAGCATGTTAAAGTTAAAGGCTAAAAGTTCATCTTCAAGCAGCTTGATGTTCCAGTGACTACAGTTACAATTTTATTGAGAAGTTTATGGTCCACAAGACTGTAAGCCAACCCTCCCTGGACGTGACCGCAAGAGGAACATCTGATGACAAATTTAAGAAGCAACCAGGTGAATGGAAACCATACAGCACAGAACAACGTCCCAAGAAATCTAAGGTGAACGTCACAGTCAAGGTACATCAGTGTCGGACTTATCGCTGTTGAGCCAAAGTGGACTTCCTGGAAGATGACTCCACTCTTAAAAGCTTGTTGTTGAAAACAACAAAAGAAAAGACAATTGTTGCTACTGTAAAACATGGAGGACGCTTGGTTATGTCCTGAATCTGTGCAGGCACAATGAAATCCTAGACTTTCAAGGCATTCTGAAGAAAAAAGTGTTGCCCAATGTCAAAAAACTTGGTCTCAGTTGGAGGTTGTGGGTCCTCCAACAGGATAATGACAAAAACACACCACTGAAAACAGCCAAAAATACCCAAGAACAAAACACTAGATGATATTGAAGTGGTCTTTCATGAGCCCAGATGTATATCCACTTGAACATCTGTGTCACTGTTCAAATTCAAGACGGGTAGAGCAGAAAGCTCCCGAGTGGGGAGTGGGAAATACCTGACTTCAGCTGTCAGTCTCCCTGATTGAATAAAATCCCTTGACCGCAGGGTCTGTCTCATAAGGTTGTTCAACAAAATATTAGTTTGAGGGCACCGACTGATTCGTCAAGGCCATTTTCATTTTTTTTTAATGATTCTATTGAACCACAATTCTACCTCTTTTAATTCAATTTTATTTATGTAGCGTCTATGACAACACAAGTTGTCTCTAGGATCTTTCCAGAGACCCAGAACATGACCCCTGATCAAGTATTACAGAAACAACGGCCGGTAAAAACTCCCCTGGTGGGAGAAAAACCTGAAGCCAAACAGTGGCAGGAAAATGAGTCCATCTACAACATCTTGTCTTTGGGGAAACAAATGTTGCATTCAATGTGCCAAAGATTAAATAGGCCATCCAAGTTGTTATCAACACAAGGTGGGAAAGGCAAGGCAAGTTTAGTTGTATAGCACATTTCAGCAACAAGATGATTCAAGGGGCTTTACATAATAAAAACATGAAAAGTAAAAGAAGAAGAAAAATAACTGAGTTACAGTGCAAAGGCATAACAAAGAAAAGTTAGCCTTAAATTAGAGTTACAGTACTCAAATTAACATAGTTCAAATCTAAATTCAGATGGTTTAAATCATTCAGTCAAAGGCAGCTGTAAACAAACACGTTTTTAACCTCGTTTAAAGGAACTGAGGGTTTCAGCATCCCGGCAGTTTTCTGGACGTTTGTTCCTGCTCTGTGGAGCATAAACCTGAACGCTTCCTTTTTACTGGTCCCTCACAAATATCAATATGATTTGGCTGTAAATTCCAACCTTTAGATGGTCAACAGTGACACATTATCAAGCCTACAAACTTCATTATCATCTGAGGGGGCGTTTCTCAGTAAAACACCAATGAAGACAAATCCCAGTGACTAACACAGGCGTTTAGTTAAAATATGTACAAGAATCGGCAGACGGCATGTGAAGAGAATAAAAAATGTCACAAAAAGCGAATGCACAAGATATAAACAAAAACATATGCCACAACAATGACTCACGTTAAATATCGTCTTCAGATTAGTGGTGTCAATGAGTTCCCATGCCCTTACAACAAACAGTTTTATAAAAAAACAGAAAACACCAGCACACGCACGCACGCACGCACGCACGCACGCACGCACGCACGCACGCACGCACGCACGCACGCACGCACGCACGCACGCACGCACGCACGCACGCACGCACGCACGCACGCACACACCCCTATTTCCTCTGAACCGCTGAAAATATCCATGGTATCTGGAGGATTCAAGTCAAATTCATGTTTATGTGTCCACACTGGTCCTGAGCCTGAGAGTTCCTAGCTGTATTTACAGAGAATAGATACAAGCACCCATGTGTGTATTTAAATATAAAAAATCTTTCAAATGTTCTAGTCACTTAATGTAAAAAAACCCAAAAAAAAACAAAACAACGGAGAGCAATGCAATGAGGATCTAAAACCAAGTCTCTCCACCAGCTTGGACAGCAGAGGAGGTCAGGGAACAGTTGGGAAATCACCGGAAACCCTGCTCTAGAAGCACTGAGTTATGTTAAAACAAAGCTGCTGGCTGGGTTCATATTTCTAATCTTTATTTAAATCTGTGGATATGCAACCCTCAACTTGAAGTGCTCAAACAAAACAATCAACCTAACCAGAATCAATAAAACCTCCACACACCTTGCCTTTGAGGTGCAGTTCCGTGAACTATTTTTGACGAAGGCTATTTATTCCTTCTGCCGGGTTTCCTTGACAACATCATTCCAAGCAGAGGGCACCAGGCTTTCAGACTTGCATGTTTCCCAGGAACGACTAAACAGACATCCAGCAGAACTATTCCAACCTTGTCTAAACAACCCGTTACTGGATATTTGTGTTAACTGTTTCGATTCTTACTGCAGAACCACAAGCACACAGTCAGATGCCATATTAAGGACTGTATGTGGGTAAAAATAGTTTGGAGATTCAGTATTTTCACATTTTCATTTTTGCTCCCCTTTTGCATCTTTACATATTGAATTCATTGAGCTACTGAACACTCTACACATGCACAAACTGAATACTTATAAATGATTTTAGTCCACCCACAGATGTCCAGCCGCTTATGAAGGATGACCTGCTGACCTTGTTGCTGGAGGAGGAACCATGCATCACTCTCTGCCCCCTGTCACATGACACTGAACCCCACACTGCCCCCAATGGTCCATTTCAGTACGAGTGCATGACAACAGTGAATATACAACAGAAGCACTGAGTGTGTGACTGGGTAAAGCAAAAACACAGTAATGAGTGCTTTGTAGAGCCCGGACAACGCCAGAGTAGCCGGAGGGAAACCACGCCAGCACGGGGAGAACATGCAAACTCCACACAGAAAGATGGATCACCCAGACAGAAACCACGCAGGCACGGGGAGAACCAAATATGTTGGGCACAGCTCAGTGCTTTATCCACAACCACAACACGATAAAGCCAAAACAGAAGTATTTTATAAAACTGATTGGTTAGAAAGTGATAAAGATCGGTGACCCCACTCCTGGTAAGTGTTAGAGGACCAGCTCTAATTTAATCTTGGTTTTAATATTAGTACTGCAGATGGCTTAAGAACATGTGCTTGTCGTGTTTCTTACTTTTGTTAGGAACCATGGCTTCAACTACGTACCTGCAACCTCGACGATGTCTCCAGGAACGATGTCTCGGGCTTTGACTCTCTGGACGCTCTTTTTGTCCTGTCGGTACACTTTCCCCATTTCAGGCTCGTACTCCTTTAAAGCCTCAATGGCATTCTCTGCATTTCGTTCCTGGAGGTACAGGAACATGTCAGTAATTCATAGATGCATGTTATCTAACAATCTGTCTTAAACAAATCTATTAGTACAAAAACTTAAAAAAAAGAAACAAAAAAGAAACCCTAACCCTCTTATCTTTCTTTCTTGAGGTAAATATAGGAGACAATTCTAAAATTTTAGTTCTGCAAATTAAGGCCAGCAAATAAATTCAGTTTCTGCGAAACCCGAACTGAGTCACCAAGAAACACCAGACCAAAAAGGAAAAAACAAACAAAATGAATTACATTTTCGCTTATGTCCCACATTTGGACCGTTTCTCTTTTTAGTATCTGAGAACTTAGTAGTAGTAGTAAAACTACCTTCTCACAAATATATCATGGACAACAAAAATGTTTTCTGTTTGTTTACAAACAGAATTTAATCAATGAACCAGTGTGGTTAAATTACACCAGATATTACAGCAAAACATAAAGTGAAAAATAATTTCACGCCAGGGAGGAACAACTTTATGGAGGCGTGTGGCAAGGCAAAAAGTCTTCAAGAGCCAGGACAAAATGCCAACAACACTTAAAACTTTCAACATATACAACTATTTCATATTAGTATTTTAATATTTGAGGGTCATCCAAGAGGAAGGATTCTAGCTGGATGTTGACCAAACCTGCTGATCAAAGTTGAAAAGCTTTTCTACGTGCGACTGCACCACGGACCTCCAGACAGGGAGTCGTGTGTCCTGCAGGGTGCTGCAAGGACAAAGCTGGTTGTCCTCGTAATATTGTCTGAACAAAGTCTAATTCACTTCAATAAAGTAGAAACCAGTGAACTTGATGAAGTTTATGTGAGTTAACCTTTATGAAATGCTTGCGTCACCACATGACATCTGTTACAGCACGAGTTACCGGTTCTAAACATCCATTACTCGTGTTAGTTAGCACAAGATAACATAACTTTATTCTTCATAATCTATAGTCTGTTCTTGTTAAACAACTTCTTTTTAATTCCTGCACTGCCCCCTGCCCCCATCTGAAAGCTTTTTTAGAAGCAGTTCCTAGTGTGAATATTTTTGAAGACTAGAGATTGAAGATCAGATGTGTGTTTTCTGGTTAAAAAAATAAATAAATAAAATCTAAGATCTCAGGATCTTTTACTAGAATGTGGTTCTGGACCATTCGAGCTTATTTTTGATCAAATAGAAAAGACACATTTTTGTCACCAGATAGAGAAGACAAAAAAAAACTGTTTTCTACTTGTTAGCATTTTCATAGCCGTCATCTCTAGTAGCAACTACTTTATAAACTCTTTATGAACTCCAAAATGTTTTAGTAATGCTCGTTACTTCTACATTTAGGTTCAGCAGAAATAACTCAAAAATCCTTTAAACGGACATGTAAGAACTATATTTGCTGGATGCCGGCGCCAGCACATCTGCAGTGTTACGGGTAAAGTGCATGTTTCATATGTAACACAGACAATAGGATGGAAGCTGCATGTGTCGCTACAGCGAACCAGGTATCAGGCTCTGCCACTGATGGCCAGACTTGACATATCTGTGAATGAAGTTATTCAAGTTCTCATTATTTATTACCAAAATTATTGTTGAGCAAATTTTACGAGAAGCTTACATTGCCACAAAGCATTTTTGGACCAGTCTTCTTTATAATGTTGGTTCATTTCATTGATGGCGGTGTACTTTTGTCTTTGTGCAGTTCACTTGAGGTCACATCATTGTATTTCAATAAGATTGAGGTTTGGACATTGCGTAAGTCGTTACAACACTTTATTCTTTACTTTTTCATCCGTTGTGTTGAGATTTGAGAGCGTACGTCGGATTATTGTCTTGATGCATGACCCAATTTTCCGTCGCAGCTTTAGCTGCTGGACAGCTGGCCTCCCATTTGACTCCAGAACTTTGGTATACAGAGGAGCTCATGGCTGATGCAATCACTGCAACGTGTACGGGTCAAAACAAACCCAAATCATCCTCCACCACCGTGTTTGACAGTTGCTGAGGCTTCTGCAGAAATACACGAACCTTTCCTGGGTTTTGGACAAACAGTGCACGGTGCCTTATGACCAAACACCTCCACTTTGGGTGAACTTACTGAACTGTACAGTCTTGAACTTTAAAACTTTAAAAACATGCTAACTGCAGTCTGTGGCGTCTGAGCTGTAGCTTCTTGGGATTTTATGGATTTCTCTGATTGTGACCTCTGACCTCTGGCTGAACTTGCTGATGCATCTCTTCCTGATAAGATTCGCAACTTTCTTGAAGGTTTCCCATTTTTGGAAAATCTTTTTCAGTGTACAACGACAGACCAGATTGATAGTTTTTCTAAAAACATTACTGTTGCCTTTCCTCTTTTTCATTCTTGGCATCAAGTTAAATACCCGAATGCTCCAGACCAGGAAACTGCCCAAACCCCTGCTTTCATGGAGGTGGCCACACATGCTGCTTTAGTATTTCGACATAGCTTTTGTGAAATACTGGCACAGTCTAAATTACACCAACACCACCAGCTGCAGCCAGGTCTGTTGACAAGTTGTTGCCCGTGTCCCGACCATGGTCATAAGCACAGAGGAGCGCCTTTGGTGGGGCTCCATGTTTGGCTGTTGTCCCTCTACCATGCACAACCTCAGCAGAAAAAGGGACCAGACCAGAGTTCAACTGTCCAGCGCTGATACGTCTGTGCCCACTGCTACATCAGGAGCTGATGTTGTTTCTGAAAAACCTTCGGCTGCCTAATCACATGCTGTCTGTCGGCACGGTACCGCTTTTAAACTTCATCTTAGACAGATAAAAGCGGTGCGGTGTACACAGACTGAAAAGCACACTGTTATGATAACTCCCTTGTTATCTAATAATATTACAATTATATTTACCATAGTTCATTAGGATTATTAGGATATGTAACAGAGCAGTGGATGAAGACAAATAAAGACAAACTTATTTGACTCCTGCCTCTAAATACAACTATGACCTAACAAACAAAAATATGTCTCCAATGTTTCTGCTCACATTTTACAAGTCAACAGACAAACCATCAAGCAGATCTCATACTAAACGTCCAATCCCATTAAAATGTACTTTAACACATCTGCTGCCTGTTTCTATCCAAATGTGTCACCTCATCAAAGTGTGAACATCTGTTGATGCTAAAGATTTCTTCATAATTTTCACACTGCAAATTTTACAAGCGGATGTTTGCAATCATCCAAACGTTTAAGTTCGCACATTCTTGTACCTGAGAATTACAACAGTTATTAGTGGCACCATCAGTAGCGTACGATTACATTCCTGTAATTATTCTATATTAACTAAATATTCCTTTAGAAATTAGCGGCTAAAGAGAAGTGAGTAGTTGCTAAAAGTATTCACTTGGTGTAGATTTCAAATTGTGAAACGTGTCACCTTTTGAGAAGGTGGGCAGTCATGCAAAACTCTGGCAACACAATGTTTCAGCTAAAAAGGGCAAAACTAGTTTCTGTCTGGAAAAGTGAACTAAACTTTTACATGGACGAGATTCACATTTATTGACATTTTGATTGTATAAATGATTAAACAAGACAAGATCTTTTTCAACTTTGTTCAAGTGCAAATCTTTAGCTGGCTCATGGTGCTGGAGCCGGTGCTAGAGCCAGTGCTAGACCGGTGCTAGAGCCAGTGCTTGACTAGTGCTAGAGCCAGTGCTAAAGCAGGTGCTAAAGCAGGTGCTAGAGCCGGTGCTAGAGCCGGTGCTAGAGCCGGTGCTAGACCAGTGCTAGAGCCAGTGCTAGAGCCAGTGCTAAACCAGGTGCTAAAGCAGGTGCTAGAGCCGGTGCTAAAGCAGGTGCTAGAGCCGGTGCTAGGCCAGTACTAGAGCCAGTGCTAGAGCCGGTGCTAGAGCCGGTGCTAAAGCAGGTGCTAGAGCCAGTGCTAGACCGGTGCTAGAGCCAGTGCTTGACTAGTGCTAGAGCCAGTGCTAAACCAGGTGCTAAAGCAGGTGCTAGAGCCGGTGCTAGAGCCGGTGCTAAAGCAGGTGCTAGAGCCGGTGCTAGGCCAGTACTAGAGCCAGTGCTAGAGCCAGTGCTAAACCAGGTGCTAAAGCAGGTGCTAGAGCCGGTGCTAGAGCCGGTGCTAGAGCCGGTGCTAGGCCAGTACTAGAGCCGGTGCTAGAGCCAGTGCTTGACTAGTGCTAGAGCCAGTGCTAAATCAGGTGCTAAAGCAGGTGCTAGAGCCGGTGCTAGAGCCGATGGTAGAGCCGGTGCTAGGCCAGTACTAGAGCCGGTGCTAGGCCAGTGCTAGAGCCGGTGCTAGGCCAGTGCTAGAGCGGTGCTAGAGCCGGTGCTAGCGCCAGTGCTAGCCCGGTGCTAAAGCAGGTGCTAAAGCAGGTGCTAGAGCCAGTGCTAGACCGGTGCTAGAGCCGGTGCTAGACCGGTGCTAGACCCGGTGCTAGAGCCGGTGCTGGGCCGGTTATAGAGCCGGTGCTAGACCGGTGCTAGAGCCGGTGCTAGGCTGGAGCTAGAGCCGGTGCTAGAGCCGGTGCTAGGCCGGTGCTAGAGCCGGTGCTAGGCCGGTGCTAGAGCCGGTGCTAGACCGGTGCTAGAGCCGGTGCTAGGCCGGTGCTAGGCCGGTGCTAGGCCGGTGCTAGAGCCGGTGCTAGACCGGTGCTAGAGCCGGTGCTAGAGCCGGTGCTAGGCCGGTGCTAGAGCTGGTGCTTGACTAGTGCTAGACCAGGTTCTAGAGCCGGTGCTAGAGCTGGGTGCTAGAGCCAGTGCTAGAGCAGGTGCTAGAGCAGGTGCTAGACCAGGTGTTAGACCCAGTGCTATAAACTGTGCTAGAGCCGGTGCTAGGCCAGTGCTAGAGCCGGTGCTAGAGCCGGTGCTATAAACAGTGCTATAACCAGTGCTAGAGCGGTGCTAGAGCCTGTGCTAGAGGGGTTCTAGAGCCAGTGCTAGACCAGTGCTAGAGCCAGTGCTAGACCGGTGCTAGAGCCAGGGCTAGAGCCGGTGCTAGAGCCAGTGCTAGACCGGTGCTAGAGCCAGTGCTAGACCAGTGCTAGAGCCGGTGCTAGAGCCGGTGCTAGTGCCAGGGCTAGAGCCAATGCTAGCCTGGTGCTAGAGCCAGTGCTAGACCGGTGCTAGAGCCAGTGCTAGACCGGTGCTAGACCAGGTGCTAGACCCGGTGCTAGACCAGGTGGTAGAGCCATGGCTAGACCAGGTGCTAGAGCCGGTGCTAGAGCTGGTGCTAGAGCCGGTGCTAGTGCCAGGGCTAGAGCCAATGCTAGCCTGGTGCTAGAGCCAGTTCCAAACATGTTCTACAAAGAACTGCTTTGCTTTTCCACTGGCCAGAGCGTCGGAGAGCCAAGACCCTACATCATTTGTTACGACACCAATGCACAGGCAAGAAATCCATGAAAGGAGCGTGAAACCTTAATATCTCAAAGAAAAACCTGTAATGGAAATATCTCTAATAAAAAAAAAAAGGCCAAATATTGCAAAAACCTTTTCATGCTTTCATGAGGTGATTTTACAGACATGTTGACAGGCTCCAAAACTAACATCCGCCCAAGTGCCAATGGTGAGTAAAAATTCTGTTTGGCGAGTAAATTGCCGAGGTTATCCGCCACACTGGCGAGTAAACATTTCTACCATTAGGCTTTTTCAGATTACACCCTGCTGATGTCTCTGGATGAAGACGCTTGTTTATCCTGCGCTGGGCGATGTAAACGTGAGGCGTGTTATGGCCTCCTCGGCGCCTGGAGCCGAGTTGAGGGGAGAGAAGAAGAAGGAGGCGTTATCGAGTGACGACCTGCTGTTTGGTTGGCTTCGCTGGTTTATCTACCCGTCCACTTGGCTAGTGAATCACATAGTTACATTTTGGACTCTGAATGTTGATAATCCAGTTCAGTGCAAAGGTGTAATGGAAGCATTTTTTTCGCATTTGCATGCCTTCAGCAGCACTGGATGTGACGTAGTCAGTCAGTCGATCTAAAGTCATAAAAACCAAGTTTCCAGCCGTTTCTGGCCTCATTAATAATATGTAGTTGTGCTATAACACTACTTGATCATTATGCATTACTGGACTATTTAAGGGCTTTCTCTCTGAATAATCAGTCGAATGATCGTCCGCTGCCTGCATCTTTTTTTTAAATTCTCTTTTTCTTTTCTCAACAGTGGAAGCAACAATTGCAATAGTTTGTCAAAAAGACTAAACATATTTTTTTCCATCTTCTTCAAAGCTGAGATCTTCTTTTTTGTTGTTTTGAAAAAAGATCTTGCAGGATAGAGATAGATAGAGAACTAGGAGAGTTACACTCATAAAAAAGAAAATCAATGTTCAATGGAAACGTCGACCCCACCCACAGCTGTTCTTTTACTTTCATTTTATTTGCGACTCATGGACAATGATTTTGGCCCTAAAAAATCTTATTCGGATTCCTGAACTGACTTCCTGCACATTTCTGCCATCAACATCAATGGCTTTTATGTTTCAGGATGAAAACTAAGCCTTTTTGTAGTTACATGTTTGCTGTACAGTAGACATATTTTTGATTGCATGATTAAATCAGTAGGAGTGCATCCAGAATTTCCCAGTATGATGCATGTTTTGAACTCACAGACGTTGTTTACATATGTCACTTGCATAGGTTTGGTTGGTTACAATCATCACGGCCCCGCTGCGACCTAGTGGTTCCATCTGGCCTCCACAAGGATTTGGGGCCTGTGCAGCACCAGTTCTCTTGGCTCAGAGTCGGTGTTTTTTCTCACAGTTGAAAAGCAAAGAACTGGTGCTAAGTTTGGCACTAGCACTGAACTAGAACTGGAACCGCTTTGGTGGAAAAGAACTAGAGCAGTGGTCCAATGTCCTGCACGTTTTAGATGTTTCCCTGCAGCAGCGTTGTGCAGCTGTGTAGATCATTGGTGACAACCATTAATTAGAATCAGGTGTGTTGGTGCAGGAAAACATCTAAAACATGCAAGACAGTGGCTCTCGAACACCAGGAATGAAGTCCACTGCCCTGGAGGATCAAATCTACGAATATGCAGCATCAACAGATGTTTGTAAGGGATAAGCCCAGACTATACAGTACATGCAACTACATCTAGGAAATGATAGGATTGTTTTAAAATCAAACAAAACCCAGTGAAATTCTACTAACAAATATCAACAGGATGTAACATTAAAGTCTGGGGGACCCACAGCAAACACCCACAGTTTACCTGCCATACTCCCACAATAGCATTAGCGATAAGGATGAGAAGGATGACAAAGGGCTCCACAAAGGCTGTGATGGTCCCTTCTCCTTCTTCAAACCATGCCAGGGTCTGCAGGGCAGAGGAAAGCCAAGTGAAAGCAAGTCTGTAAGCTGTTCGTATATTAGTGATACAATAAATCTCTTCAATTCTTTTTGGTCTTGACTGTTGTTACACTGCGTAATACAAAGATAATCAGGTCCTACAAGATACGGTTTATGCAAAAACATGAATTACACACATCTTTATTGTAAAACTAACAATATTTAATTGTATTTAGACTGTGTACAAATGTGTTTGCAACATTACTTCCTTACAAAAGAGATGCAGGCAGCTAGCAGCAATATGCGAACCAACAGATCTTCAAACTGTTCCAGGACCAGCTCCCACAGAGACTTTCCTGCAACGTGAACGTGAAAAACCAGGGCCAGACGCAGACAGGAGAAAACAAACAAACAAAGACAAAGACTGACCGTGTTAGATGAGTAAGGGATAAAACTGATATAACGAGACACAAATCTGGCTTTTAAAACTGTAAACATTTAATATACAAGAAAAAATAAATATGGAGAACTCACCTTCCTCTGCTGGCAATTCTGCAGGAAAGATAAAAATGAAGACAGAAGAAATTAGAAAAAAGTGCATCAATATGACTAACTGTATGGCAAACGGATATATGATGATATAGCTCAGATTGATATATAATGTACAGTATGCATACATTTACACATTATATACATACATACATACATACATACATACATGTATATGTATATATATACACACATGTATATATATATATATATATAAATATACATACATACATACATACATATACACACGTATACGTGTGTACATGTATACATACACACGTGTGTACACATGTATACATATATACATGTATACATATATACATGTATACATATATACATGTATACATATATACATACACACGTGTATACACATGTATACATATATACATGTATACATATATAGATACACACGTGTATACACATGTATACATATATACATATATACATGTATATATATACACATGTATACATATATACATATATACATATATACATGTATATATATACACATGTATACATATATACATGTATACATATATACATATACACGTGTATACACGTGTGTATGTATATATGTATACACGTGTATATGTATACATATATACATGTATACATATACACATGTATACATATATACATGTATACATATATACATATACACGTGTATACATGTGTGTATGTATATATGTATACACGTGTATATGTATACATATATACATGTATACATATACACGTGTATACATATATACATGTATACATATATACATATACACGTGTATACATATATACATGTATACATATATACATATACACGTGTATACACGTGTATACATATACACGTGTATACACGTGTATACATATACACGTGTATACACGTGTATACATATACACGTGTATACACGTGTATACATATATACATATACACGTGTATACACGTGTATACATATATACATGTATACATATATACATATACACGTGTATACACGTGTATACATATATACATGTATACATATACACGTGTATACACGTGTATACATATATACATGTATACATGTATACATATATACATGTATACATGTATACATATATACATGTATACATGTATACATATATACATATGTGTATATATATGTATATATGTATATGTATACATATATAAATGTGTACATATGTACACACGCCCAAGCCCACCACTGTAACCACTAGGCCACCACAAAAAAAAACAAAAAAACAAATACATATATGTATATACATGTATATATACACGTACATATGTGTATATACATGTATACATGTGTATACGTGTATATATACACACACGTGTATACATGTATATATATATATACACACGTGTATACATGTATATATATATATACACACGTGTATACATGTATATATATATACACGTGTATACATGTATATATATATATACACGTGTATACATGTATATATATATACACACGTGTATACATGTATATATATATACACGTGTATACATGTATATATATATACACGTGTATACATGTATATATATATACACGTGTATACATGTGTATATATATATACACGTGTATACATGTGTATACATATATACACGTGTATACATGTGTATACATGTGTATACATATATACACGTGTATACATGTGTATACATATATACACGTGTATACATGTGTATATATATATACACGTGTATACATGTGTATACATATATACATGTGTATATATGTATACATATATACATATATATATATATGTATATATGTATACATATATACATGTATATATATATATATGTATACATATATACATGTATATATACATATATACGTGTATATACGTGTATATATGTATATATATATGTATATATATATATATATATACACACATGTGTATATATGTATATATATATGTATATATATATATATATATACACACATGTGTATACATGTATATATATATGTATATATATGTATACATGTATACATGTGTATATATATATGTATACATGTATACATGTGTATATATATATGTATACATGTATACATGTGTATATATATATGTATACATGTATACATGTGTATATATATATATGTATACATGTATACATGTGTATATATATATATGTATACATATATACATGTGTATATATATATATGTATACATATATACATGTGTATATATATATATGTATACATATATACATGTGTATATATATATATATGTATACATATATACATGTGTATATATATATATGTATACATATATACATGTGTATATATATATATGTATACATATATACATGTGTATATATATATATGTATACATATATACATGTGTATATATATATGTATACATATATACATGTGTATATATATATGTATACATATATACATGTGTATATATATATGTATACATATATACATGTGTATATATATATGTATACATATATACATGTGTATATATGTATACATATATACATGTGTATATATGTATACATATATACATGTGTATATATGTATACATATATACATGTGTATATATGTATACATATATACATGTGTATATATGTATACATATATACATGTGTATATATGTATACATATATACATGTGTATATATGTATACATATATACATGTGTATATATGTATATATACATGTATATATGTATATATATGTATATATACATGTATATATGTATATATACATGTATATATGTATATATACATGTATATATGTATATATACATGTATATATGTATATATACATGTATATATGTATATATGTATATATACATGTATATATGTATATATACATGTATACATGTATATATGTATACATACATGTATATATGTATGTATATATGTATACATACATGTATATATGTATACATACATGTATATATGTATACATACATGTATATATGTATACATACATGTATATATGTATACATACATGTATATATGTATACATACATGTATATACATGTATACATACATGTATATATGTATACATACATGTATATACATGTATACATACATGTATATATGTATACATACATGTATATACATACATGTATATACATACATGTATATACATACATGTATATACATATATGTATATACATGTATGTATACATGTATATATGTATATACATGTATATATACATGTATATATGTATATACATGTATATATACATGTATATATGTATATACATGTATACATACATGTATATACATGTATGTATATATACACATGTATATATGTATACATGTATATATGTATACATGTATACATATATACATGTATATATATACATATATGTATATACATGTATACATATATGTATATACATGTATACATACATGTATATACATATATACATACATACATGTATATACATATATACATACATGTATATACATATATGTATATATGTATACATGTATACATGTATATATGTATACATGTATACATGTATACATATATACATGTATATATGTATACATGTATATATGTATACATGTATACATGTATACAGCAGCAGTAGTCAAGATTTGAGTCCTGTGATCATTAACTATGACAATTAATGAGCTTGACATGGCCACAGTGAAGAGTCTACGTGTTCTTATTGAATTTAATGTCAGCTGATAAAAAAAACAACAACAGACAAATAAAAATTGCATTTAAAAAGGTACATACCATTTGGTCCCCATTTCTCTCTGTTCTTCTTCAGCTGCTCGGAGCTCAGACCTGTAGATTCATTTACACCAAAGAAGCCCAAAACCTCCTCCACTGTCTTAGTATGAGCATTATCCATCACTGCAAGTAAAAAAGGATGACAACGTCGGTAAATACTCCTTTTAGATTTATTGTTGAAAATTAATTAAAGGTCTTTACACTAATAACTAAAATAAAGTTGACTTACATTTAGAAGGCATTACCAGATTTTAGTTATATTATTAATATTATAAGTATTAAAAAATATAAGAGAATGCACCATGTTTCCTAGAGAATGATGACCTATATAAGATGCTGCACACTGCTTGGAAACCATTCGATTTCCAACACACATATTTAAGAAATGTCCACTCTCTGGAGGCTGCTGCTGTTTTAATTTGTTTCTTGGTACCAAAAATAGAAATCTCAGTGTTGCAGCATTAACCAGCTGGGGAATTATTGCCATGTTTGCATGAGTCAGGTGCGCCCCAGGGATATGAATAATGGGCGACGGGATGTCATCTGGCTCCTGTTGCATCACATTGGAGTATATTTATTACCACCATGTTTCCTTCGACTAAGAAAGGCCCAGGAAGTACACATTTTAAATACGAATGAAGGCCTCTTACAAAGAAGGCAGAGGCCAGTCGCCATGCGGCGTCATTTCGCTCCTAGAAGCGTCACTTGATTGCCGGTGGTCAGCCTCCGACATTCCCGTCAAAAACCGCGTTACACCTTTATTCAAGTGAGCAGCCGGAATAACTGAAAAGTTGTTCTCTCTTTTTTTTAATCATTACTGGAGTGCAGCGTGTAAGATCACGTTTGTCCTCTTCGTTCTCAAATATACCCAGCAGTTCGTGTAAGCCTGCCCTTTAACACGGAACACCGTCCGAAAATCACTTTTTCCCACATTTGCAGGAAAACCGTTAAGAGCGTCTAGAACGTCATTTCGCACAAATTGCCCACAATCACGCTAATACGCCATTAGGACCATAACAGCGCCACCGCTGCCTTTAAACTACGAGGCGTTGAAGCTGGAGCGAGTTTAGTCGTCGTGTCGCGGCGTCGCTGGATGCGGTCCGCTGCTCGAGGCTAACCGGAGCTAGCGCGTCCCCGCTAATCCTCCGGGAGCGAACAGGTTGCTTACCAGAACAGGCTGCGTGTCGTCCCGCACGATCCGTCACTTTCACCAGAGCTGGACCTACCAAAGCACCATGTGGGTCCGCGTTACAATGTCCCTGAAAACCGAAAAGCGCGATATTCCTTTTAATTTCTCTTTCTCGGAAAATAGCTTCTCACAACAGGATGCCTAATTATGCCGTGACAACCGCTTAGGAGGCGAAATACATCACAAACGGAAAACCGTTTAAACGGTCGTTAAAATGCGAAGGTTAAAACACTGCCTCTGACGAAAAATAAGGCGTATATAAGGCAACAGTGTATCTCACTATAGTTCAAGACAGCTTATTCGTGCAATATTATTACCGTTCATCCTGTCTACATGAGTATCTACAGGCTACAGAATACAATAAAAATCAAGCTAAACGTTCACTCAATGCAAATTCCGGTAGCATCTTTCAAAGTAAGAGCTTCTCAATAAGATTATTTTTCATTTCATCGCATAATTACGATTAATATTTATTACAGTGACTATTTTAAAATCTTCGAGGAAATTTACCAAATAAGGCATGTCAAAGTCCAACAAAATCTTACTTCTGTTAACGTGTAAAAAACGTGTTTTATCAGTCGTACTTGCTCTTATTTCCGTTTTAGGTTGACGTTGCTCAGCAACGGACGTTATTAAAGTATACGCTCGTGCAGAAATCCATCGGGCCTAAAAAAGATCCAATGAAAAGCCGTGAAATCAGACAGGCGCACCAATTTAACCTATCCGCGTAAAGAAGCCATCACAGTCACGCCCATAGAAAAACCCTAATAGAGAGAAGTCCCGCCTTTGATCCCAGCTACGCAGCTCTCAATCAATCAGCGGGCGGTGCGTCTACTTTCGCGGAACAGATATACGTCTGAACCAATCGGCCGTTAGTGCAGGGTTTGACTGACGGGTCTGGAGTCGTCAGGAATCGTCGTACGGGTCGTTTGAGCGCAACACCCCCGCCTTGATGCCCCCAGCCTCGGCAAGCACAGGCCAAGGCCCCGGTGCTGCTTGTAGTGCGTAGATGCGGCTGCCATACTGGTCAGGGCGAGGAATGGCTTGGTTATTCAAATTTTACTAAATAATCGAAGAATGATGGTTAATGTTACAATTACGTCCGGATATATGTGTACAGTGAATTAATTTTTAATGATTTTGTCTTTACATAACAAGACAATACATGTGAAATGAAACAGCATTGTGATCAAATTGTAGCTTGTCATTTTAAATTTAAGAGGGATAAGAAAATATCTAATCTACTATTTAGAAATGCAGCTATTTTAAGCAAAGAACCGTAATATAACAATATGAAGTCCAGTGAAGATAGACATCATAAAGTTGGGGGAAAAAAATCCAACAGAAATCTCTAAGAGAGAATCCAAAAACCTTACATGTGGTTAAATTAACAGTTTTATAAATTCCTAAAGAGAACAAAAGCATTGGTGAGCACAACAGCATCATAATATCTGGAAAACGGTGAAAGACTGCACCAGTGGCTGATCAAAGAATCATTTCCTTGGCTAAGAAAAACTTCTTGACATCAACAGATTTGAAAGTTAGTCTGAAGAAGGGATGTGAATCATTGTCAACATCTGCAATCAAGTGAAATCTCAACTTTAGATGTAGAGGGCTAACAGCACCATGTAAACCACTGGTGACATTCAAAAGTTATAACGCTAGAATTATAATTAGCCAGAAAAGCTTAAACAGAACAGAACGTGAACATCTTAAAAATCTCTCATATGCTCAAATGCAGATTATTCAGACAGATAAAACTAAGATAAAGTTCCATCAGAATATTGGTAAGAGAAAAGCGTGGAGATGCCAAACATCCCACATCATGCATCAAACATAGTGGTGGCAGTGTTATGGTATGGACACGTGTAACTGCCAACGGGAGCAGGAACAGGATCACTTGTGCTCATTGATTATGTGGCAGCTGACAGAAGTGGCGAGATAGCTTCTGACATGTACGGGGGTTTTACTCATCTCACAATCATCCACATGCTTAAAAACTGATAAGACACTACTTCACAGTTCTATCAGATAATAGCCCTGAACATACTTTTAGGGGAACTTAAGAAGTTTCAGAGGTTAAGAAATGTTCTTTAATAGCCAAGTCAGTCGCTTGACCTCAACCCAGTAGGGGTTTCAGTTTCTGACATCAAAACCTGAGACAGGAAGGCCTGCAAAGAAGCGACAGCTGAAGGTGGCTGCAGTGTCGACCTGGCGAACCATCTTTAATGAATGTGGTGATTTTCAAAGGCTCCAGATTCCAGGTACTCGCTGACTGCAAATGATTTTCATCCATTCATCAAAAAGTATGGTTATATATTACAATCATGTCACTGTGTCTAAACTCTTTTTTGTCCCTAAAGATTGAGGTAGTGTACTTAAACTGGCTGTAACTCCTAAGTGGAAAATGTTATGTGCTTGTTAAACCGCTTCAGTCAAAGTTGAAAGTCTACACTACATTGTGATGCTGTATGAAGGCAAAAACTCAGAATCTGTGACCGTTATGAAGCTGTATGGGACTGAAGTAAGATAGCGATCGTTGTAAGAGTTTCTGTGGGTAAACTGGTATACAGCGCTGATTTCAGCAGATGTACAAGTATACATGGATACGTATGACCTGTTTGCAACTTACACAACCTTAATATACTTTTAAATGATTCTTAGTAGTTACTTGGAAATGTTGCACAGTTCAAATGTGGGAAATTTTCTTTGATAATTTCTTAGCTGATTAGGTGGGTGGAAAGATGAACTCAAATGAGTGTGGAATTTGCCATTTACTACGTTTCGTCCCATCTGTAACCAGTTACACTATTAATAACACTGTATCTGCGTCTGATTACACTACAAGTCTACAGACTTTCAGCATATACAAGTTTAGATGTACGTAGGCTACATATCACATGAACTCATTTTTAATTGATACAAGTGTCGTGTATCATAAAGATTTGTCTGGCACTAATTAAACAGCTTGGAATTGGAATTCCTTCATTGGGAAGCAGGACTAACCCCAGACCATCTTCCAGCAGGTTTAGCCACTGAAACTGACTAGTCAAAGTCAAAGTCAAAGTCAAAGTCACGTTTATTGTCAATTCTACCACATGTGAGGTTCACACAGAGAATCGAAATGACGTTACTCTTAAACCCTGGCTGCTGCACAATAAATAAATTCTAAACACAAAGTGCAAATTAAAAAGAAACAGGTTATAGCATGACAGCTTCCTGACAGCCTGGTGGATGAAACTGTCCTTCAGTCGGCTGGTTCTGGCTCGGAGGGTCCGCAGCCTCCTCCCTGATGGCAGCAGACTGAAGAGGCTGTGTGACGGGTGGGTGGGGTCTCTCACGATGCTGAGGGCTTTGGAGTCAGACGGCTGCTGTAGATGTCCTGAAGTGAGGGGGGAGAGACACCAACGATCTTCTCAGCTGCTCTCACTACACGTTGGAGAGACTTGCGGCAGGATGCGGTGCAGGATCCGTACCACACGGTGATGCAGCTGGTCAGGATGCTCTCGATGGTGCCTCTGTAGAAGGTTACCTGATGGGGGCCGGGGCTCTGGCTCTTCGCAGTTTGCGGAGGAAGTAGAGACGCTGCTGTGCCTTCTTGGCGAGTGATGCGGTGTTAACAGTCCAGGAGAGGTCCTCTGAGATGTGGACACCCAGGAACTTGGTGCTGCTCACCCTCTCCACAGCAGCACCGTTGATGGTCAGAGGAGCATGCTGGGTGTGTTGTCTCCTGAAGTCAGCAACAATCTCCTTGGTCTTCTCCACGTTCAGGGAGAGATTGTTGTCGCTGCACCACTCAGCCAGGCGGCTCACTTCGCTTCTGTAGTTTGACTCATCGTTGTTGTTGATGAGACCCACCACAGTCGTGTCGTCCGCAAACTTTACGAAGAGGTTGGAGCTGTGCATCGGTGTGCAGTCGTGGGTCAGCAGGGTGAAGAGGAGGGGGCTCAGCACACATCCCTGGGGGGCCCCTGTGCTCAGTGTGATGGTGCTGGATGTGTTGCTGCCGACCCGTACTGCCTGTGGTCTCCCAGTCAGGAAGTCCAACAGCCAGTTGCACAGCGAAGTGCTGATCCCCAGCTGGTCCAGTTTGTGAACGAGCTGCTGGGGGATGATGGTGTTGAATGCTGAACTGAAGTCCATGACGAGCATGAAGAGAGAGACTAAACAAAATGTATTTAAAAATGTAAGGAATGCTGTCAGACCAGGATCCAAGAGCATTGTCCCGCACTCATTCACTTCACAAATGTTTAAAAGTGTTGGGAGTAAAACAGAGAGACGTGTTGGGTCAGTTATAAAAAGACTGAAGCAAATGTATGTCAGTGTGAAGACCACGTGAGACACCAGCGGAGAACGAAACAACATATACAACTCCGTTCTCACCCATCTCCTCCTTCATCGTATTACTTCATCACTGCTTAAAAGGTGGTTCCTTCAAACTAAACAGTCCTTAACACAACAGAAGTCTGAGTTGATAGAATTTGTTTATTAAAAATTATAAAAAATAAAAGACAGTGTGAAGAAGGCAAAGACATTGACTGCATACATGGTTATGATGCATTAATATAAAACTACACTTGGCTTTGATTGCAGTCCGTATCCTGTCCTCTTTTTTCGTGTTTTCCTCAGAAAGGATATTCGTTCCACAAGCTGAAAGACAAAGGACACAATGATGAGGTGTGATGAGTGAATGTGCAGCTACAGAGGGTCCGGGTACATCTCCACATGTTCAGCAGCACACACTTTGCCTGAACTGAATCCGGATCAAAAATAAACGCTTTCAGTCAGAATCATTTTAAAGAAAAGACGGCTGTGTGTGCTTAAGAGTATTTGCTTTTTAGAAGTAACAAATGGAAAGTTTAATCTCTCATCTTTCTAACTGACTGCAGACCTTAAACAACCACGTTGTTGAGGCATGACTGGGCGTGACTGGGAGGAACGGCCTGCCCAATCGGAACCAGAGCGGTACTTTGTTATTGGACTTCTGTGCTAGTCACAGTCTGTCCATAATAAACACCATGTTCGAGCATAAGCGTCTCCATCAGTGCATCAGAGGTCAATGATCGACTTGTTGTTGTTCTGATCTTCGGTCAATCTCTTGGACACTCGGATAAAGATGGGGGCTGAACCATCAACTGATCCCCACCTGGTGGTGAGTTGGATACGCTGGTGGAGGAGGAAGCTGGACAGAGCGAGCAGAACAAATGTATTGTGAGGGCCTGTTGGGAACGTCTGGTCGAGCCCTCGGTCAGGGAAGTCTTCAACTCCCACCTCCAGGAGAACTTCTCCCAGATTCTGAGGGAGGCTGGGGACATTGGGTCTGAGTGGACCATGTTCTCTGTTTCTGTTGTCAATGTGGCAGCTCAAAGTTGTGATAGCAACTTGTCATGGCAGGACAGTCAGGAGAGGCAGGACAGGCCTCCTGCCTGTCATGGCCTCATAAACCCGGTAGTGGACACCAGACGTAGGGGACACTGTCAGGCTGAAGAAGGAGTCCTACCAGGCCATGGTGGCCTGTGGGACTCCTGATGCAGTTGATGGGTACTGGCAGGCCAAGCAAGCCGCAGCTCAGTCCCAGAGGTAAAAACTCAGGTCTGGGAGGATTTTGGTGAGGCCATGGAGGAGGACTATCGGTCAGCCTCGAAGAGATTCTGGCAAACTGTCAAGACTGACTGACTGTTCCATCACCCAAGCCGAAGTCACTGAGGTAGTTCGTGAGCTCCTCAGTGGCAGGGCACCAGGGGTGGATGAGATCCACCCTGAGCACCTCAAGTCTCTGGATGTTGTTGGGCGGTCTTGGCTGAGACGCCTCTGCAACATTGCATGGAGGTGGGAAACAGTACCGCTGGAGTGACAAACTGGGGTGGTTGTCCCTCTGTTTAAAAAGGGGGACCGGAGAGTGTGTTCCAACTATACGGGGATCACACTTCCCAGCCTCCCCGGGAAAGTCTACGCCAGGGTACTGGAGAGGAGAACTTGGCGAGTAGCCAGGACTTGGAAGGGGTCCAGTTTGGGAACCACAAGATTTCATCTCTGCTTGCGCTGGGACGGTTTGCATCGGAGTGCGAAGCAGCTGGGATGAGAATCAGCACATCCACATCCGAGGCCATGGTTCTCGACCGTGAAAGGGTGGGGTGCCCTCTCCGGGTAGGTGGAGATGTCCTGTCTCAAGTGGAGGAATTTAAGTGGCTGGAAAGAGAATATGCCTCTCGGCTGGCCTGGGAACCCCTCGAAGTGTCTGTGGTGAGGGAAGACTGGACATCTCTGCTCAGACTGCTACCCCTGTGGCCCAGCTAAGGGGATGAAAATGGATGGATGGATAGATAAACCCTCTGGAACCTGTGCCAGTATATCTCCTTTAAGATCGACTCCAGCTAAAATCAAGCTGCAGTTAATACTAGAATCACCTTAATGTTGAATTGGGATATACAAATAAACTTGCCTTGCATTGTCTTGCCTATAACACAACTAAACTTTATCTAAGCTACTATTAAATTACTGTTCATGGAACAGTATTTGTGTTTTAAAGGTAGGAAATTGATATGCTGTGTAAATAATGTATGTGTTCAAGAGATCCCTGAATCATTTGTGGTGTTGTTACTGAGCGCTGCGTAAAGAAAAGCTCTTTATGCAAATCTGCTTTCCGTTACCAAGATCAGACAAACAGCTGCAGAGTCGCTTCTATTTAAACTCACAATGATTTGGGAACCAGGCCTGAATGCTGATTGTACCCTTTCACCCTCACTTCACTGTTGCATACAAAAGCCAGATATCAGTCCCTCCAACGTTGTTTTTTTAAATCCAGTACAAACAGGGTCGAACAAAAAAGATTTTTTTTTCTTTATTGTTGTGATGTACTTACTACAAATGTTTATTTCCTGCCATAATCTGATTTTCCCAAGAAAGCTTTATATATATATATATATGTGTGTGTGTGTGTGTGTGTGTGTGTGTGTGTGTGTGTGTGTGTCTAGATCCAAATGCAGTATTTCAAAATATTGTATTCAACATTTCCCTACTTCTCTCTGGCTGACTGTGAGTGTGTTTGTTACCTAAGGCTGTACTCAGGGTCAGTGTGTGTTATCAGCAGCAGGTCTCTGATCTCCTCAGGTGGGTTCAGACCATGAAGATGTGCTCTCTCCCACCTCTGCATCCTGCTGATGCCTGCAAACAGAGAGGTAATATGGTAAATAAATCATGTTTCTACATCACTACAGCTTCAACTTTGTCAAAGTTGAAAAAGCTGTGTTTTGTTGGACAATTTCTCCTGACTGGTCGACTCATTTATCAGAATCAGAATCAGCGTTACTTTATTGATCCCTGAGAGAAAATCGCTTCTTGTAACCGTAGCCCCTACACAAATGCTTATGAAACAACAAACAGGAGTACCTCTTACTAAATTAAAGTTCAACAAAATAAAATAGAGTAGAATTTACACTAAAATAGTGGCTGAATTAATAACATAACAAAAAAAAGAGAGAATTCAAGCTTTAAACTAAAATTTGGTTCACAGCATCAGTATCTGAGAGCATCAGCATCTGTGAGGATCAACATCTGAGCCATCAGCATCTGAGGCATCAGCATCTGAGCCATCAGCATCTGAGGCATCAGCATCTGAGAGCATCAGCATCTGAGCCATCAGCATCTGAGAGCATCAGCATCTGAGAGCATCAGCATCTGAGAGCATCAGCATCTGAGCCATCAGCATCTGAGGCATCAGCATCTGAGGCATCAGCATCTGAGGCATCAGCATCTGAGAACATCAGCATCTGAGCCATCAGTATCTGAGGCATCAGCATCTGAGAGCATCAGCAGCTGAGAGCATCAGCATCTGTGAGGATCAACATCTGAGCCATCAGTATCTGAGGCATCAGCATCTGAGGCATCAGCATCTGAGGCATCAGCATCTGAGAACATCAGCATCTGAGCCATCAGTATCTGAGGCATCAGCATCTGAGAGCATCAGCAGCTGAGAGCATCAGCATCTGAGCCATCAGTATCTGAGGCATCAGCATCTGATGCATCAGCATCTGTGAGCATCAGCATCTGAGAGCATCAGTATCTGAGAGCATCAGTATCTGAGAGCATCAGTATCTGAGCCATCAGTATCTGAGGCATCAGCATCTGATGCATCAGCATCTGTGAGCATCAGCATCTGATGCATCAGCATCTGAGAGCATCAGTATCTGAGCCATCAGTATCTGAGGCATCAGCATCTGATGCATCAGCATCTGTGAGCATCAGCATCTGAGAGCATCAGCATCTGTGAGGATCAACATCTGAGCCATCAGTATCTGAGGCATCAGCATCTGAGGCATCAGCATCTGAGGCATCAGCATCTGAGAACATCAGCATCTGAGCCATCAGTATCTGAGGCATCAGCATCTGAGAGCATCAGCAGCTGAGAGCATCAGCATCTGAGCCATCAGTATCTGAGGCATCAGCATCTGATGCATCAGCATCTGTGAGCATCAGCATCTGAGAGCATCAGTATCTGAGAGCATCAGTATCTGAGAGCATCAGTATCTGAGCCATCAGTATCTGAGGCATCAGCATCTGATGCATCAGCATCTGTGAGCATCAGCATCTGATGCATCAGCATCTGAGAGCATCAGCATCTGAGAGCATCAGTATCTGAGCCATCAGTATCTGAGGCATCAGCATCTGATGCATCAGCATCTGTGAGCATCAGCATCTGAGAGCATCAGCATCTGAGAGCATCAGCATCTGAGAGCATCAGCATCTGAGAGCATCAGCATCTGAGAGCATCAGTATCTGAGAGCATCAGCATCTGAGCCATCAGCATCTGAGAGCATCAGCATCTGAGCCATCAGCATCTGAGCCATCAGCATCTGAGAGCATCAGCATCTGAGAGCATCAGCATACATCTGTGAACAACAAAGTAACATTTGCTAGCACATGAGATAAATACATTACTGTAAGTTTCTGACGCTTTTCCTGCCACAGTGTTGTTAATTAAGACAATGTTGGTTCAGCCAATGATGTTGAAGACACTGACATGGGTACTATCAATATTTTGCTTTTTTTAAATATAAAATAATAGGTATGTTTATTTTACTGCAATACGTGGTTTTGGTTGTTTTGCTTTAGACAACAGATTTTAAATTAGTATATTAACAGCCTAAATACTACAGAAGTCAATTAGTATGCAATGTCTCCTGAGTGAAATGCTTAAAGGAGTCAACAATTACAGCAACTGCACCACCCTGGGGCGGGTTGTAAACGTCTGATGCTGCGAGCAGCGTTTATCAGCAGCAGGCAGCGGCGGTACTTATGAAGCATTTTGTCCTCAGCATCAATGTTCCAGCAGCATCCAGCAAACAGCTTTTGCAGTTGACTGCACTGAATACAACTGCTCTGCCTGCACTCCTCTCCTTCAGATCATAAACGCCATAATCAGTCAGTCAGTCAGTCAGTCAGTCAGTCAGTCAGTCAGTCAGTCAGTCAGTCAGTCAGTCAGTCAGTCAGTCAACTTTCTTTCTATAGTGCTTTTACAGATCAAGAAGTGCTTTACAATAAAATCTTAAATAAACAGTGAAATATAATAATATATATATGAGTCAACTGTAACTATGTAATTGAATTCATTTGTTTAGGCAGCACAGTAACTAAATTGTATCAGAAAATATTTCACTTCACCCGGTTTAACTGATCTCTCTGATTGCGTCAAAACCAAGCAGTCTCCATTGTGTTTATGTGTTGCAGGGACCTTACCTGTGCACGGCCCAAATCTCCAGTCCAGGTCAAACTGTCTGAGCTTCTGTAGCTCCTCCTCTCGGACAGTTTTAGCCACATCCTCTGCTTAGAGACAATTCAGAGAAACTTCTAAATGCTGCAACAAACCAAAACGTCTGGGTGCTCCAACACTGCCATCAGTAAGACTAAAAAGACACTTAGACTGATAACTTAATCTTATTCCTTTATTGTGTGTGTAAGGTGTTGGATTTGTTCAAAATGTTTAAAAGTATATATTAGAATTTAGACATACATTAAAGAGAAAATACAAAAAATCAATATTTATACAAAAACATAAGAAGGAAAACATCACCCGATAGATTTATGGACTGATTTTAAAGTGATGTTGTGAGTCCGTTTCCTCCAAAAGGGGCTTCACTGAACCTAGTCTGGCAAACAAAAGGTCCCTGTGCAGTCATGTGGCGGCTGCTCACCTGTCTGTGGTGGAGGGGGTGTGGGGCTTTTCTGGCGCTTCCCCCCTTTCCGTGTTTTCTTCACAACCTTGAAGGAATCTGTAATCAGTCCACGCTTGGTTGTCATGGTGACTGATCTGGAACATACACACACCAGCGCACATCACTACATCATTTGTGTTATTGATAAAAACAACTTTAATGTGGCCATCTACCAAAATAATTAGTTTACTTTGAAACCATGTTATAAATCTCAAATAGGAAATCCTAATGGTCCCAGAAACTAGAGCTGTGTAAAAATAATGAAATGTAAGTGAATAGTTATCCACCCGTTAACTACAGCACTTTATTTGAGAAATGCTTGTGATTGATAATTCAATTGTCTAATTGTTTTTATCCCACTATTATGTGATGGGATACAAAAAACAATGTAATATTTAACCAAACCTTCATAAATAAGAGACCAACAGGACATCTTTATCAGTTTCACTTGGTTGTTTTCAAGCCGTGCAACCATGATTACAGTCATCTCAAGCAGTTACGGCTGCACATCGTCCTCATTTTGACAGCTCCCGCAGCCGTCAGGTCTCTGTTGATCTAATACGAGCTGTGATGCTCTCAGATGAAGGCATCTGCGCAGAGGACGTTGTATTAGAAGAGCAGCCGGATGTTTCCTGTTGACTTGCTTTGTCCCACATTTAGAGGGATGTTTCTGGATGTTTGGGATGATTTATAACGCCTTTAAAACCGTGTATCGACCTTAATAAACAAATACACCTTCAAAACCATTTGAACGTCACAAAAGACACTCCCTTTTTTATCCACAAAACAGACTAATGCTTGACTTGATGATCAAACATAATTACTGAGTATCCATTAATGCATAAACATGATATTAAAATTTACGGTCAGAACTTAGTTATAACCGTCCATTACGTACCTGAAACGAGCGTCACATAAGGTTTGTTTATCAACAGTAGGAATTAATCACATGTGTTCAGCACCAGCTCAACGTTCACCTCGCGCTTATGACCGAAAAAGAAAGTCTTTTGAACATACCTGGTCATGTAGAAGACGCTTTATTTGGACGTTTCTTACAGAAAAATGAATCTTTTTTCATTCAGTCTGCAGGAGCTCTCTTCTTCCTCCTTCTCTCTGACGTTTACGTTATAGTAAGTTCGTCCCTCTGCTGCCACCTACCGTTTGGGTTGCACAACACATTATATCAATATTGTTGAAGTTATATAACGGTGCAAAAAGAACAATAGTGATGTTAAATCATTTATTATGTGTATTATATTACAGGAATACTATGGGATCGTTCGTAATTTAAATAATATTAGATAATGATGCACTTTACAACTTAAAAAATAGTATTTACAGAAAAAAACATGTTTTTATGCTTCTTCAAAGTATGCAAAATTTGCTTGGTAACTTTGTTTTCTGTTCATTGTCTCCATCAATTTATGTGGTCATCTGTCTGGTTTTTACCCATATACTGAAAACTGTTGTTGCTTTTCAATAGTCCTTCATGGCCCGCTTCACTAGCCAGAAATCACTACATTTAGCCTAGTTTAATTTAATCTACTTTATTCTTTGGTTTCATTTTCTCTTTGGTTTCATTTTAAACTTTTGTTCTTTTTATGGTCTTCATCCATAGGGGGTTCTTTGCATTAGATGTGGGATATACAGTCTTCTCCAGCTTCTCAACAGCTGATGTTCAGATGCATCTGAGCTGTTGCTCTTACAAGCGTGTGTGTGTGTGTGTGTGTGTATTTGTGTGTGTGTGTGTGTGTGTGTTTGTGTGTGTGTGCGTGCGTGCATGCGGGCATGTATGTATGTATGTATGTATGTATGTATGTATGTATGTATATATGTGTGTATGTATGTATGTATGTATATACATATATTTTATAGAGTCATACTAGTGTTAACGTTGTCATGCTCCATACAATGGTTTTGACATTTCTGAAATGAATCAATAAAATGAAAATTAAATGAAATTCCTTGAGTCCATGAGGTTCTGTTCAGACAGAGTCATCGGTGACTGAAGTTATCACAAACCTTAACCATCAGAAAAGTGAAAAAAGAAAAAAACCAAAACATTTACTCTTTATCAGAATTTCCTTTAGCCCCCACAAAGTCATAGCAGGGCTCACATAAAAGTGTAGTGACAGGATCTTTGTGGCTGATGCTTCAGTCATGGATGGAAGTAATGTTTTCAGGGGATGTGACTGAGACGGTGCTGAAAGTTAATGTCATGATAATCGCTGACAGAAAGCCACAGGAGAAAAGCACTCTCTTCCCTACTCTCTTACACTTTCTTTATCTCTACATCCCTGGATCAATACAAATCCTTTTAACCCTTTCTGCTGCCTTCTTCTGTGGTATTTCCTTCTCTGTCTTCATAATACTTCTATCATGACCAATTACTTTCATATAATCTAATTAAAGGATCGAGAATCTCTCTGCCTCTGTATGTGTATACATGTGTGTGCACACAACCCCATGCATGTGCGGGGTTGTACTTGTATTACTATCCATCCATCCATTATCTATACCCGCTTTATCCGTTTCACGGGGGTCTGTCGGAGCCGATCCCGACGCATATCAGGCGAAAGGCAGGGGTCCACCCTGGACAGGTCGCCAGTCCATCCAGGGCCACATACAAACAACAAATCACACTCACATTCACACCTAGGGAGAATTTAGAAAGATCAATTAACCTACACTGCATGTTTTTGGACTGTGGGAGGAAGCCGGAGTACCCGGAGGAAACCCACGCAAGCACGGGGAGAACATGCAAACTCCACACAGAAAGACCCACCGGGCCGGGAATTGAACCGGGAACCTTCTTGCTGTGAGGCAACAGTGCTGACCACTAAGCCACCGTGCTGCCCCTACTTGTATTACTATGTGAGTGAAATATAACCTTTTAGACTTGATCAGGAAGTTTAGGATTTCAGTTATAATTCATGTTTAAATTAGGGTAAGAATTAGTCATGTTGAGGGTTGGGATTAGCCTCACAGAATTGATTGGAGGTCTGTGTTATGTCCGATGAGCTGACAAAACCAGAAGGACGACGGTGTAAGTACCTTTGCCTCGTTTTACGACCCTTTTTAAGACAGGAGACGATCTTCAGATGGGGGGAACCAATCCCCACGACTTCCCCTACCGAGACACTCCCCCACACATCCTTCCAATAGACGTCTGGAAAAAGGGAGGTTTCTGAGAAAATTTCTTTTAAACTCTGTTCAAGATAAACATCACCCTGGGGATGTTAATCTGGGGAAGCAAAAGAAAGAGACAAAGATTTGTAAATTAGCCAAAGTGACTTTTGGGCCACTCAGACAGCTTTTAACTCTCCATGACCTACAAACAGAGGAATCGCATATCTGCGCTGCAGGACTCTGAACTCAAGCTGCACGTTGAGTTGGACTCTAGATGGAGAAAAGTGGTATAAAACTTGTTTAAGTACACAGAACCTGATATTTGTTACAGTCATGCTTCGTTATCACATCATGACCAAATGACTGGTTACGTCGGAGGTTTGAAGTTGAGACCAATTTCATGCTATGTCCATTCAGACCCCAAACTTAATGAGTACATCAAATACATTATAGAGCAAAGAAGTTGTGAATCATTAAACAAAAAGAAAAAAATCTGTATAGTAACCTTATGTCAGGTAAATGGTTGTAATCTTTAATACTATGTGTTAATCCTATAAGAGGCAGCGGAAGAGAAAAGCCAAAGTTTAAAATTTATTAACATGAAACTTCATCCAATCAAGAGACGACACAAAACTCAGTAAATCTCTAAAGTAAAAACTCAGTAAAAACACTGGCCAAAACCTTTTTGACCCCTGCAGACTTTGTCTGCCCAGCAAGGCAAAACTCAGCTGCCAGGAGTATTTTGGGGGCTTGAACACAAAAAAAGGCCATTCGAGAACGAGAAAGAAATAGATGAATAAAAGATTATGCTAAACAGGATTTTTTTCAAGGTAAAATATAAAAAAGGAACATTTACACTTCATCCACTGTGCATCTAAAAGAGATGTCAATACTTAAGCAATCTATGGTCTTGTTTAATTTGCTTTTTGATTAATGATTGAGTGTGGTTATGAGCATTGGAAATAAAACCCGTGATATATGTGTATTTCTGCGCCTGTGAAAATAAACAAAAACAAAAAGTGATCTGAGAACAAAGATGAAGTGAGTAAATATAAGATATTGCTAAAATAACATGATTTTCCAAGGTTAAAATAAATAAATAAAAAAATTAAATAGTTCTTAAGGGATCAAGCCAATAACCCGGTTTCACTCCAACTGAGTATAGAAACATTTAACACTGGACAAGTTGAAAGGAAAAGTTCAGGGTACATGTCTCTGAAACAAACCAGAGCTGAGCTGGGTACATCAGAGGCTTAGGAAAGACCGCGGGGTCGATACTCAGCACCTGGGGATTTCTGTGAATCACAGAATTCAGTCAGCGCACTGAACAGACGGTTGTAATACACCCAGCACCGAACGCAGGAGGGCTGGGTAAAAAACTGTTGTTGTAGTTTTAGTGTGGTTAACCTAAAATGTATAAAAATACTGAAACCAAACCTGTGTACTTTAATCATATCTGAATAGATTCATTTGAAAGTTTAAACGGTCCAGTAAACAGGTATAAAAATGTGTCCATGTTCAAAGCATTGTGAATTATACTGTAAACACGTTTGTACACAAATTTGTTGGTAACTGAAGAAAGAAAAACCCGCAATGGTCAATGAAATAACGTGAAACCGACAAAAAATAAACAAAAAAACTAAATAATAATGTGTGTTTGAATTGTGGCTCACCAGTATCATTTCAAACACAAAACAAAACATACAAATTAAACTGACCTGGACAAAGATTATGGGACCTTCAACTTAATATTAACGGAGGTTGGGTGAAATCAGCTCTTACCAGTATTGTGTTTTCCAGAATAACCTAAATTGAGATTGGCTTGAAATAGACTCTTCAGAAAACCTTTTAGTGACTTCAAAGAGGATTTGTCCCATTCTTTTTATACAGAGTTTGTTCTGCCCACATTAAATCCTCCTCTTAGTTTGTGTTAGACCCATTTACGCCTTATGGGAGCTGGGTTCATCACTTAGCTCGAGCAGAAGATTGAACGGGACCTTTCAGGGAAACTCAGTACAAACCCAGAGATGAGTGAGTATCTACATGATACATGATGTCATGTCTGGACGTGATATCAGGTATCATGAATGTCATGTCTGGCCAGTGGGTTCATTTATTCTTTGTTCCACCTCAATAGAAATTTAACTTGGAAAAAAAAGGAATTTTAAAAACTTAAAGGCAAAAAGTAGATTCTCTGCAAGGCAATCCAACGTTTTCAGTTTTGCAGAACAACCACTTCTCCCTTCCTCCTTTTATTCAGAAAAGCTATTTGGCTTCTACAGACATATTTAATCAATTAAACTGAAGACAAAAGAAAGCACACAATCATCTGAACTGCTACATAGCAGTAAGACAGGAAGAAGTAGTGGTTTTTCATTATGCAAAGCTAAAGCCAGAATATTCTAGGGAGGAGTTTTTAATCTTACGCTAGTGTTTTTGAAGTTTTGCAGAGTGTGTTCCCGCCTCTACATTTATGAATCTAATAGGACCGTTATACCCTGGCAATATGGTTATGCAAATGATCTAAAAGCTATTTTTCCAGCTGTTCCCATCTGCTGAACACAATTAACTCAACTCAAATGCTGGATACATTAATATAATTGTTAAGTGCAATGATGAGTGAAAAACAAAATGCATTTTAGGGTCTGGCGTGACTCCTGCTGCTGAACCTTCTCCTGGTCGAAGGTCGCAGTGAGAGAACCCGGGACTCGGCCAGCGGGAGTATTGATTATCGTCTGAAGCCATGTGAGCAGCTGTGACGTTAAACCTTTTTCCAGAAGACACTTTTATCAGTTACTGTCGTGGGCAAGTCCGACTAAACCCTTAAGAAACAGGAACACAAATGCAGACTCTACCTGAATGACTGAAAAAAGGGACTGCTTATACACAGTTCATTTCTGAGGGGAGCTTTACTGTACTCGATGATAAGGAAGTTCTTTGTATCCATAAGGACAATGCTGCTTAACTCGATTGATACGAACATTGATATGTCGTGACTTTGACACCTCTTATTGTGTGGTAAAAATTCCACGAAACATGTAGTGACACCAACACCATGTAAATAACTTTGAAAAAGAGCAGAAGTGGCCATGAGAAAACTCTTTTGTTTCCATGTTCTACGACGGTAAGACATACGTTTAGTGCGCACATGTGTGTCATTATGAGTGGAGCTTGCTGGCCACAGCATAAACTCTGCATGTTTCGGTTTGGCTCAGTTTTTATTGTGTTTGCAACCAATCTGTTTTTCACAATTACAGTTTTCTTTTACAATCTGCTTCCTGCAACTCATCTCCACTGCCTTGGTTTCTATTTTTTTCTTTTTAGCTTTTATTCTTATCAATACCATCTTATTTTTCCATCTCTAGAAAGAAAGAAAGAAGGAAATGTCCACATTCTCGCCCAGTGACTGCCCATCATCGACTCACCATAAGAGACTGCTGTTTAATGGAGGTGTTCAGCGAGTCTCTGAGGCATCAGGCTGAAGGCAGCTCTAAGTGAATCAGCGTGTAATCGTATCCCCTGAAGATGGTTTCACTATGGTAGGATGTGGAGACTGATCCATGGAGCTAATAGCAGCCTTTTACATTGAAGGACCTCACACACTGGTCCACCACTTACATGATGGATGTGGTTTCAATCCTTAGATATTTATCATACAATTGCTTGGCCACTTTACACCGACTGTTTAAAGGAGCTTGTGTTTTCCAGTCCTGAAACACCAAAGGGTTGTCTGATGGTTCTGATTTACAATACCTATTCCAAAAATGTTGGGGCGCTGTGTAGACATGTTGAAACAGGGTGACGTTTACCATTCTGTAACATCCGCTCTTCTTCTAAGTGTCTGTAAACGTCTGAGAAGTGAGGAGACCAGTTGGAATGTTGTCCCATTGCGGCCAGTTCAGCACTCCGACTCTTCTCCTTCATGGATGATTAATGTGCTTTAGCATGGACTTGTTGAAATATGTAAGACCTTTCCTGAAAGAGACGTCTGGATGGGAGCATTTGTTGCTCTAAAACCCCAATGTACTTTTCATCATTGATGACGTCTTTCCAGATGTACAAGCTGCCCACGCCACACGCACTAATGCAACCCCACGCCATCAGAGACGCAGGCTTTTGAACTAAGTGCCGATAACAAGCTAGATGGACCCTCTCCTCTGTAGTCTCCATGGTTAAAAAACATAAAATAACATTCGATTCATCTGACCACTGAGCAGTTTTCCACTTGGCCTCAGATCATTTTGAAAGAGCTTAACCCAGAGAAGACAGCAGCGTTTCTGGATCATGACCACATAGCGTTTCTTTGTTGCACGATAAAACCATGAGCTCCATCTGGGGACTGCAGTCAAAGACTGTGATTTCTGGAAGTGTCCCTGAGCTCATGCAGTGATTTCCAGCAGAGAATCGTGCCTCTTTTTAATGCGGTGATGCGTGAGGGGCTGAAGATGACCAACATCCAGTTTGGACCTTTGGCCTTGTTTTCTGCACACGGTTACATGCATCTAACTCAAGCTATTGACAACAACCGAGCTAAGGATCTAACTGGAGTTTCCGAGAGATCTGAGTACACGTGTGCAGGATAAGAATTATTGAGTGAGGTTCGACTCCGCGATGTTAGGTGACGCTACACGCCCTTTCGCGTTGGCATTTTTCCGGTAAGTTAGTACCAATAGTGAACAAATGTGGCAGATTTGCAGCAGACGTAGAAGCACAACAACATGCGAAGATATGGACGTCATCTTCTTGGTTGTTCTTTTTTGTTGTTCCTCGTCTTCTTCTGCTACTGTCTTGTTGTCATGCCGTGACTGTTGTTATTCCCGCTTTCGTGGTCTCGTCACTTCCGGAAGGGGAAGTCCCAGGCCAGTCTATAGCTCGGCTAACCGTGGTTTGCGTATACATGCCAGAATAGCTCGATTTAGAACCGCATTATCTGGCTCTAATAGCTGGATTTAAGGAACTCCAGTTCGGTTTGACTACAGCCCGACGTGGCTTTTAAAGCTTCGATATCA
The DNA here is from genome assembly GCA_014839995.1 of Xenentodon cancila. NCBI lineage: Eukaryota > Metazoa > Chordata > Actinopteri > Beloniformes > Belonidae > Xenentodon > Xenentodon cancila. The sequence continues at coordinate 33,726,310 of CM026198.1, read as the reverse complement.
GTCGGACTGAGGCAATAATTCGACTGTCTCTTAGTGGATGTAAACGTGCTGTCTGAACCTTTCGATGATCCTAAACACTGTAGATGGTGGGATCTTCAAGGTCTTTGAAAGTTTTCACAGAGGAACATTTTCCTGAATTTTTTTTAACAATTTTTTGACGCAGTTACAATGGTGAACCTCTGCCTATCTTTACATCTGAGTGTTTCTGACTCTCTGAAATGATCCTTTTATACGCAGTCATGTCACCAACCTGTTGCCACTGAACCTTAGTTGTCAAATGATCCTCCAGTTGTTTTGGATTTGTGCCGACTACCTTTCCAGCTTTCTTCCCTTAAGTGCCAGTTCTTTTGTGATGTCTTGCTGCCAATAAATTAAAAATGAGCGTGTCTCTGTTAAAACATTTAACACAGAATTATATAAAAAACTATGAATTTATGAGATATATTAATCTTTGCTTTCTGTATTAATTTGCATTTTACTTAAATGTCCAAACATTTTTAGAACCGAGGTTGGTAAACAACAATTATATGTGGTTGAATTCTATCAAGGTATTGAACAAAATGAGAAATAACACATCTGCATCGTACAAGTGAGACAAGCCCGAGAAGTTCAGTCCAGCTCTTTTGTACATTTTAATTCATAGGAGACACAACACAACAACAGTAATTATTAATTGGGTTTAAAAAAGAATGTTTGCATATGTTATAGCCGAGCTTTTTTATGCAATAATGACAGGATTTAAAAAGTCTCCCAGACACTAAGTTACAAGTATATGGCGGGATCACTGTCCTCTGAGGTCAGATCACCAGGAATAGCACTTTCCTACAGGAATTCCACACAAAAGAAGACCATCAAACACACTTAATGGAGCCAACACTGCCTGAGTTCTTCCAGTGGCAGGATCCTCCTGTTTTCAGGAAGTGTCTCTCCATGTAATTGTTGATTGTTTTGGGGTTTTGTGGCTCCAGAGCTGCTCTTGAGCACTCTTCTTTGGGGCACACTGCCCTGCATGTTCTAGATGTTGCTCTGCTCTAACAGTGTGACCTGAGGGACAGGGTTGGGGAACGCTGCTCTAGAAATACCAAACATGGCCACTTTTCAATACAATCACCAGGAAGAGAACTTTCTCTGTGTTTGTCCATTCTGATGTGTTTCCACTTTCGTTGTCTTTTCCCTCCAACAACCTGCTCCATTCTGCCATTTGAGTAAATATCACTTTACACAGCGTTTACATTCAGGAAGCATTTATGGGAAAAGGCTCCACTTTTTTTTGTTTTTTTTTGATTTTCAGATGTTTTGTCTTTTTCTGCAAATTCAGTTTGTATGTATGTAAATGTTTATATAGGCATATATATATATATATAAATATATATATATATATATATATATATATATATATATATATATATATATATATATATATATATATATATATATATATATATATATATATATATATATATATATATATATATATACATACATAGGCAAGTTCTCAGATTTGATTGTACAATTTCTAACTAACTAATTTTCTATCACGTTTATAAGCTACTTCTCTTTTCAAAAATTAACTCCAAAGCTCTAAGATAATTTAACAACAACAACAACAACAACAACAACAATAACAATAATAATAATAATAATAATAATAATAATAATAATAATAATAATAATAATAATAATAATAATAATAATAATAATAATAGTAATAATAAGATAAATTATTACAAATCAATTTGAACTATGAACATGTTAAATTAAACAGAGTTTTGACTTGAATGTGTTATTGTTTTGAATTTTCCACGTGAAACCGAGTCTGTGTCCAACGTGCACAAAGCAGATGGAGGGAGGGATTCTGAGGAGGTATTAAGACACTTTACTGGAGACCTCAGAGTCAGAGATAAATGAGAGAGAGGGGAAGGAAGAAAGATCCTGGAAGAAGGAGTGAAAACATAAGGACATTGCGGAAAGAGAAAGCTGGTTGTTTAATGACCACTTGGTCATCATGATACATGAAACCCAAAGTAACAGGAAGAGATCGTCAACTGCAGATTGGATACAGTGAAAAGAATCAGCTGGCCAATATCAGGTTACTTTTCTTTGTGTTACATGTAAAACGCTGCTTATTTTTGCCTGCATCTGGGTTTTAAGAGGACCTCACGCTGTAATTGCTTTAGGGACAGACCAACACCGCTGCTGCGGTTCTATTTTTGATCTTCTTTCTGTCTGTAATCCTCACAGAGTAGAAAATTTGTTCATTTTCTGTCATTTATAAACTGGAATTACACACAAAAAAAGCTTTTCTGTATTTTTTCACATCCACATACTACTAAGATGTGGTCATGTCTGAAAAACTTTTTTACTTATGAAACCACCAAGTCAGTAGTCGTGAAGAGTTGGACTATTGGCATCATCAATCGTGTCGTCCAACTGCTCATCATTACTTACTTCGTCGGGTGAGTAAACCTTTGGTTATTTATTGTTTTTACAGTAGTCTGGTTGATTAAACATAATTTATAAAGCATTAATAATCTGTGCAACAGACCAATAACTGTATAAAACTTGCCTATTTATTACTAAGCAACAAAACTATCTATGATGAAAGTAGCTGAAACGATCTTGCGAGATTTTTAACAACAGCAATTTTTCATATAATTCTAATTCAAATGTGTAGGATACTAAATGGGGACTATTTTGTTTACACATAACTTAAACACACAACAATTAAATGACCAAAAGCTCTCACAATGTGGACATTTAATGGCAACTATGCATTTTGGTATAGAAAATTAAATAAATAAATAATTCATTTTCTCAATGATTTTAGCTGATATATCAAGTGACCAAGGTGTATAAATAAATCAAAACAGATCTATTCATAGGTTAAACACGTCTAAATATGGATTAGTCCCTTTGAACCAGTTGTTCAGAATAATTCTACTTTTCTGTGTGTGGTGTTTTATTTGAGATATTTCTCCATGTTGAGATTATGATTCCAACGTGTTTGACTTTAACAGCATTAACAAGGACATAGCTCTGAATAGTCACGAGCACTAGAAGCTTTGGAAAACCATTTGTGTTTACATTGTTCCACTTTCTGATGTATATACAGCCTTAATATTTTAAAGACAGGATATCTTGGAGACAACAAAAGCAAGGCCAGATGGAGATGGTCTAGACATGTAAAGAGGAGGGACAGTGACTACACAAAAAAGGATGCTGGAAGAAAAGTATAAAGAGTAGATTTGTGAATGTGGTGAAAGAGTGGATGCTGGTGTGATGGAGGAAGATGCAGAAGACAGGGTAATGTGGAAATTATCTGCTGTAAAAATATCTAAAGGAAAAAGCTGGAAGAAGAAGGATGTAGCCTGTAATATACACAGAGCAGATAACAATCTGTGTCAAAGCATCGCTCAAGCTGACAAAGAATTGTCTTTATTTCATTTATTTGTTATTCCTTTAAGTTAAGTCAAAAATATCAAGAACTAGAAGAGACATTACTCAATTCAATTTTACTACTTACCCCAACATTTAAGAACTGCATAATAACAACAAATGGAAATGTAAATGTGCACATATTTTGTAGATTTTCTGAACTTTCTGCAACTTGTGTGAAATATTTGAATAGAAATGTGTTTTTATTTAAATGTATTTCAATTCTGAATTGAGGATAACATTTTAAAGGTTCTGTTGTCGTTCAGGTCCAAAAGCTGAAGAATTGGCTCTGCGTGGTGTTTTCTCTGTGTGTTTTAGTTGGGTGTTTCTCTGTGAAAAGGCCTACCAGGTGAGAGACACAGCAATCGAGTCCTCGGTGATGACCAAAGTCAAAGGTTTTGGCATCTACAATAACAGGGTCATGGATGTGGCCGACTATGTCACTCCCACACAGGTATGAATCGATGGCGCATCAGCGGAGGGGGGTGGGGGGGCTGACAGATTTCTGACTGACAGCGATACTGATGAGCTACATGCTGTTTGTGTTATGTGCAGGGAGCTTCGGTTTTCTGCATCATTACTAAGTTGATCACAACAGAGAATCAAGTCCAAGGATACTGTCCTGAGGTCAGCTACCACATCTGTCACTGCTGTTGATCTAAAACAATTTTTACCGCTGTAATCCATGATTTATGCTTCTACATCAGACCAGTGATGCATGTCTGTCGTAGCCTGACGTGCACCTCCCCAGAAATGTAACGCTGCATCAGTCTGGCATGCAGCCCAACTAATTCGTCCTCTTGGTAGTATTGTATTTCCTTCTACATAATTCCAGCAAGAGAGAAAGATAGATTCTGGCAGTATCAGTTAAAATGATACTGCTCAACATTAAACAGCTTCGGCTCATACAGTATGCTTTGTTTGCTCTGTTTTTTAATTCTTTTGTTCTTGCTCAGTGGCCACAATAATAAGAAAACAACAGCTGGCCACTCTATGTGAATGCTTTCTTTTACTTTCCAAAAAGCAAAAAATGGCCACAGATGCTGAAGCACACTAGAGGTTATGTTGCCACTACAGTAACATACTGATGCTAACAACAATAAATAGATAATAAAACTTATTGGGTACAGTTAGAAACTGAAAGAAATGTCTGAATAGTAATAAAGTGATTTCCTTCAATAGTTTTGTGCACACCCTCGGATGCACAAAACCTTGCTTGTTGACAAAATACACGTCTGTATGTTTTCTGTTGAAAGCGGCGTTACACATTAACAGAGCCACAAAACCATAAACTTTTTTGCTCGGCTGGTTGAACGGAGGTCTGGGCTCCCTCATACTCGCTAAGGGTGGAAAAAGATGGGGTCTTGGCTAGTGGGCTTGCCAGAGGTGGCACCGAGTCAAAGAGAAAAAGATTCTGCTTTAGAAAAATAAATATAGCTATCAAATTCCCCTTCCGGCTTCCTTCTACTGTGACGTTGAAGCTATTTAGTTACAAATAAAAGCACTAATAAGAGGTAATTTACTGTAAATGTCATATTCAAATGGAATTTGCAGATATACTACTGTTAATTGTACAATGTCAGGTTAACTACCAACTTTATCTTTCTTTAAAGGATACATTTCATGACCGTCTTCTACGAACATTAGGTTTCACTAACCTCAAACAAATAAGTATTAGTTTGATAAAAATCTGACATAAAGACTCCCTGACCTGCACCATATTGGCCACGGTAGAGATCGTATCTGGAAGGCAAAATGAAAAAAGGAACACAACTCAGAGTAGCGGGGCATCGTTGAGGACAATCAGCAGAACCCAGAAGTTAAATAAGAGCAAAGAATGAGATTTAATAAGTGCAGACTTGGGTTAAAAAATAATCATTCTACACAACTAAGTAATGTGTGTATGTCTTTGATTATGGGTTACCCAGAGTGAGAAGAAGTATATTTGTACGGCTGATAACAACTGCACACAGTTACTCAACAGACCTGGAAGCTATGGTAACTCCCTTTCTCTATGTTCCTGTTCTTCACATTTCTATTTCACCTCATAATTATTTCCTTAAACGTATCTATGTGTTGAAGATATTTGTCTGAAACAGTTTTTGTAATGATGACACTTTTTCCTTCCTCCTCCTGCTCAGGAATCCTCACAGGCAGATGCGTTCCTTTCAACGCCACCACCAAGACGTGTGAGATAAAAGGGTGGTGTCCTGCTGAGATCGACACCATCAAGACGTAAGTGCGGTGTGCATGTAATAAGGTGCATCTTTCAACGGCTTTCAGGCACTGATATGCAAATACATACTGCTGGTTGTGTTTCTTCTAATCCTCTAATTATGTCTAATGAAGGACTGGTGAGCTGTTCATAGTTTGTTAGGCACAAGCACGTTCTTTCTGAAACTTCATATACCCAAATAAAGTGTAACCTGCTTCTGTAAGGCGAGAGAACAGAAAGAAACCTAAACACAATCTTACTTATTAAGTTATTTGTATGCTTGTCTTCTTTTCTGGTTTCTTTCCTTTGCCTCAGCACACCGATGATGGAGGTGGAGAATTTTACCATCTTCATCAAGAACAGCATACGCTTCCCAACTTTCAACTACACCAAGTACTTCACTCTTTTCATGATAAAAATGAAACTGATAAAGACTGTCACAATGGAGTCTGACATTTTATGTTTCTGTGCAGAGGGAACTTCCTTCCTTCCATAAATCAAAAGTACATCAAGTCCTGTAATTTTGACATGGTCAACAACACTTACTGCCCCATATTCAAAGTGGGGGATGTTGTCCGCTACGCACAACAGAAATTCATAGATCTGGCAGACAAGGTATGGAAAACAGTAGTTTTTTGGGTGTTTTGAATCAAACTTGTGTTACTGGTATTAATTCACCCATTTGTTTTGATTGAGTGTTCAAAGATTCGCTGAATCAGAGCTAAAATAAAAAGTTGTCTTCTTTTGTTTGCTCTAGCTTCATCACGCTCAAAATACAGTCATGAATTTTATTTGAACAAAACAATCACAGAAGAAGCGCCATCGCCTCCACCACTGTTGGCTTTGAAGGAAAGAAAATGTATTTTTAAAAAAACAACAGCATGGCTTGTCTCCCATTTACACTTCATAACAGATGGTCCTCTTCAATTTACCTCCAAAACTCCAGTTTTTAACTAGGCTTAGTGTGGTAGTTGTATAGACTCAGTCATAAGTCAGTAATTCCTGTTATGATTTAAATCTTATGTAATCCATTACATAAGATTGAGCACAGTCATCAATGCAGCTTTCTCTTTATGGTAAATCTCTTAGGGCGGTGTGATTGGAATAAAGATTGGCTGGATGTGTGATCTGGACAAGTCTGACGACCAGTGTAACCCTTCATACTCATTCACACGACTGGATGCCATGTCTCAGAAGACCTCCGTCTCACCGGGCTACAATTTCAGGTAGTCTGACAAGTTGAAACCAGATAACGTACTCAGATCAGTCATCGAATTTCATTTTATTTAACTGTCTGCATTTATTAATGGTTAGTACCACAATGTGGTAAACCTTTTCCATAGTGAGATATATTTGTGTGATATATATATAATGTTAGTTTTCTTAAGGTGCTTGAGTGAGTGAGAATGAATGTGTAATGGATTAAATATTGATAGGTAAACACTGATAGATTAGATTGATAGATATAAAAATTATTATACATACATGCGCATACATACATGTTCCTTTAGTAACCTATTGACTGTCAGAAAAATAAACAATAAAGTCACATACATACATACATGTTTGAACGTACATCCATATATAAACATGCATTCATATACATATACACATCATGTACACACATATATCTTGTTATTATTGTTATTATTGCTCTGTTGTTTTACAATAGGCAGCCAATAGGAACATTTAGTCGCTGTAAAGCGGAAGCTACGTAATGAAAGTAAATTTCCGTTGCTGTTGAGTAGTTCCGGTTTTGTACAGCTCAACCTGCGGCTGAACATGTCATCAGCGGTCAGACTGGGGAGGGGACCACAGAAAACTACGGAGTCCGACATGATGTTAAAGTCTCTTAAAATAGCTATTTATTCTGAAACTGCTCCAAAGTCCCCTTTGCCACTATTGTTTTTTGATGCAAACACATATTCTGTTCTACTTCAAAACTACTTTTGTCATGTCCCTCAAACTGAACCATTCTAGCAAAATAACCATTTCAGTATACTTTTATAAGAACAAGTATATGAACGTCAACATAAGTAAACACGCACTGTAACTAAAGCTCTTTCAGCTTTAATAGGTTTAGTAAACTTAAGCTTAAAAGAAAGAACAAATGATGTCTCTCACTATGCAAACTCACTACTCAGCGTTGTCAGTAAAGGGGGTTTGCATTGTTTGTACAAAGAAAAGCTATCTGAGCTTCACCCAACAACCCAGAAGTCACAAAAATAGCAGCTCCTCTGCTGCCGCTGGAAGCAGGCTGCAAAAGCCAGTCAGTCTCCACGACTGGTGTTAAAATGTCCAGCTTTACAGCAGAAACTAACTATTTACAGCCTGCTTCCAAAAGCGTTTTGGTCTCCATTCTTATATTTCACATCCATGACAATTGTGAAGAGGGTAAATTCTTTTGTACCACGCCATGTGAATTTATATAAAGCAATAAACTGAATTGTAATATAAAACAGACTGACAGCCAGCTCAGCCAATAGCGAGCCCTTTTAACTTCCTCAACAGTCATGGTCAAGTTACCAAGTAATTTGTCAGCTATTACAAGCCCACCATCATGTAAAGACGATTGTATTTCTGATTTTGACACAAAAACAACATCTAAAATGGGATATTCCACTGTAAATGTCTGTCAGCAGCTCTGCAGCTCCTTTGACAGGGAACAGCTGAAGAGTCTGGTAGCCACAGCTACCTTTGACTGACATTTGGTGGACATGTTCCTGCCAGCCTTCTGGGCGGCATGGCTGCACGCTGTACGAGGAAACAGGCGCCACAAAACTGCTACACACTAAAAACTACACTTTTTCAGGCACATACTAAATTATACGATTTTATTAGTTTTTGACTGAACACATATTTTGATCGATTTCTAAGACTAATATGATTGGTATATCTTTACAGGTTTGCAAAATACTACAAGATGGAGAATGGGACCGACTACCGTACCCTTGTCAAAGCCTACGCTATTAGGTTTGATGTTCTGGTTAACGGAAATGTGAGTATTCTTATGTACGCTATGATTTGGGTTTCCAAACCCAAATGAAATGAACTGCTGGTCTTCTTTCACAGGCAGGGAAGTTCAACATGATTCCTACGCTCATAAACATGGTGGCGGCATTTACATCAGTCGGAGTGGTGAGTTTTACTGGTATTGCTTTTTTATTTGGTACTTTCTTTCTTTTTTTACAACACCGTTTTATTTTAAATGTCACATTTAGCCCAGACCTTAAAACTGACTGTGGCACATTTAATTATGTTAACTTTTATTACAAAAAAAACATAAACTCTTAATTACTTTAAAGTACAATTAACAACATGTGATATTATATTGGTTTTCTTAGAGTTGAAATTGTGTTTTGTTGTGTTTCAATGAGTGCGTCATAAACTAAAGCTTTTATAATTATTGTTATTGTTTATGTATTATGTAGGGAACGGTGCTATGTGACATCATACTGCTGAACTTCCTGAAAGGTGCAGAGCAGTACAAGGCCAAGAAATTTGAAGAGGTAAAATTCCAGGTTTTTAACGTAACTGATCTAATGATCATAATGATGTTATAATATGCAAGACATCTGATACCCCCACATATAATTTACTAATGGACACAAACGGTGTAATCGTACCATAGTTTATAAACACGGCTCTCAGTTAAATGAAGGGTAGTATTGTTGTTCGTGTATCGTGTATTATATATAAACCTTCTTAGCTCATTTCCTCCTTTTTCTTCTCATTTTTTAACTCTTAACAGCGAGTGAGTTTATCTTTAAATTATTATATCATTAAATACTTTTTTAAACAAGTGTTTAAGGATTTATTTGACATTTTCCAGATGTATGATGTTTGATACATGAATTTCTGAGATATGTGCACCACTCCCATAAAAAGCACTTGAAATAAAAAAGGAGGAACGTTTAATTTTATATATCAGGAATTAAACAAAATGTTTTAATAAAATGTAGAAGTAAAAGATTAAGTTTGGTGGATAGCAGTTGTGTATAACCACATCCTCCAGTTCCCTGATAAAGGCTTTATTTATTTATTATTTATCTATTTACACAGTTTTCTGTTTTACAAAGTACTGTGGGTTTATATTCCTTTTTTAAGCAGTTTCCAGTGTTTCTGGCACTTTTCTTTTTGAGTATTACAGCTGAGTGAACAGAGTCTATTGTCAGTAAAAGTACCAGGGCAGAAATCACTAAACTTTGCAACCATTTTATAGTTTTATGAGGCAGTGTCACCGCTGAGTGAAGCCACGAAACAAAACACAACAGTATTCTTGACCCCGACAGCTCATTCTGACATTCTGACACTGACAGTTTTACACTGCTGCTAAATGGGCCTGGATTCCAAATAAAAAGGTTCTGTTTGTTTTTATATTTTTAAGGCCTATCAAAATTGTCCTAGTTTTTCCCTTTGTGCACTATCAAAATGATTAATCTCTCTTGTTGAAAGGTAAAACTTGTCAAAGGGAAATTTACTAATGGAGGGCGTCATGCCCTGATAATGACTTTGGATTTGTCAACAACAACAAAAACAACAACAATAATAACAATAATAATAACATACAAGACTACAGGAGGCTGAAAAAGTCTGTGAAGTGAAGGGAAAACTTTCATCTCTATCTCTTTCTCCAATATACTGCAGGTGTCGGACAGCCCGCTGGAATCCCAGAGCAAAGGCTTCTATCGTTCCCAGCTGTCACTCAGACAATCAACCTTAAAGTCCAGTGACTCAGGCGCATTTTCCATTGAACATTACTGCTGAATGGACAGAAACAACCACTTTGCTTTAATTCTTGGTATATTTGCTTTCTATAGCAGTCTGTCTTTATTGAGTTTAAATATGGTTTCCTTAGTATATTTCATTTAAAACAGAAAAAGGCAGAAACAAAATCACATGATAAAGATTCAACGAGTGCATGAGAGACTTTGCATGGTGACCTTTGTAGCATGTAACAATACCTCAGAAATGGTCTGAGCTCTTCAAACACTAGAAATGTAAATGGCTTTTATGTAGAAAATAAAAACAACAACAGTACAAAACAAGACAGCTGGCTTTAACTGCATCGTTTGTTTTAACCTCTTTATTTATTCAATTGTCCAATCTGATGCTTTTAATAAAAGTAACAAAGTTAGATTGTGGTTTGTGCTGGTGAGTTTAACCGTTTCATTTTTCACCCTACTGATAACCGTCTTGCATAGAGAAAGCTGCGACAGAACGCAGTCGCTTCACCTTTCCTTTAGTTCAGCTGACAGGCCCGGACACCACGCTCAGGCTTGTGCCCTCTCTCTTCATTAGAATCTAATTTCTCATTGGATTTCTCTAGGGATGACTGGACGGTTTCCATGGTGACAAGTTCATTACATACTGAGAGCTCCCCTCTCTGATTGAAATAATTTATTGCAGCAGGATGTACCTGTTTGATGCGGTCTGGCCAGCTGTTTTTGATCAGCTTCACTGCTACTTGGAGTTCATTATCAGTGAGGGTGGCTCTCCCAGTTTCCTCCAGCTTCCTCTTGGATGCTGGTCTTGTGCTAATGACGGTGTCCACGTAGCAGCGCATCTCCTCCTCTAAATCACAGTCGCTGCTGCCAGTTGATGTACCCATTGACAGCGTATTGGCCACCACGAGTGCCCTACCAGGGACGTACTCTGCTTTAGCATCGTACCTCATGAGTCTAAGGAGCAGTCTCTGGCACCTGAGTGGCACTGTGTCTAGGTCTTTGGTGTTGATTAGCAGGACCAGGGGTTTGTGGTCAGTTATCAGTTTATGCTGGTTCATGCTGGTCCATGCTGGTCTATGCTGGTCCATGCTGGTCTATGCTGGTCCATGCTGGTCTATGCTGGTCCAGCTGGTCCATGCTGGTCTATGCTGGTCCAGCTGGTCCAGCTGGTCCAGCTGGTCCATGCTGGTCCATGCTGGTCTATGCTGGTCCATGTTGGTCCAGCTGGTCCATGCTGGTCCATGCTGGTTCATGCTGGTCCATGCTGGTCCATGCTGGTTCATGCTGGTCCAGCTGGTCCATGCTGGTCCATGCTGGTCCATGCTGGTCCATGCTGGTTCATGCTGGTCCATGCTGGTCCATGCTGGTTCATGCTGGTCCAGCTGGTCCATGCTGGTCTATGCTGGTCCAGCTGGTCCAGCTGGTCCAGCTGGTCCATGCTGGTCCATGCTGGTCTATGCTGGTCCATGTTGGTCCAGCTGGTCCATGCTGGTCCATGCTGGTTCATGCTGGTCCATGCTGGTCCATGCTGGTTCATGCTGGTCCAGCTGGTCCATGCTGGTTCATGCTGGTCCATGCTGGTCCATGCTGGTCCATGCTGGTCCATGCTGGTCCATGCTGGTCCATGCCACTCAGATATTGGCAGATGTGCTCATACGTTCACACACTCCTGCTAAACATTCCTTTTCTATCTGAGCGTATTTCGTCTTAGCACCTGTGAGCGTCCGAGAGGAATAGGTCACGTGCTTCCATCTAGGCTGTTTCTGAAGTAATACTCCACCAAGGTGATAACTGCCTGGGTCGTAATAGGCCAGTACAGGTGAGTGCAGCACCCTCCAGGCTGTGGCCAGGGCGTACAGGCTTTGTCTTTGAGGTGGATTTTACAGGTTCTGTCTTCAGTGTGCCGTGATTACCGATTGCTGCGCTGAGCTGCTCTACGCTCCTCACTGACCCTGGAGCCACAGCTGCTTTCCTGCTGAGCAAATTGCTGACGGATGGACCTGTGATGACATGAACTTCATCTTCCTGCTGTTTTTTCTTTGTAGTTAAAGGTTGTTGTCAAGACAGCGGCATTGTAGGTGACCACCTGGGCTGATGAGAGGGATTTCTGCTTTCATTAAAACTGGTTTGTGTGTCAGTTTATTACAGCGGCATCGGCTCCAGTATCTATTTTGAACTTACTGCATTTTCAAACCCTTTTCTAAATGCAAATCACCTCTCTGACCAAACAGAAAGTTTGCTGCATTTGTATTGTTTAATCTGCTTGTTGGTGTATGCAAATAGAGAAGAAAATGCTGCAGGGGAAATAAAATAGGAATGGAAAACAGAAAACAATGGAAAACACACTCATTTAATGAGAGAAAATGTTTTAAGAAAATTCTCCAAGACGTAGAAATAACTCAATATATTATAACAATGAAATAATGAATAAAAGGAGATAAATTAAATAAAGACTAAAACTTAAATGCCAAATTAAGAAACAAAAAAATAACAAAAAAATAACAAACAATAAATAAATAAATATATTGAGTCTCATGTGGAACTAAGTTCCTCAACTGAAAGCCTTTAAATCTCCATTTTGTCTTGTGTTAAAATGTCCAACTTCAGAACAGAATAATATAAAATGCAATAACAGCCTGGTTTAAAAGAGTACTTTGGTCTCAAAGGTTTGATTTTGCAGACAACTCTGAGGGGGAGCACTTTTTGTACAATGTCAGGAGATTTTACATATAGCCAGATATTTAAATTCAATTTCATAAAATGAATGAAAACATACTGGTCAAAAGGGGGCCACGGTGACACGAATAATTGTATTTTTTAATGAACGGACGACTGTCATTTCAGCTAAGAGCAGCTACTGTCACTTTCTTATCCGTAGTCGTCGTGCTTTGGAACTTTGGAATTCGTACTTCGCATGAACCCAGCATTGGCTAAACGCGACATTTTTGATTTTGCCACCAAGTCAAAACGTGAAATGGCGTATTCCACTGTAAACATCTGCCGGAGCTCTGGGAGCTAGTCACCCCCAACTGTTATTGACATACGGCGAGCATGTTCCCGTCGGCTTCCTGGGCAACATGGCTGCGCACCATACCAACACAACAAGCGCCAACCATCTTACTTCTGTACGGAGGCTCATGCAGAACCAAGACTCATTGCAGTTCCTCGACTAACCAATAGAAGCTGGCTGCAAAAGCGAGTCAGTCTCCATTCACTCCCAAGTTAAACTGTCCAACTTTAGAGCAGAAATAAACATTTTCACAGCCTGGTTCAAAAAACCATTGTAGTCTCAGTCGTTTCATTTCACACTCATGACAAATGAAACAGTTCAGGTGCTTTAATGAAATCTCTTTGGGTTCCCAGAGTCACTGGTAAGAACAAATGAACGAACCGTTAAAAGCAGCAACGATGATGACTTACTTTCCTCTTGGAAAAATGACTTAATCCAGGAATACGAGTTGTCTAGGCGCTTTCCAGAGACCCAGAACATGACGCCCGATCAATTATTACATAAACATCAGCAGGTAAAAACGTCTGTGGTGGGGCAGTCAGCTTTAACCCAATAATTTATTACTGTTAGAATCTGGCTTCAGTTTAGAAAACACTTTGCATTGCAGAGCACCTCAATACTCTCCTCAATCAAATATAACCACGACTTCCCACCCTCTTGCACAGATAGCACCTTTGGGACATGGCGCTCAAAAGGTATTTTATATTGATGATGTTGAAAACATTACACGCTTGCCTAATAATAAACACCTGCTTATTGGTAGAGAATATAATGACATTTACTAACCAACTGCGATGGGAACTTTGGTTACTGTAAATACAATAGTGTGGCACTTTTATGCAGGCAGCTCTATGGCTTTGAATATATACTTTGTATGCTGCAGACAAGTTCTGTTGAGGTGTAATTAATGAAAAAAATTATTGCACTGTTAAAAAAAATATGTATAAAATAAAAAAGCTCCCCTAGCGGGAGAAAAACCTTAAGCCAAACAGTGGCAAGAAACCTGGATCATAAGCGGGACCCTTCTGCTGAAGGTCAGTCGGGTCGAGCAGGAAAAGGGAGAGCAGAAAGAAAGGATGAAGAACAGAGAGGAGAGACACAGACACACCGTCAAAAGTACGAAAGAGCAGATATACCAAGTCAAGACACGTTTCCACTAGTGGAAGTTCTGGGTAGGTTTTTCAGGGCCGGATCACGTCTCCATTTCCAGAAACGGTGCTGCAAAAGTGGCCTTCAGGAACCATGACCATGTGAAAAACATTCCTGAAGTTGCAGAGGAGCTCAGGTTGGCCAACAGGAACCTCCTGGCAGGGGTCTCTGCCGACTGACATTTCTAAATCACAGCACTGTCGCATGACCATAAATCACATGATCACAACTCATAAACCCATTAGACCAGAAACATTTACATGTCATGAAGTTGGAGATCACATCATCTTGTTGGCGTATTAAGCCAACGTCCAGGTCCGGTGGAGGTTTTATTTTTATCTCAATTGCTTCCACCATATCGCATGTAAAGAAACAAAACAAAACCCGCCTCATGGTCAGCTGTTTCGGTCAGTAAAGGTTGTGTGGAGCCACGCTGTCACCGGTCGGCCCTGTTGGAGGTTCCCGTCTGGCGGGTTTACCCAGACCTCCCGCCAGTGGAAATGCACCCGTCTTCGGTTCTTAGTAGAACCTTCTTCAGGTTGGAGATCATGACCAAACAGTTGTAGACAGCAGACACTGAGCAGGTCTTGGTGATTCTCTACACAGCATGTTTCAGTACAGTGAGTTATGAGCATCTGCAGCAGAGCAAAATCATTGAGTTTTAACCAGAATTCACAGTGGGAAGGCCGAGGATTGGACACTGAAGTAATACTAAACAAAATGTTTTGGAAAGTGCGAAAACATTTCCCCCCTAACAACACCCATGTGCATGAGCTGTAAGTTTTATTGGAAGAGCCACTGGAATAGTAACAGTAGTCATTGTGAGGACAGGAAGTCGGAAAATATGAACAGGAACTGGATAAATCACATTTAATCAAAAACTAGGTTTAAGATTAAACTTGGTGTTGGAGAATATCTTTAGTTCTCAGGAGTAAGAAAAAGAACAAATGCCTACTAGTTATGTAATATGTCCAAATATAAAATTGAATATCTAATTAAAATAAAAGTAGTTTAACAAGTCAGCAGCTGGACTGAAGACCACTCATGTTGTGAAAGAATGAAGTGGAAAATCGTCCGTCCACAGAAACTCTTTGACTCCATCAGGACAGTCAAAGTGTCTTTTCCACGTACAGGATTAAAGCTCTTAGTAAGAAAAGTCGGTGGCTCTTAAAAGAGCCGTTTTGGGGTGTTGTGTTGCTGAGTGTCCAGGTCTACTTGGTCTTTGCGGGCTTCTCGGTCTTCTTGGGCAGCAGCACCGCCTGTATGTTGGGCAGCACGCCGCCCTGAGCGATGGTGACTCCCCCCAGCAGCTTGTTGAGCTCCTCGTCGTTGCGGACGGCCAGCTGCAGGTGACGGGGGATGATGCGGGTCTTCTTGTTGTCGCGGGCGGCGTTACCAGCCAGCTCCAGGATCTCAGCGGTCAGGTACTCGAGCACAGCCGCCAGGTACACGGGGGCGCCGGCACCGACGCGCTCGGCGTAGTTTCCTTTCCGCAGCAGCCTGTGGACACGACCCACCGGGAACTGCAGTCCTGCACGGGAGGAGCGGGTCTTGGCCTTCGCTCTGGCTTTCCCACCGGTCTTTCCGCGGCCACTCATGTTGATGCTTGTTGTCTTTTAAGATTACTCTCGGAGAAGATGAGCCTCCAGCAGCTGAAACGCTCCTTAAATGTGGCTGAGCGCGGGCCGGTTCCTGACAGACCAACCAGAAACAGACTCTCAGCAGAGCCGCAGAGGGCGGCCGCGCTCAGTTTGCGCGGACTTTTCAAAAACACATTTCTCCAATCAACGGAGCGCATTGAGGCGCGGGCTCGCGCACGGAGGCGGTGCTGCGCTGCGCTGCGCCGCGGAGGAGCCGCTCACCAATCAGGGCCGGAGGTCTGAAGCAGCGTCACCGGTTCACACACTTTAAGAGCGGCGAGTCTCTGCTAGACGTTATTCTCTTCATCCGAGAGTCTTGTAATCATGGCCAGAACCAAGCAGACCGCGCGTAAGTCCACCGGAGGCAAAGCCCCCAGGAAGCAGCTGGCCACCAAGGCCGCTCGGAAGAGCGCCCCGGCCACCGGCGGCGTCAAGAAGCCCCATCGTTACAGGCCCGGAACCGTGGCTCTCAGGGAGATCCGCCGCTACCAGAAGTCCACGGAGCTGCTCATCCGCAAGCTGCCCTTCCAGCGGCTCGTCAGAGAAATCGCTCAGGACTTCAAGACCGACCTGCGCTTCCAGAGCTCCGCCGTCATGGCCCTGCAGGAGGCCAGCGAGGCTTATCTGGTGGGGCTCTTCGAGGACACCAACCTGTGCGCCATCCACGCCAAGAGAGTCACCATCATGCCCAAAGACATTCAGCTGGCCCGCCGCATCCGCGGAGAGAGAGCTTGAACCGCGTCCACCGACCACAACGGCTCTTTTAAGAGCCACCAAACTTTTACTTTAAGAGCTTATTTTTATAATTCTATAATTCTCTTCTTTATGTGTAACTGCTTTCTAATATTTTATAGGCAGTATTTTATTTTCATAGTGAAGTTTGGTCTTTTAAATCTCATCACTTGTGACTTTATACTGAATGTAAATCAGAAATGGGCAAACGAGCATTTTGTTTTTGTAAATAAAACCTGCAGGACAGAATGTTGAGTTTTGTACTTATAAACGAAGTTTAATTCATGCGCAGAAATTGATGTGTAGCTCCGGAAGTTTAAGTGAAACACATTTCAGCTAAAACGAAGTAGGAGAACAATGAGTGAGAATTAATTTGATGTAAGTCACTCAAGAGTTGAGCGTATAAGAGGTGTGTGTGTGTGTGTGTGTGTGTGTGTGTGTGTGTGTGTGTATATATGTGTATGTGTGTATATATGTGTATGTGTATATATATATATATATACATACATATGTATGCATATATATATATATGTATATATATACACACACATACTGACATCTACACTATTATAGATGTCCACACATTGATCTTTGTGTGGATGTATATATATTATTTATTTTGTTGCTTTCTCTTCTCACAATGTTTATGAATATGTATTAGTTAACTGCTTACATATCTCCTTATCTCGATATATGTGGACATGACTATTTAAATACTATGTATAATAATATATATATAACTTTAATTACTGCCCCTACACCCCCAAACACTCAGAAATGCAATAGTAAATAGAAAGCTCCTCCCCATTTTCTCTGTCCTCTTTTTGCTTACAACACCTTTTAGTCTTGTGTCCACTTTTACTCTTTAAACAAGAACATTATAAACTTTTTTTTTTTTAAACACACATTACAACACAAACACCGGACTGCACCACCACTGTCTCGTCTCTCTATTTCTAGTCTTTTACACTCCACACTCCTTGGCAGAAATGCATATATATAACTTTTGGTTTCCACCAGCAAATACAGGTCACAATAAAACTTTATTTGAAGAGAATGAAAGGTCAGTAAGATGGAAATGTCAACTATTTTATACACTGCACTTCACAAATTAGTTACCAGTAAAAGTGCCAAAGATCAGCTGACAAGACTAAAATGTTTTATTGGCAGACATGCAGAGGTCAGACAGAAGTTTCAGGATGATGGATTAATGTCAGTGTCGGAGGTTTCGGGCGGAGAGAGGATGCTGAGGTTTTCTTACCACGTTGTATCTTTTATTCTCACAGCAACTGTGCATACATCATGGCGGATGGAGAAAAAACACGCACACACACACTGAGTCCGGAGGTATAATTTTCTGACTTAACTGTCTAGCGTCTCACGCTGCCATCTAGTGGGTCTACAACGAAAGTGTTTTTAACGACAACTTCTATTTACATTTATTCACTTAGCTTAATACTATATGACAGTCAGGTTTCGACATTTTTCACCAATGTCATCAACCAGATACTGGTGATCTTTAGTGGTGATGAGGAACAGACGGTTAGTTAAGATCAGAATTTAAACTCGGTACACCTCATTAGTTCTTTCTGCATCAGCAACTTAACTCTAGACAAGATATTACACACTAGTTGAAATGACAGAAAACATGAGGACGAGCTCTTCGGAAAGTGCGTGGCTCTTAAAAGAGCCGTTGAGTTGGTGGTGGAGTCGCTGGTCTACTTGGAGCTGGTGTACTTGGTAACCGCCTTGGTGCCCTCGGACACGGCGTGCTTGGCCAGCTCGCCGGGCAGCAGGAGGCGCACGGCGGTCTGTATCTCCCTGGAGGTGATGGTGGAGCGTTTGTTGTATTGAGCCAGTCGAGACGCTTCGGAGGCGATGCGCTCGAAGATGTCGTTGACGAACGAGTTCATGATGCTCATGGCCTTGGACGAGATGCCGGTGTCGGGGTGCACCTGCTTGAGCACCTTGTACACGTAGATGGCGTAGCTCTCCCTCCTGGTTTTCCTCCTCTTCTTGCCTCCCTTGCCGGCGGTCTTGGTCACGGCTTTCTTGGAGCCCTTCTTGGGCGCGGACTTGGCGGGTTCAGGCATCGTTCACACGAATGAGTGTCGGCGCTGACGGACGTTGTTTTTATTGACTTGCGAGAGCAAATCCGGCTGAGCTGTTGCTCCTCTGTGATTGGTTGAGCCTGTCAGCGGGGCGGTTCCCGTTCAGGTCGGAGTTGGTTGAATCGGCGCAGACAGCCCACTTCCACGCTGCGGTCTCGTTCACGGATCCTCGTGTACGTGAAACATGGCACTTTGCAGGGACTGTTGCTCGAAAGTGGTTGAAACAGTTTGGTTGATCAAAGTTTGAAGTAAACTTGTTACTTATTCACTTCTCATGTAATGTGTAAAAAAATGACTTCACAGGGACTAAAAACAGTCCCAGATACGTGTGTGTTGTTCAGACTCCCGTTAGTTTATACCTCTTCAGCGTGTAGTCCACATCAGTTTAAAGTCCTGACATGTTTGATAAGTGGACTTTTGTAGGAGAAAATAAGCAGTTTATTTCACAGTAGGCCAAAACTTCTGACTTAAGTCAACCAGCTTGCAGCAAGTGCAGGAAACATTGATGACTTCGGCTTCAGCGTTTCCCAGTTTGATGCAGTTGGTGCAGAAATGTGAAGGCAAAGCGGAATATTCTCATAGTTTTTATTTGTTAAACAAGTGCAGCAGGATGTTTGTGCAGACGGAACAGAAAGTGAGTTTGACAAGTTCCGGAGGAAACAGTTTATTTCACATTTCCTGTTTAAACGGTTTCCAGAGGTGAAGAAACCAGGACCGAGGATGAGAATTGATGGTTAATACAAGAAACGATGTTTGACTTATTTAATGAATGTATAAAATATTTTTAATACCTAAGAGAAATTATGTGTAACCAATGACTAGTATAGAAGCAGACAGGAATAACAGGTCTCAGATGAGGTGGGTGGCCCTGAAAAGGGCCTTTTGGAGTGGAGACTGGTTGTTTTTAACCCCCGAAGCCGTACAGGGTGCGTCCCTGTCTCTTGAGGGCGTAAACCACGTCCATGGCGGTGACGGTCTTCCTCTTGGCGTGCTCCGTGTAGGTGACGGCGTCACGGATGACGTTCTCCAGGAAGACCTTGAGCACACCGCGGGTCTCCTCGTAGATGAGTCCGGAGATGCGCTTGACTCCGCCGCGGCGAGCCAGGCGGCGGATGGCGGGTTTGGTGATGCCCTGGATGTTGTCCCGCAGGACTTTGCGGTGCCGCTTGGCGCCTCCTTTTCCGAGTCCCTTCCCTCCTTTGCCTCTGCCGCTCATTTTTCAAATAGTTGTTTTTACTATTGAGTGAGGCGCAAGCAGAGGATTTGCAAATTATAACTTCTGTCTGACGACGTATTTGAAAACAGGGGCGGGGCTTCCTTTTCTCCGTATCCCTGCTTATTAGTCATTTTAGTGTTTTAGCGCCACCTACTGAAAAACAACAGGTAGTAAAATATTTTATCATTTAGTCATGACTTGGTTCCATATGTTTTTATTTACGGCTGCGTTTAAATAATTTACACAATGCACTTTTTGTATCTTGTTGTATTCTTCTTAACATATGTTTGTCTTTAATTTTGATGTTAAACGCATACTTTTTAATTCATTTTTATGTAAAGCATTTTGAATTGTCTTGCACAACAAATGTGCTATACAACTAAACTTGCATTGCCTTGAATGTCAGATTATTATTATTATTATTATTATTATTATTATTATTATTATTATTATTATTATTATTATTATTATTATTATTATTATTGTTGTTGTTATTATTATTATTATTATTATTATTTCTAGTAGTATCATCAGGCTTTTGTCTCCTGACCAAAACCAACCCACGACTCCCAACTTGGGCGTAAATTGTCCTACGGATTTAAAATAAGTAACAATGGACAAAGCTGAGTCACAAGGCTACAGCTGACATCCAAATAAAAACAATTATGCATGAATCTGTTATATTTGAACGTTGTGTGTGTGTGTGTGTGTGTGTGTGTGTGTGTGTGTGTGTGTGTGTGTGTGTGTGTACACAAGCTGAAGACAGAGATGGTACTTATGTGCATGTAAACTTGAAAGGTTTTGTTTTGCATAGCTCCTCAGATGAACATTTTTTACCATGGAACTTGTTCTGACTTTAATACACACCATATGGGTATGAGTATTTCATTGTGTTTATGCATCATTTACCACATTTCAGTCATGCTGACAGTAGAGCTGCATAAAGAAAAGGATTCCTCTTGGTTTCACCTTCTATCAGAACCCTCACGGATGACTGTACATTGATGCCGTCAGGAATTACAGTCCTTCGATGCCGGCATGTTCAGATCATTGGACGATCCAGAGAGGACTAAAGAAACTACAGTGCAGAAAGACAACAATGGATGTGGTGTGTGTTAGTGACAATGCAGTGGTGTTCCTAAAGTGTGTTACGACGTCTGTAAATGAGTGTGTGACGGTTATGTAGTTATGTTGGGTGTTACCACCTCGATTCATACCAGATCTGAAGCAGTCCAACAGAGACACATAAAGCAACGATTTTGACCACCAGTGCTGCTTCTGCAACAACTCACGACCACAGCTGGTACTTCAGGCTGAGTCACAGTTGGTACTGGAGAGTTGGGTCAGTGTAATGCAGCAGACCTCCATCAGTGTACTCAATTTCCTCTTCAGCCCATCAGGAACCATCCAGTTGGCCAGTCCCCCAGCAGATACAGGCATGCATAGGCGACAGGCCACCACTTTCCAGGCCAAGTGGAAAGTCGACCAGCCCAAGGGAGGCCCCCACACATGCTCATCGCCCCATCGTCCCCAGAGAGCAGTAGGTCCAGATGTCATCTGCAGACATCTGCTGCGCTGGGTGACTACAGGCCTGCTGCACTAACCTCTGTGGTCACGAAAAGGCTCCTGAAGACCAACTCCTCCTACAACCACAGCACCAATGGTCCACTCTGGTTTACCTACGACCTCAAAAGAGCAACAGAGGACGCCTTCACACACATCCTGCACACCACCTTCAGCCATGTGGACAAGAGACAGGACATGAGACGGACATTTTCAGTCACGTGTGAGGTCATTATGAGTGCAGTCAGGTCAGACCGGCACTGTGTCTGCACTGATTGGGTTCAGCTGTCATACACAGCTGCAAGGATGTTTTGAGAAATGCAGGTTATTGAAACTTTCATTAAAACTTGAGATGATCATTTGACCCTTTCACATGCAAAAGATAATTAAATAATTAACTAATACGGCTCGTATTATTGCCAAGTTTTTATTTTAGAGTGCTATTATATTATTTCAGTCATATTCAGGTATTGCAGTCACCTAGTGGTTAAAATGTGTTTCTACAGAGGTATTAGATACAATTTATTCTACAACAAAACTTTTACAGCAAATTATTAATTTTCACATGTTGATTCCCTAGAAAAATCAACAATTACTGCTGCATTTAGCTGACAATGGGTTGAGTACAAACTACCAACTGGCTCGGTGAGCTTGGTAGCCTGACAATGACGGCTGAAGAAGGGATACTGGCTGGTTGTTGGCTGAGCCAACTGTAAATGGTTTTATATAAAGTTTCCTGAAATGGTACAAAAAAGAAAAACTCACCCCTCTCAGAGTAGTCATGGATGTTAAATCAAATGATTGAGACCAAAATGGTTTGTAGAACCAGGTTGTAAAAATGTTTATTTCCGCTCTAAAGTTAGACATTTTAATATAGGAGTCATTTGTAATTGGCTGGCTTTTGCGGTCGGCCTCTATCGGCCGGTCGAGCAACTGCAACAACGTGAAATTCGTAACTGTCCGTATCTTGTCCTGTGACACTTCCCTCAAAACAATGAAAAATAAAATCTCATCGTTGAAGAAGATGGATGGAAACATCTTTAGTCTTTGATTGCTGCTACCGCTGTTGAGAAACTGTCCAGATGATTCAATTCAATTCAATTCAATTCAATTCAATTCAATTCAATTCAATTCAATTCAATTCAATTCAATTCAATTCAATTCAATTCAATTCAATTCAATTCAATTCAATTCAATTCAATTCAATTCAATTCAATTCAATTTTATTATATTTAGCATCTATTACAACACAAGTTGTCTCCAGGATCTTTCCAGAGACCAGAACATGACCCCGGAGCAATTATTACATAAACTACTGCAGGTAAAAACTCCCCTAGTGGGAGAAAAACCTTAAACCAAACAGTGGCAGGAAAAACTCTGTTTAAGAGGGAAGAAACCTGGATCAGGACCTGGCTCTAAGGGGGGACCCTCCTCCCCTCCTCCTCCTGCTGAAGACCAGGCGGGTAGAGCAGGAAGTACAGAGAGAAGAGACACAGACTCACCGCCAAAGATACAAGACAGGATACATTATCATTACCATGATCATTCAAATGATTATTCAGCGGCAAAGTCCTGATGTAATGTATAGTGATTAAGTAGTGTTGAAGCACAACTACATGGTATTGAGGCAAAAATGGCTAGAAATTGAATTTTTATTAAATTCTTTATTACTTTTTGTTGGCTATGTCACACCCAGCGCTGCCAACGATGTGGAAATGCACCAACAGCGTTTCCATTACACTTTTGCTATAAACTGAATTATGAACAAACCACCTCGTAAAGAGTAAAAAGGTTTTTACAATATTTGGGAGTTTCTTTTCACTTTAGAGCCGCTTTCCTTTTCGACGTTTGGGTCTTGTGACAATCTAGCGGTCATGCAAATGCAACTACAGAGGCAAATGCTTTTTCACGCAAGATTTCTTTTGTTTTACTCATAATTAAAAATTATTTGCAGACCAATCATAAATGACAAAAAGTTGCATTTGACAGGATGCTGAGACAAACGTTTCCAGGCACGTCATGTCCTGTGACATTAAACATGCACTCACACGCACAACAACGTGGGGGAAACTTACCCGTTCACCTGTCTGCTCTCTTTCCCCTGGCTGACCACACCTGGCAGCCTTTACCCACCTCGTTCAGAAAAGACACCTGAAGTTCAAGAAATAGGGAGTCTTGTTCACAACTGAACCTATTTTCTGCTTTATCTTCCATTCAGACTTAGACTGTGGATATCTTTTCTGGCAGAAACAACCCGTGCGCTCCTGATAACCGTCCACCTCCTGAACACATAAAGTCCAGTTTCCCCATTAATTCAAAGAAACGTTTCATATCTTGCTCATCTGTGGTCTGAGTCTACTATCTTGGGTCTTTTACTTGCCTAAGTACGGCACCTCTCTGTTGTACCACAGGCAGAAGAACAGACCTCCGCTCAAAGTGGATGATTGCAACAAGTCTGCAGCTGGTCCGTAACTGGTTCCTTGAAGAAAATTATTTCCCAAGCCAGAATTGGTAACTTTCTTTCAATCCATGGACAATCATGACAACCCAGCAGCGACCAATCCGATCCCAAGGAGGTCATTGCTCCAGCTACACAGTGGTCATTTTCCCCGTGTGATGTCCAGCAACAGGTCACCAAGCATTTGCCAGATACCTGCTTCTTTCTTTGTCATCGGTGTTGCCCAGGGTATTGTTGATCAATATCTAGCGTTTTATGGGGGCAGGGCTTTTACAATCCCTTAATATTATCCAAAGAAAACAGGATTAGTACTGAAATCAGATGTTCTGTTGTCCAAGTATCTAAGTCATTAACGTGACTGGTGATCATAAGATATTGATTTATTCTGTCTTCCAGAAAGTCGACAGCAGCAGGAGGAGATAGTGAGCTTAAAGTCTCAACGCCTCCTTGTACTAGAATGACAACTGGAAAAGTCTGGTCAAACAAACGGCATCAACAGAAGTTTTTTATTGAATAAAATATTAATATTCAGCAATCAGTTCAGCAAGTTATCAATATCAAACAATGAAAACACAAAAAAGCAAACAAAATGCAGAAAAGAACAGTATTAGTACAATGACCTTAATGACCTGGAACTTAAATATTTGCTTTCTGACTAACTTCAATATCTGCAGGCAAAAGACAAATACTGTGTGTAAAGTGGAGCAGGAGTCAGATAAAGTTGGGTTTATACTTTACACACTTTATGACGAGAAAAGGTCACTAAAAACTCAATATTGACAGAACCTCATGAAAACCAGTCACCTGGGTTTTTTATTTGTACATTTGACAAGAGTGTACACCAATCCTCCTCCTCCTCTTTGTCTGCTTTTTGTCTTAGCTGGCATGATGTTGGAGTACAGAGGATCCTCGCGGCTCCCATGGAAACGTACGCTGGCGTACAGAACGCTGTCCTGATTGTCTGCTCGTCTTCTGAAGTCCGCGGCCGACAGGTTGTGAAATTCTGGAGCTGCATTTGGTGAAGAGTGAATACGGCCCTTTACAATATTAGAACATTGGTATGTAAACATTTAAAGTTAGTGATGTTCATTGTCCTGTAGGAGACGTG
>CM026198.1:33588683-33700846 GCA_014839995.1 Xenentodon cancila | reverse complement strand
AGAGGAAGAGAGGAAGAGAGAAAGGCTGCAGCAGGACAGCATTTGACATGTTTCAATCTCCATATTCGTCAAACAGAGAAGCAGCAACAGACCACTCAAACTTAATAAGTCCTCCACGCCGGTCTAACTATAGTGTTTTTAATTTGTGGTATTCTGTTTGTTTGTTTGTTTATATATTTTGGAGTGTTTTAGAAAATCCAGAAAACTAACTTCTCCTTATACAGGCTTTTTTTTTTTTCATCTGGTCCATTTTCTTTGTTTTTAGGTTGAATTCTCAGCTTTCTTTTTTTTTTTTTTTTTAAATAATCTAGTGTTGAGTACTTAAACGTTCATATACAAGTTAAAAATAATTCTGTTAGATAATTCTGTCTCAAACTGAACACGAGTCTGCTCACGGTCTTCTTCACAACCATGATCTTGTTCTGACATGTGGCACAGAAATTAATTACTAACAATATGTCCAGTCTGATCATTTAATCATTCATTTTGAAGTGACATTATTGACTACACAGGGTCTAAGAGGAGGCGGCTCAGGGTCTAAGAGGAGGCGGCTCAGGGTCTAAGAGGAGGCGGCTCAGGGTCTAAGAGGAGGCGGCTCAGGGTCTAAAAGGAGGCGGCTCAGGGTCTAAGAGGAGGCGGCTCAGGGTCTAAGAGGAGGCGGCTCAGGGTCTAAGAGGAGGCGGCTCAGGGTCTAAGAGGAGGCGGTTCAGGGTCTAAGTGGAGGCGGCTCAGGGTCTAAGAGGAGGCGGCTCAGTGTCTAGGAGGAGGCGGCTCTGTTGCTGCTCTCTGCTGCGCCATCACGCTGCCGTCGTCCTCACACATGACTGCTCTTACGAGCCTGGTTGCATCTTCCTCTGGTACAGAATTACCTGATAACACACAGGTATTGTGTAGAAGTAGAAGAACTTATTCTACCTGCTGAACCAAATCGACAGAAAAGAAAAAGGAAAGAAACCTGTGGCGGTTTTAGATGTACAGTAGACTGTTCTGTTTACTGCTTTAGTGAAGGTGTTGCTCACCGTTCCTGTCTCAGCACATGATTCATGACACAGAAGGAAACGAATGAAGGGAACAAATATATCATTTGACTGTAGGTTTACCAACAAGAAGTTTTCAGGATGACAGAAGTAATCGGTCTTTATCTGGGTGAAGAGGGAAGAAAGAAGGGAACACCAAGCTCTGATATCTGAAATCAGAGTTCAGAATAAAACCAGACCTGCTCTTCCTCACCTCTGCAGCGTTTTCTTGTCTCCCTCTGGACTCTGAGGTTTGCTTCAAGAATTTCTTTCTTCTGCAAAGAGCAATCAATAAATAAGTAAAGCATTAATAAGTAAGGTACGAAATTACAAATTCAATGAAACTGTGTTTCTCACCTAATAAATATGAGGGCGGATAGGAATATTACAGCCAAAAGAATAGCAGTGGTGTATCCAGCAGCTGAGTTCTCTGAACCTGAGACACGTTGGTTAATCATGAACAGTGAAAAAAGTACTAAATTACAAGATGTTTAGTGTGTATTATGAAGCCCAACAACAATAATAGATCTTCAGTCTGAGCCCATCTCACAGTGGTTTAGCGTTGTTTAATTCGTTGTTTTGTACTTGACGTCAACACTGCTGTCATGTGCAAAAACGAGAGCTTCCTGTTTTAATCATAAATTCAGATCTCCGTCTGTCCATACGGTCTGAAGTTGGGTAGGGAGATGTTGGAGTTGGGATTTGCTACATCGTACAACCTCCAAGCTCATCCGTCTTATTGGTAAAAGATGTCCTGTCCGCTACGATCGAGGAAAAGACAACGCTTTAACTTCTAGCTTCCTCTTTCTCCTGCTCTGCTTGGCTCCTGATCCACAGCTACAATGTCTCCTATTTTCAGAGATTTGGGGTCTCGGTCCAGGTGTTTGCTGGGTTTTCAGAGTTCCTGCTTATACTCAGGTCTTTTTGCAGTGGTTACTCATCATAACAGAAGTGTCAGAAGTAACAGCTGAATCCTTCAAGCACATCATGATGTAAAGAAACACAAAGATAAACAAGGCGACTAGTAAACGTTGGGTTGCTGCAACCGGCTGTCACCATGAACGGTGATATTCAAGATTAATTTGAATTTTAAAAAGGGACTAGTTCAAAACAGGTAATAGGCAAGTAATCCTCCAATTACTAATAAAATTCATCAGTTCCACCTTTGATGTGCGTTGTTGAAAGGGTAATTATTCGATTTGTGGTTTTCATTCTTAAACTATTGAACAAAGAATATAAACAACAATTGTGACCACAAGAGTGTAACTGTAGAGTATATTCCTCGTTACTATGTGACTTCAGGGCATTCTGGGATGGCCAAATGTGAAGCAGCTGGGTTGAATGTGACAATGGCTCGACCACTTCTGAAGCTTTACTCTGAAAGGAAAACAGGCTACTTCATTAAGACTGGAAGAACGTGGACACAAGACTTATGGAGGTCACTTTACAATCTACTGCCAAATCTGACACAATTTGTTGTGTTCTTGATGTGAGATAATTTGGTCAAAATACCCCAGAGATATAGTAGAAAAGCTCCCGCTTCAATCATCACTTTACTGCTCTGATCATAAGATTAAAGGAGGTGGATTGATCCTACACACACACACACACACACACACACACACACACACACACACACACACACACACACACACACACACACACACACACACTTTCTGAAGAAACAACTTACTTGACACAACAATCAAACGTGAGGTGGAGTTTTGGTGTCCCCAGCTGTTCCGGGCTTCACAGTAGTAATATCCTCCATCTTTAGGTTTGATGTCAACTATTGTGAACGTTTCTCCTGATGCTTTTGGTGAGGCTTCATTCTCCTTGTACCAGCTATAATTTGCTGCTGGTTTGGCGTCACTGCTGCAGGTCAAATTGACTGAGCTGCCCTCTATTATCTCACCGGGAGAACTCACAGACACAGAGGGCCACTTTGGAGCATCTGATGAAGAAGAGGAAAATAGAAAAAACACTTTTTTAGTCAAAATTAGTAATGTACCACAGATATTGACAAATATGTTGATTGAGCTGTATCTCTTTCTCTATGTAGTTATGGACTCCATCCTTCTATCAATAGACATTATGTATGACCCTTCTCAGAATCATGGCCATGAAGATGACCACGAGTCGTCATCGTTCCTGTCACCTACAGAAATGATTGTCATGGAGACCTGATGAAACCCTTCCACTTGTGCTAGGCTTAACGGAACGTCATCACACCTAAGTTAGTTCAAATGCAGCCATTCCTTCGTAGCAGTTTGTCAGAGATATAAATCTAACGTATTGACCAGACTCAGATATATGCAGGTCCACGGACCACCATATAAGGAAGTCTAAATGTGCATCCTCATCCCGCATGTCTGCCTGTTGACATGAAGCAAAAACAGAGATGGAGATGGACATTTTTAGATGCAGCGATAGATGTAATTGTGACTGAAGTGAAGTAAAGAAAACTGTATTTTTCTCTGTTATTTAAGGCCACAATAGTGAGAGGGACCTGCAAGAAACGGTCTTGGAAACAGGGTCAGTAATGCAGGTAATACGGTGTCTTCTATTTTATTATATTTAGCATCTATTACAACACAAGTTGCCTCCAGGATCTTTCCAGAGACCAGAACACGACCCCCGAGCAATTATTACATAAACAACAGCAGATAAACACTCCCCTAGTGGGAGAAAAACCTTAAACCAAACAGTGGCAAAGAAAAACTTCTCTTCAAGAGGGAAGAAACCTGGATCAGGACCTGGATCATAAGGGGGGATCCTCCTGCTGAAGACCAGATGGGTAGAACAGGAAGTAAAGAGAAGAGAGACAAAGACACACAAAAGTACAAAAGACAGGAGGGAAAGCTCTGAACCCTGCGGGACACCATAGCAGACCCTCATCTGTACTGAAGAAACCTCATGAACACGAACAAACTGGAATCTATCAGACAGATCTGATTTAAACCAATCTAGAGCTGTCCCTTTAATCCCAACAACATACTCTAGCCTCTGCAGTAAAATGCTGTGATCTATAGTATCAAAAGCAGCGCTGAGGTCCAGCAGAACCAGTATGAACAATAATCCATTATCTGAGGTCCAGCAGAACCAGTATGGACACTAATCCATTATCTGAGGTCCAGCAGAACCAGTATGGACAATAATCCATTATCTGAGGTCCAGCAGAACCAGTATGAACAATAATCCATTATCTGAGGTCCAGCAGAACCAGTATGGACACTAATCCATGATCTAAGGTCCAGCAGAACCAGTATGGACACTAATCCATTATCTGAGGTCCAGCAGAACCAGTATGGACACTAATCCATGATCTGAGGTCCAGCAGAACCAGTATGGACAATAATCCATGATCTGAGGTCCAGCAGAACCAGTATGGACACTAATCCATGATCTGAGGTCCAGCAGAACCAGTATGGACAATAATCCATGATCTGAGGTCCAGCAGAACCAGTATGGACACTAATCCATGATCTGAGTGCTTAGTCTTGGAAGTCAGGAAGACTTCACGTACAAATATAAGCCAAGAACGGTGTCTGGACAAATGTAAAGTTTGAGTCGAGGTTTGAAGCAAGTATAGTTAAAATTAGTGAAAAGATTCCCAGGTTAATTAAACACAAAGACTTGATACATGTAATGTTTTGTTTTTAAATAAGTTGTTACTCACATTTCACATCCACACGTGTGTCAGCAGACTTCCTCCTTCCCAGCTCGTTCCGGGCTTCACAGTAGTAATATCCTCCATCTTTAGGTTTGATGTCAACTATTGTGAACGTTTCTCCTGATGCTTTTGGTGAGGCTTCATTCTCCTTGTACCAGCTATAATTTGCTGCTGGTTTGGCGTCACTGCTGCAGGTCAAATTGACTGAGCTGCCCTCTATTATCTCACCGGGAGAACTCACAGACACAGAGGGCCACTTTGGAGCATCTGATGAAGAAGGAGAAAATAGAAATAACACTTTTTTAGTCAAAATTAGTAATGTACCACAGATATTGACAAATATGTTGATTGAGCTGTATCTCTTTCTCTATGTAGTTATGGACTCCATCCTTCTATCAATAGACATTATGTATGACCCTTCTCAGAATCATGGCCATGAAGATGACCACGAGTCGTCATCGTTCCTGTCACCTACAGAAATGATTGTCATGGAGACCTGATGAAACCCTTCCACTTGTGCTAGGCTTAACGGAACGTCATCACACCTAAGTTAGTTCAAATGCAGCCATTCCTTCGTAGCAGTTTGTCAGAGATATAAATCTAACGTATTGACCAGACTCAGATATATGCAGGTCCACGGACCACCATATAAGGAAGTCTAAATGTGCATCCTCATCCCGCATGTCTGCCTGTTGACATGAAGCAAAAACAGAGATGGAGATGGACATTTTTAGATGCAGCGATAGATGTAATTGTGACTGAAGTGAAGTAAAGAAAACTGTATTTTTCTCTGTTATTTAGGCCACAATAGTGAGAGGGACCTGCAAGAAACGGTCTTGGAAACAGGGTCAGTAATGCAGGTAATACTGTGTCTTCAATTTTATTATATTTAGCATCTATTACAACACAAGTTGTCTCCAGGATCTTTCCAGAGACCAGAACACGACCCCCGAGCAATTATTACATAAACAACAGCAGATAAACACTCCCCTAGTGGGAGAAAAACCTTAAACCAAACAGTGGCAAAGAAAAACTTCTCTTCAAGAGGGAAGAAACCTGGATCAGGACCTGGATCATAAGGGGGGATCCTCCTGCTGAAGACCAGATGGGTAGAACAGGAAGTAAAGAGAAGAGAGACAAAGACGCACAAAAGTACAAAAGACAGGAGGGAAAGCTCTGAACCCTGCGGGACACCATAGCAGACCCTCATCTGTACTGAAGAAACCTCATGAACATGAACAAACTGGAATCTATCAGACAGATCTGATTTAAACCAATCTAGAGCTGTCCCTTTAATCCCAACAACAAACTCTAGTCTCTGCAGTAAAATGCTGTGATCTAAAGTATCAAAAGCAGCACTGAGGTCCAGCAGAACCAGTATGGACAATAATCCATTATCTGAGGTCCAGCAGAACCAGTATGGACAATAATCCATTATCTGAGGTCCAGTAGAACCAGTATGGACAATAATCCATTATCTGAGGTCCAGCAGAACCAGTATGGACACTAATCCATGATCTGAGGTCCAGCAGAACCAGTATGGACAATAATCCATGATCTGAGGTCCAGCAGAACCAGTATGGACAATAATCCATCATCTGAGTGCTTAGTCTTGAAAATCAGGAAGACTTAAAGTACAAATATAAGCCAAGAACGGTGTCTGGACAAATGTAAAGTTTGAGTCGAGGTTTGAAGCAAGTATAGTTAAAATTAGTGAAAATATTCCCAGGTTAATTAAACACAAAGACTTGATACATGTAATGTTTTGTTTTTAAATAAGTTGTTACTCACATTTCACATCCACACGTGTGTCAGCAGACCTCCTCCTTCCCAGCTCGTTCTCGGCTTCACAGTAAAACTCTCCAGAGTCTGAGGGCTGGATGGAGCTGAAGGTGAGACGCGTGTCCTTACCAACAGGTTGGTGTGGATTTCTCCTCTCGTACCAGGTGTGACTGGCTGCTGGGTTTGCATCGCTGCTGCAGGTCAGAGTCACTGAAGTTCCCTCTATTATCACAGCAGAGGAACTCACTGACACTGAGACTGACGCTGGAGCATCTGGAGAAGACATGGAGAAAAAAAGAAAGGAAAAAATGACCACATTATTTTATTACATCATTGACGACCTGCTATTTAGAGGAGAAAACAAATAAATCAAACCCATTCGATTGTCTCGATCATTTGTCACCAGAATATTTATGCTTTGAGGTCTATTACATGTATCTGCTGGAAACCAAACAGCCTTTACCAGCGTTAGATATTTGTTTATTTAAAATTTAGCGTTATTTGTTAATTATTTCTGCTGGCTGTGTTCAGTTTTTATTTGAGTCTGACAGTCATGTCTGTAGTTGCAGTTGTTGGGTCGTCTCACATTGATTGTGTGTAGTTTCCTTTGTTGCATGTCCTGCATAGTGGACACGTTTTTGTTTTTTGTAATTACTGCTTTTGTGTCAGTATAAACAATGAATGTTGGAATTCTTATTAAAGTGTACAGCAAGCTAAAGATAAGTGGAACAATAAACCTGGCCTCACATCCATCCTGCCTTCATCTGTGCCCACTTATTTTAATTCTGGGTCACGGGGGTCTGCTGGAGCCTATCCTACCAGTCACTTTGGACAGTTTGCCAGTCCATTGCAGGGCCACATTTATAGACAATTTATATTCGATAATTAATCTGTAACATGTTTCGGATGTGTAAGAAAGTCAGAGTACTGAGAGAAAACCCACACAACCAGGAGGAGACACTCAAACTTCACACACGAGTTCAGCCTCAGTGAGTGTGTGAGGCATCGTCTCTAACCACGAAGCCACTCTGCTACCACCTTACTCCCCTACCCCATCTTTTTAGAATAAAAAGTAGAATAATCCAGCCTCCACATCTTTACCTCCATCCATTTTACTTCATCTTGCATTTGCTGTACCTTGAAAGTACCTCAAGGTTGCAACACTGACTGCATTTCCACAGTGGATCTGCCACCTTAAACCAGCTGCTGCAAACAGAGCTGTAAAGACCTGGTTGAGAGGGGTGCTTTTTACTTTTTCCAACCAGAACATGTCACTGGGGCTTCAGGAAATTGTAAAATAAAATAGTAAAAAGGCCACACTATCTCTCCTTTAAACTACTCATGACCTGGAAGCGCCCCAGTACACTGGGCAATGCTGTCCAGGATTACTCTTGTTTTGTCTCCTATTCAGTCACATTCTCACTTTTGTGTCCATCTTTACTTTTTTCTGTTTCTCATCACCGCCGTAGTTCTGTTCTAAGTTCATTGTTGTTGTGTGACATAGTGCCATAAACGATACAGAGTTGTCACAAGAGACCACTGACAGGAGTCAAAAGTTATTTTGGGTTTTTGTCGAAGCAGGGAAGATCGTAACAATAGGCCACACATCCTCAAAGTAAACAGATATTCCTTCAAATGAAATGAAAACTAATATCTTAAGGATCTTTTTTTGCTGCTTTAAGAAGTCTGGCCATCCTAAGTAGCATAATAGATCCCCTGTCAAATATATATATACTTCTTCCACCACAACATTTAATTTAAGACTATGATCCTGCTCTGTCATGAATAACTCCTTACAGTTGTTTAATACTCTCCAAGCCATGTTCATGCCATCTAAAAGAAAGGAACTCAAGCCATTTTTTTAACTTAGCCGTGTGGTAAATTTAATAAAATACAATTTTCAACTAAAGTGTGTTACAGTTCTCAGAGCTGTCTAATGCGTTCTTTGCTTTCTTTGACTGTAATATTGGTGTTAAATAAGTAAAGCGTAAATATTTTTGGTGAGCTTCATGGTAGCATGTTGTTGCTGGATTTGGTCACAGTGAGGCAGTAGTGAGTTGAACTTTGCTGCTCTGCAAAGCACTGGCCATCTAACTTCCAGGTTGAATCTCATGGAAGTAAGATTCATTGCAGTTCCTCGACTGGCCGCTGGAGGCCGACTCCAAAAACCCATGTTAAAATGTCCAGCTTAAGAGCAGAAATAAACATATTTACAGCGTGGTCCAAAAATGTTTATTTCTAATGCGATTGATTGACAGTCGCTCAGTTGCTCAGCCAATGGCTCGCTGTTATCACTTCCTCATCAGTAATCATCATGTTATCAATCTTACCAAAGCAATTAGCACTTTTATTTGACCCAACGTCATTGAAATGCAGCATTAAGTTTTAATTTTGCTATTGAGTCAATATGTGAAATGGGATATTCTGCTGGCAGCTCTACAGATATTTTGGTGGGTTTGGCTGAAGGAGCAGTACGAAGAAAAAGAGGCTTCAAACCACTCTTCATTCATGGTATTTTGATGCCAGGGGTTGATTGCTGTTATTTACGAATGCATTGCCAGGAAAACTACAACACGTGAGTTGTGCAAACTCCTGGAAGCTCCACATGGGTTATGTAAAATTGTTTGATTTCGTAGCCCACTGCCATATTTTTGGAAATTTGATATTTTGAGTCTGTTCTTTTGTTTCATGTTTTTAAATCGTTGTTATTAAAAAACGGAGGCAAACACATGTTCTTTGGAAGTTTCTTCAGCATGGAAACTGATCTGCTGCTCATGTGGTTTGCAACAAAATCAAAGCTTTAAAAACCCCTGAAGTAATTGTGTCCTGTTTGGCATCAAATTCCACAGGCTGTATTTATTATAACATCAACATTAGAATTACCAAAACATATGAGGGAGCATTGACTGGAATAACTTGAAATATTGCTAATAAATCACGGAATTGAGATATATCCGATAATGACTATTGGTGGAAGCTTAGGTTTTGTTTTCTAAAATTCATATTTCTGAGTGTCTGTTAAGATTTAAAAGACTTGCTTCAGTTGCATTTGAAAATGTGTTTGTGTATTTTAGTGGTTTATCTCACTTCAGAGTAAACTCACACACTGCAGGAGAACGATGATGTTGATAGTATATCTGAGCACAGGAGATTTTATCTGCTCCATAAATCTGATCTTCATAAGAATATTCCTGAGAATATTCATAGTAAGGTGTCTCCCGGTTGATTTTCTGTCCATTCTTGAACCAGACGTAGGAATGCCGACCAGGTGGACTGCAGCTGCTGTGACAATTCAGCTGTGCACGGATGGAATTCTGGGAAACTGAGATTCTGGTCACCTGCACCTGGAGAGCTGGAAAGTGATGAAAACATCCAATATTAGTCTTGAAAGTCTTGAAAAGCCCATACTCAGTCACAATAATTACACTGATGATGAATGATCGTTAAAATCCTGTTTTATGTTTTAAATGTGCCAGGCTGGTGTTTTGGCTTCAGTTTGTGTTCTTCAGTACCTGCGACAGTCAGAGTCGTTCCATGTAAATCGTTCCCCCACTCAAACCATGACGCTTTGAATTTGAATCGATATTCAGCTGAATCATTGAGTGTCAGGTCACTGATTGTCAGAGCGGAGCTTTTCTTTCTCCGTGTCACTTTGTTGGAGATCTGAACACGATTTGTATACAAGTCATTTCCCTGAAGGTCCTCAGGTTGTGAGGGATTCTCCCACTTATGACTGTGTTGAGGACTGAACCAGAACTGCAATGTGATGGATGCTACTCCGTAGTAAAAGCTCTCAATAGTCACTGATGAGCCTTGGAAAGCACAGATTCTCCTGAGAGTGTAAATCACTCTGTTGCATGGCTCAACTCTAACACCTGGAAGATAAAATAGTTTTGAATGATGTTTTCATATACAAAAACACAGATCAGTACTGTAACTTGGAGAAAGAAAAAAAACGCATGATGTTAATGGAAAATATGGTAAATAAGTTTTGTTCAGGGAAGATTATAGGATAAACTCACAGGCTGGAGGTGAAGAAAACTCCTCTTGTCCTTTTACAGCACAGGAAACACTGTCATAATAATGAAAGACATTTGAATACAATGATGTCTCACTGCCAATCTGATGCCCATTTTTGTACCAGACATATGCAGAGGAATCAGGTGAAGGACACTTGCTGTAACACTTCAGCTCCTTCCAGCCATCTGTTCCTCTCTTGCTGATTTGCACCTTCAGATCTGTTAGGAAGGAATATAAATGTTACAAAATAATGAATAAATGACCTGTTTTGTAACTGATTTAAGCAAAATTGACATAATAATGTTAGTGTACCTGTGACAGACAGAGTGACTCCCGGTTCACCGGTGTAACTTCCATGTGGTTGGTTTGTCGTGAACCTGAACTTGTACGTGGCTGAGTCGCTCTCTCTCAGGTCTGAGATTGTCAGAGTGCAGCGCTGCTGATGACAGCTGTACTGCACACGGCCTGAATACTGTCTCTTTGCTGTCAGGTCTGGTCCATTACTTGTGGTTAACCAAAATGTTCTTTCAGCTGTGATGCCGAGGCCTGTTTCAGTGGGCCAGTGTGGGTGTGTGTAACGGCAGTGTATTTCCACCGTGGATCCTTTAACAGCACAGATCTGAGTAGCGGGGTAGGTCACCCCCCAGCCATCCTGACTCTGAACCACTGAAACACAGCGCACATCAGAAACACAACCACATTCATCATACAAGGACTTTTCAATCATTGTGGTTCTTCTGGATTTTAAGCTTTCTACTTTAAGGCAACTAAATAATTTGCAGTCATTTCCACAGAGATTGGACTAGCATTGCTAAAGCACTAACCACAGCTTATCATTGCAGCTTACTGCTTTTATTTAGAGTCATTTCGAGTCCTTATCAATGGGATAGTCCAATGAACTGTGATCTGAATCCTGTTTAACATCTCTTGCAGCCTGGAGAAGGCACCTTTAAAACAACTGGGTTGCAGGCATTGCTGTAAAATATGAAGTTGAATGTTCAGTTAGTTAGTTAGTTAGTTAGTTAGTTAGTTAGTTAGTTAGTTAGTTAGTTAGTTAGTTAGTTAGTTAGTTAGAGTTGTTTTTATAATGATTCTGTTGAACCACAAATAAAAAGCATTGTCTTATTTTCATTTGTCTGTTTTCAGTAAATGTATTATGCATTTTTACTGAAACCTGAACTGAAATCTGGCTTTTTTTAGGATTTGCTTTCAACAGTGGAGAACTTATTGATCACATATCAAGCTGCTTGGAGATGGTCTTGGACCCGTTAAATAATCTGACTGACGGAAGACTGACGATAACTGTGATCATGATTACGGGACAAACTTTAGTTTAACACGTCACTATGATCTCATTACTTTACATCTTTTACAGGAGTAACAACTGATTTGTCAAGACCAGTTTCATTAGTTTAGTTATTAAATGATTGTATTGAACCAAAAGCAATGACTAGTGTGTTTATTATTTCTCCTGTCAATTCCAAGTTGATTCAGTGACAATTGTAGGTTTTTCCTTCTGTAGTAGAAATGTACCAAGACATGTGTCCACAACTGTAGATCTTAAATTCAGTCCTTTTTTCTTTCTTTCTTTCTTTTTTTTTTTTGACACATGCTTGAGTTTGACGGTCATGTGTGTAAGTGAAAGGGTTTCATGTCTTGACAAAAACAACATAGTGGTTATATAGCTCCTGTTTGGTCCAAAGAACACTCACACACACACACACACGCACACACACACACACACACACACACACACACACACACACACACACACACACACACACACACACACACACACACACACACACATACACACACACACACACACACACACATACGCACACACACTAATTTACTACACTTGCATTGCAGTCAGGACTCTGTAATCTTATGAGACATAACAACAAAGTGATATTTGGATTGAGAAAATCCTTTGTTTTTTTGTTAATGACAATAGTTTCAGTTATTTTTAAAAAAGCATCATATTTCATCTCAAAGCAGCTACCTGGACTTGTTTAAGAACCACTTACTTTGAGATTTTGTTTTAAAGGTGAAAATTTTGAAATTTTTCATTTTTTATAGAGAACAGTTTACAAGTGAGTCATAGACATATTTTTTGATATATTGTTTAAGCACAATTGTTATTTTCTTCCATATAACATGGGTGTAGCTTAAAAAAAACAACTAATAAAAATAGAGGTTTTTTTAAAGATTTTCAGACCACTCTCAGGTGTTCTTCCTCTGAACAGCCAATAAGAGAGAAGTGAAAGCTTGGTGTTGCAGTGTAAACACTATACATATTGTTCTTTAAAGAAAAGCTTTCTTCCAAGTCTTGTAGTTTTCATGTGCCTGGAAAGATAAATGTAGATATACAGTACCTGGTACACAGAGTAGGAAGTAAACCAATCCACTTCTTGTTGCGCTTAAACTCATAACGGCTCCTCTAACCGTTGTTGAGTCACATCAGTGTGGAAATCCACCAAAGGTGAGAGAAACAGCATGCCCTCAAGTTATCATGCAAAAGAGAAGGATGTGGCATATAATCTAAGTTTCCCTTTTAGCTTGATACTTTTTTTTTCTTAAAAGAGACTGAGCCATTACCATCTAGAGAGTTGAAGCTGTCTTCCTTCCTCTTTACATAATTGTTATGCATGAAGAAAGGCAAAGCTGTAAATTCCCACACTGAAAAGGAGAAATGATTCTCATTGTTTTCTTGCTTGCAGGAACGTTGAGACTGATTCATTTGAATGTTCCTTAGGTGTGCCAAACTGTGCACTCGCATTTGCAGCTGTGTGCTCACAGCTCTCCGCAGGGACTCTCATTTCTCAGCAGAATACTGTAGTGAAGTTTGGATGATGTTGATATTTTCATTAACCAAAGTTATCATTATTGTTTCTACTTATAGTTCATTCTTTTGTTTTTAAGTGTGATAAAACGCAACATGAACTTTGTTAGCATATTGGAGACCATAATTTTAATATTTACTCAACTCAACTCAGCTCTTGTAGCTTTTGTGAACCTAAACGGACTGAACTGTTCATTGAATGCAGGTATAAAGCTACTTCCAAGCTCTCCTTCATATTTTATTGAACTAAACACATGTATTGATTTAAATTAAATGTATTTATACTGTATTTTCATTTACAAATACAACATACAAATTCATGAATATGTAAGTTTTAGTCTTTCATTCATGCATATGTTTATGTATGCAGGTATGCATGTTGGCTTGGATGCATTTTTTTGGAGTCCAGTTTTGAAGATCGACAGTAAACAAGTTATTTGATTTGGGAAAAAACTCTCATTGCTTTACTGATTTCATTAGTGGAAATATGCTGAATAGTGAATTTAGATTAAAGTTTTTTGAACAACCTGCATGATTTGAGTTAACAGTGACAGACAGCAGGAGATCTATCAGAAACAAAACCTGTTGAGATAAAGGAGAGTGCATTACAGAGCTCTAAATTTAACCCAATCTGATGCAGAATTAGTTGATCTTGCTTTGACCCAAGCAATATTTATTTCTCTGATAATATTTACTATGTGTTTACAGCACCAGGGGTTATCTCTTCCTAAAACACTTGCTTGTTGCAGATCAACAAAAAGGAGCTGCAGAAATGTTGCCACACTCAACATCGTGCATTAGACTGACCCGACTAATATCATTGCTGTGTAGGTCATGAAGGAATGCCTGCGTTTAAAAGTTTTAGATTTTTTTAACATAGTATGGTTTAGGCAAATCAGGTTTATTAGTATCGCACAATTCAACAACAGGGTGATTCGAAGTGCTTTACAGAGACATTAAAACATCACATAAATAAAACGCATGATTTAAAATGTAAACAAAAGAGAAAGAAAGAAAAAAGAACAATAGATAAAATAAGTGGTTAAAATGTAATCAAGTTTTAAAACTTAAGCTTAAAAGTAAAACCATGACGATTTGGAGCTTTATTCAAATGTTGCTGAGAACAGGTGAGTCTTCAACCTGGATTTAAATAAACTGACTGTTTCAGCTGATCTGAGGATTTCTGGGAGTTTGTTCCAGACATGTGGAGCAGAGAAGCTGAAGGAAGCTTCTCCAGGTCTGGTTCTGACGCTGGGAACTGATAAAGTAAAACCAGATCCAGGTGACCTGAGGGGTCTGAAGGTTCATACTGGGTCAGGAGGTCACTAAAGTATTTTGGTCCTAAACCATTCAGAGCTTTAAAGACCAACACCAGAACTTTAAAGTCTGTCCTCTGACGGACAGACAGCCAGTGTAAACACCTCAGAGCTGGACTGATGTGGTCCAGTTTTTGGTCTTAGTGAGGACTGGAGCAGCAGAGTTCTGGATGAGCTGCAGTTGTCTAACTGATGTTTTAGGTGGACCTGTAAAGATGCTGGTATAATCAAGTCTTCTGAAGATGAATGCAGGGACTAGTTTCTCCAGGTCCTGCTGAGACATCAGATCTTTGAACCTTGATATATTTTTGAGGTGATAGTAGGCTGACTTTCTTATTGCCTTAAA
Source organism: Xenentodon cancila (assembly GCA_014839995.1). Lineage (NCBI taxonomy): Eukaryota > Metazoa > Chordata > Actinopteri > Beloniformes > Belonidae > Xenentodon > Xenentodon cancila. The sequence continues at coordinate 33,685,848 of CM026198.1, read as the reverse complement.
TACATTTTTCAAATTTAGGTCTATCACTACACCCAGATTTTTGGCCTGGTTGTTGGTTTTTAGGTGTTTAGATTGACTCTCTCTGGTGACCTGTGATCGTTTCTCTTTGGCTCCAAAGACAATTACCTCTGTTTTGTTTTGTTTTTTTTTTTTTTTGCTGGAGAAAATTGTCGCACATTCAGTCATTAATCTCCTCAATGCATTTACCAAGAGCCTGTACAGGTCCTCGGTCTCCTGGTGACATTGTAATATACATCTGCATGTCATCTGCATAGCTGTGGTAGGTTTTTTGTTGTTTTTTTATAATCTATCCCAATGGGAGCATGTAGATGTTAAACAAAACAGGTCCCAGGATGGAAACTTGGGAAACTCCACATGTAATTCTTGTCTGCTCAGATGTAAAGTTGCCTATTGTCACAAAGTATTTCCTGTTCTCAAAGTACATATTAAAACAGTTTACTATAGTTCTGTAAAGACCTGCCCACTTCTCCAGTTGTTTGAGTAATATACAATATATATAATGTGGTCAACTGTATCAAATGCAGCACTGAGATCCAGCAAAACTATGACTGACATTTTTCCACCGTCTGTATTCAGTCATATGTCATTAAACACTTTGGTCAGAGCCGTCTCAGTGCTGTGGTGCTGTCTAAAACCTGACTGGAAGCCATCATAGCAGTTATTTTGTGTTAAAATGTAAGTGAGCTGTTGAAAAACTGCTTTTTAAATTATTTTACTTGAAATTTGGAGATTGGTCTGGAGTTTTGCATTTGTGTCTTGTCAAGCTTGTCCTTTTTCATAATCTGTAACAGGTCTGACTCCAAAATGTTTGAGACCTTTTTGAACAAATCTGCAGGATGTCTGAACAGCAAGACATCAGTTCAGTTGATGTAAGATGTCCTCCAGGTCTCTGTTGTTAATGGGGTGAAACTGTATCATGGTGATTAAACCGGTTTTCGGTGGACGCACTACATATCCTGAACCTGCTGTTGATGTACCAACTGCTAGTCTAATATTTTGGATTTTTCTTTATTTAACAGAAGGGCACCAACAAATGTGTCCATATATGTAAGTTTATTTTCAGGTATCAAACATTTGTTTTCTCTCATTAATTTTATTTATTTTGATCTCATCACCAAAGTTTGGATCTCCACCAAGCAAAGTGTATGAGTATCTTTTAGTTTCTCAATTTTGAAAGACACCATGTTTTAATCTAATTGAAATTTCACCTTTTCCTATTGTGACACAAATGCTTTGAAAGGTTTTGTGAAATAGCTGTAAAGATTTGTCAAAAACAGATGTTATGTATGAAAGTTTGAAGCGCTGTAACTCAAACCTGGGCTGTAATTCTATCAAGGAGCCAGTGTCTGTTTTAAAGCATGTAGAAGCTCAGATGAGGAGAGGGAGGCCCACAAAGATGTAAGTGAAAAGATGAAAAAGCTGTCAGAGTGGTGGCGGATGTCTCTTCAGAAGACAGAGTTGCAGTGACAGAGTACAGGGACGTCTTGGGAGTTCTCTAAGAGCTCAGCCTAAGACCAAGAAGAGAACTTGTGCTTTCATAAAACCCTCTGTAGATGGGACTCAGATGAGTGTTAAACACGTGATCGTAAATCCCAAACCCCATAGTCAGGCATGACGGAGCAGCTGGGCAGAGGTGGAGGTTATATAAGGATGCAGAACAGCAGACTGAAGCAAAAGCCACCTTAAAGCCCCCTTCAATTTTCATTTTGCTAATCAATTGTTTTTAAGTGTTAAAAGACACATCATTAGAAAAACCTTCCAGCAACACTACAGATACAGACTTCTGGAACCACACAGATCTCTGTTTTGAAAAGGAGAGCACCACTTACAGGAGCAGATGGAGAACCCCAGATGACTCCAGCTCCTTGAGGACAGTTGAAGGAACAGATCCTGACTTCTGGAGAGACCGGCAGCTGTGAAGGGAGAAGCTTGAACAAGCTACAGGTCTTGAGTTTATGTAGAAACCAGCACAAACACAAAAGAGGATCTTCTTGGTGTGTTTCGGTCTTTTAGAAAGACGACAGCCTGACATGCTTTGCATCTGGTTGTGACAGTGCAAACCTTCAAGTCTCACTGGAAATTGTTCAACTAAGACAAAAGTGGATTTGTTCTGCTTGAAAACATCACAATGCCAAGTGAAAGCAACAGGACAGACATGGACTTTACTTAGTTTTCCCTTTTCTTTTTCTGATTTTTAGACCCACCTTCCACAGAGAAAGATGCAGATCAAAGAGGAAAAGAACTTGGTAACACCAAGCATCTCTAACTATGTTCCTACAACTGAGATTTCTAGTTCAGCGAGCAAGAGGAATATAATAATGTAATACTGGAAGAAAGTATAATTACTTGTACCTATGTGATGTAGACACATGTTGACATGTCAAATGTTCAGTATAAAATAATAATTTATTATTGCTTTAGTAACAACTATCGTGTCAGAGGACCCATGATCTGTGACTAAGATGAGCCATTGTTGGGGTTTTTGTTTTTTATAGAAGCGTGTACCAAATTATACCTTAAAATGGTTGATATTTAGTTCAGCTTCTAGCTGCATGGCTGTGTGATGTTAGTACTGTTCCCTCACAAAAAATAAAGTTCTTGGTTCAAATCTTGGCTGGGTTATTCATGTCTCTGTTTGAGAATGGGGTTTTCCCTATTTGTTCCAGTTTTCTCCCATTTATAAAAAAAAAAAAACAATAACACCCACAAACAATTAAAAAATATCACAAATGGCATCAAGTGAAACCCCCGGTGGGACACTGAACCCACATTGCCCCCAATACCCCAGTCATGTGTAACAGGTACCGGTGGTGATGCCCATATACAGTTGCATCGATAGCTGGAAACACAGTGAAACAACAGACAACACAGGAGACGGTGTTTGCTTTCTCCGGATTCTCGTCAGCTATCTTTATTTACATGTCTCTCAATACGTTGTCAACTTTGTCCATCATACTATTAACCAATAGATCACTATATATGTATATGTTTTGTCCACTTAGACATTTGTTAATCACCAAATGCATTAATTCAGCAAATCATCCAAATTACTACAAACATATTTCTTAACTTAGTTTGCATAATGCCAACTGAATGGCTATTGTTATTACATCTTTAATGTAGCTTCTCACCATGTACCTTTAAAGTACCTCAAAGACAAGTATCCCAGCTGTACTTGGATAGACATTCACATTTAACGTAGGCATAACATAATACTAACTGTTCAACTCAACATATTAATGTGACACAGTAAAGAACATATCTTGCTTACACATCAGGATGTAATTATAGCTCTCGACGTTTAGCTGCTAACCGTGATTACTCCACCGAATGAGCTTGTGTAACACTAAAACATTAATCTACACGGGTCGTTATTACCCTTTCCTAACTGTCGAATTATGTGTTTATCATTGTAAACATATCTTAACATTTAACACGCACACCACATACCTGGAAACACAGTGAAACAACAGACAACACAGGAGACGGTGTTTGCTTCTCCGGATTCTCGTCAGCTACGAGGAACCCGACCAGGCTCATGCAAACTAAAACCTCACTGCGCCCTCTACTGTTGAAAAGTGGTGTAACGGTCATGGTGACTGTTCCAAAGTAAAACCTTGTCTAACAGAAATGAGGTAACGTACTGTTCATTTTAACACAATAAAACTGACACACAAATGTGAACTCACATTAGTGGGCTTCACACATGCATACTGCCAATCCCAAACCTGGAAGAATGGGGAGGGTTGTGTCAGGAAGGGCAGAATATATGTCAGGGTTTCTGGTGCAAAAATGACCAGCTTCATGAATCTGAGCCACCTCTGCAGAAAGACAAGAGCTCCACCCACCCCAGCTGTTCGTTTGATGGGATTGATCGATTGGTTTCCTGTTTAAAGAGAAGTGCAAGTATCCACCAGCATGTTAAGGAGCACCAGACAAGTCCTGTCTGCTGGTAGAAACCCACCTCAGCATGTCCTCAACAACCTCGGTGTAAATCCTCTGGTACTCCTCTACTGAGTGGTTGTGGATCCTAGGAAGCTCTGCAATGATGTCACGGTTTGTCCTGTTTAGTTTTGATTACGTAAATGGAGCAACCTTCAGCTCTCCTACTTTATGACCCTGCCCACAACCGATGATTTGTGGTTTGATTGGCCACCTCTACACACGTGAAGTGATTGGACGTCAGTGATTGGTTGGAAGAAATTGTGAGAATCGCAAAGGAAGTTCTTTGTTTTGATTTTTCAGATTAATATTTACAACCTTTATGGGAGTTAACTGTAATTTGTAAATCATGTCTGAAAAGATACTTCAAAATGCACTAAATACAATTTTTAAATTCTAATAAAATTCATTCAAAATATTCATATTTGATATAATTCAATACAAAACTGAGAAAACTATAAATTGAGCTATATAAACACAATAAAATCAGTCAGAAATATAATAATAAATCAAGATACATTAATAAATATATAAATAAATGTAGTAAAAATTACAATTCAACATAATCAGATAAACTTATAAACTAGGAGCATGTGTTTTGCTGGAGGTCATCAGTTCATCATGTCAACATTTCAATTCAGTTTCAGCTCAATTCATTCAAACTTCATTAACCACCAAAACAAGATTTACTGTGACTTTCTTTGAATTCCTATAAAGAATTGTTACAGATGATACTAGCGTTGTGATGGAAGGATCTCCTGCAGCAGATTGAAGGATCTCCTGCAGCAGATTAAAGGAAGGTTGACATTCGCCAACTTTCACTGGTAACAGAGTCACCAGCCATCAGTTTTTTTGTTTTTTTAAAACAGTGGGATTGTCACACCTATAAATGTGTTGATGTTCCACCTGGAAGAGTGAGAGACTGTTGATGCTCCCACATCCCCAGTGACCAGAAAGAACTTTACACATGATTTGTCTGCATGTGTGTTAAAATCATTGTCAGAAGTGGGATTTGAACCCACGCCTCCATTTGGAGACCAGAATCCTCAGTGAAGCTGAAGGAACCCGTCCTTGAGTCTGGCGCCTTAGACCACTCGGCCATCCTGACGCTGCTGCTGTTAGTTCACAAAGTTGTTAACATAAGATGACAATCGAGGTTTCTGAAGACAAATTTAAATGTTGTTTCACCGGATCAAAGGAAAGTTTTCCTGTTGTGAAACAGACACTTTGGTTTAAAGTTAAGAAGTTTCTATAACTGAAATAAAATCCACATCTTGACTTTGTCCCAACATTCCTGATATTGGTTTAAATTTGTTCCTCATCATTTTTTGTGTTACATTGACAAAAGGACGGATGAATGAAGGAGTATGAAGTTTACTAATCATTTAGTTTACCAAAGTTTACCATCATTCATCATTCCAGACAAGAACTGAACTGGTCCATTTAAAGATCACTTAACACATACGTGTTACATTTGTGCACCACTCTGGACTTGTATACTAACGTTTACTTGTCCAGTTTTATTTGACAGCTGTTTTACCTCCGATAACCAGAATCTGGGATAATAAAAACAGGTTTTAATCTGAGCTGCCAGACGTCTTCAAATAAACTCGGTACATGTTGACTAGAGGACCTGGAGGTTGCAGGCAGAGTTTGGGTGGGAAGGAGGTGACGGTGGCTGGAGGCTGTAGATGTCAGATAAATGTGACATGAGGAGGAAATGTGATCATGTCCAGTAAACCAAAAGAAGCCAGCAGCTCAATCCAACATCAAACATTTCATTAAAGAAAAGTTTCACCTTTATGCTCCAATACTGACCTGCTGATGTTGTTATAGTTTCATGTTCCTGCGGCAAAATAATTTCAGTTTTGTGTCTGCTTTACTAGTGTTGATAACAATAACAAGAACAATAGATCTTCGCTTCAATGAGTTCTTTGTATAACTTCCTTATGTACTATTCTTTGTGGCGTCATCGATGACATCACATGTCTGATGACATTCCTCGGCCACATGAACAGTAAGTATTTACAACGATGTGCATCTGATGCTGGACATTTTTTGCAGAAAGCGATGATAATGATATGTTCATGTTCCCAAATGTATCAACAGCGCCGTCTGCTGTTTAAACTCAAATATAAATGTTTTGTTTTAGTTTACAGATACAGGTACATTCTGCAGAATTATCCAGGTGTAAAAACCAACATATTCTCAGTCCTCTCAGTATCTATTCGTGCTCACATGTTCAAAAACTTCTCCAACAAGTGAGGAGGGCTGCTGCCTTTTGAAAAGCTTAATTACCTGATATTCCCAGGCCATCGCCCATCCAAGTACTAACCAGGTAAAGCCAACAAGACACCTAGAAAGGTGGTTTGTTGTGATGTTGTTGATGACAAAAGTTGAAAGCTAAAGTTTTCTGTTCAGATGCCGACAACAATGACACCTAGACGCAGACGTAGACGGCAAATGCAGTGAAAAAGAAAACTAAGAGGGTTTTGGAAAAGTAATGTCAAAGCAGCTTCAGCTGCCAAATATAAACCATGTTACTGAACCTGTTACTCATTGTAAATGATAAACAGGTAAAGAAGCCGTGTCATGAAACTTTATACATTATAAACTTTACATGACATTTAGCATCGTACAACATCTTACAAGTTTCGTAAAACACTGAAATCAGGGTTTGGATGTAGTTTGGTAAATGCTGGAGATCAGAGCTTTTAAACTCTTAAGAACCTCCGTTCAAAACTCAGCAGTTAGTTTACTGCAGTTTTGTGATAGTTTGCATTTTCCACTAAACATACGTCAATAGAGGAAACATCAGCCAACGTTCAGTTTATTCACTTAAGAAACAGCTACGTCAGCTGTGTTTTGTGGTGGTAGTGGTGAACAGAGTCTTTTTAAAAATAATCCAGGTTCAATTTATGTCTGTGTACTGAAATGATTTTTGGGGATTTTTGACTCAGACCACCTAAAAAAATAAACAAAGACTTGTTATTGTTGTAGTCTAGTTATAGAAACTTCTTAACTTTAAACCAAAGTGTCTGTTTCACAACAGGAAAACTTTCCTTTGATCCGATGAAACAACATTTAAATTTGACTTCAGAAACCTCCATTGTCATCTTGTGTTAACAACTTTGTGAACTAACAGCAGCAGCGTCAGGATGGCCGAGTGGTCTAAGGCGCCAGACTCAAGGACGGGTTCCTTCAGCTTCACTGAGGATTCTGGTCTCCAAATGGAGGCGTGGGTTCAAATCCCACTTCTGACAATGATTTTAACACACATGCAGACAAATGATGTGTAAAGTTCTTTCTGGTCACTGTGGATGTGGGAGCATCTCTTTAGCATCACTTGCTCCTCCAGGTGGAGCATCAACACACTTACAGCTTTGACAAACCCACTGATTTAAGAAACAATAAAGCTGATGACTGCTGACTCTGCTGACTCTGGCAAATGTCAACCTGAACTACTAAACAATTAAAAAGTTAATCCTCAACAAAATGTGTTGTCATGTTCACTGAAATCAGGGTTTGGGTGGGTTGCAACTGGATGTGTTTGGCAAATACCCTCTGAAGTCATCAGTGCTGCTTTGCACCAACATTGTTTTTTTTGTCGTATGTCATAGGCATTACATCATCGCTTCTTTAAAGAATGTGATGACTTTGGGTTTATTTTTTGGATTATCTTTTACTTCATGACAGTAATGATGTCATTGACTGATGTCATAATTTGCTAAATATATTAAAACTTTGATGATATTGTTTCTAATGTAATAAAACCCTTGAATATGATGACGTCATTGATCGGTGTCATCATCTGCTGCACCGAATAAACTTTGATGACTTGGCATGTTTAGTTTATATCCTTTGTCGTGAGTAAAAGGTGCAAATAGTTCATATTTGTTCTTGTAAAAGCAAACTAACAAAGTAACCGTGTTACTGAACCACTCATTGTAAATGATAAACAGGTAAAGAAGCCGTGTCATGAAACTTTATAAATTATAAACTTTACATGACATTTAGCATCGTACAACATCTTACAAGGTTCGTAAAACACAGAAATCAGGGTTTGGATGTAGTTTGGTAAGTAAACGCTGGAGATCAGAGCTTTTAAACTCTTAAGAACCTCCGTTCAAAACTCAGCAGTTAGTTTACTGCAGTTGTGTCATGTTTAGCTTAATTTCTGACATGACAAAGTATTAAAATAGAAAGATTTATCAGTTGTTTGTTGAACCCTAAAACTTGGTTTAACACGTAGAAACACAAATATGTGTATCAGTGTGATCCTCATCTGTCACACTCACAATATTTAAATCCCACCCCAACCAAGAGAGACGGGTTCATCTGTTAATCAGGACTTATTTCTCTGCACTGCTTTGGAGTTATTTATTAGAAAAGGAGTGAACTGCAATGATTTGGCTTCTAAATGGTTAAAACCAAAGTGGACGTAGTTGGACTATAATTGGCAGTTTATTTATTGAGAGTAAGACAGAGGTTGTTGGTTTAAGGGTCTTCTGGGGTCCTTTAAAGAGCTGTTATTTTGGTAAAAAGTCCTCTTTGGGAGGCTGAAACAAAATAATGTTTAAAAATAATGTTTCAAAATAAAGCGTCGGTCTTATCGTATTCCTTTTTCAGGCCATAAATAATAATATAATTCCAGGTACCTGTTTCACTGTTATGAACTGAGAAAGCTGAAGTAAACTGGCTGGTGAGTTTTGAAAGATTCTTCAGTTTTAGTTAGAAAGTTGTAGACGCTCATTTATAAATGTTGTCAACACAAAATCTGAAATACTTGAAAGTTGTCCACATCTCTTCCCACAAAGCTTTATTCCGCCTCCTTGAGCCATGTTTACTGCACCGACCTGCTCACTTCTGTTCTGTCTTCATGTGGAGTAACAGAGCAGAGCGCTGCGTGTCGATCAAATCCAAAGTGACTCAGTGATTTATAGTAATTCATAAACAACAACATTCAGGGCTTTTGTGGTGGGGGAATCTTATTTCTCACTATGTACGGCTGCAAATATCAAACATTCATAAATCACCTCATTTTATTTCTCACTTTTTTTACGTTATGACATTTTGTTTCAATTAATTTATTTCACTTTATTTTTATTTATATATTTTATTTTATTCCTTATTCCGCATTTCCATTTTACAGTAATATTTATAGTCTATCTCTTTCTATATCTTGGTTGCATATTATTTTTTCTCTATTTTTAAAGTATTTCTTTATCCCGCCGCCGTCGCGCCCGCAGGTACAAGCTGAAGGTTTTCTGCGGGCCTGTAGGTGGCGCTCGTGGCCCACGGTTAAAAATCACTAAGCTGCAGTTTGACAAGCAGATGACTTCCAGGTTGGGCTGGTTGAGAAAAATGGTGATGACTTGTGATAGTTGCAACGAGCCCGTCTACTGAGATCTAATCAGAGAATACAAAGCGAAACGTGTTAACAGCATAAAAGTGAAACTGATCATATAAAATATGAATTAATCGGAGTCATGACTCTTGAAGAGAAGTGTTTGGCTCTTAAAAGAGCCGTTTTGTGGTCCGGTTTCCAGCAGGGACGGAGGTCTACTTGGTCTTGGCGGGCTTCTCGGTCTTCTTGGGCAGCAGCACCGCCTGTATGTTGGGCAGCACGCCGCCCTGAGCGATGGTGACTCCCCCCAGCAGCTTGTTGAGCTCCTCGTCGTTGCGGACGGCCAGCTGCAGGTGACGGGGGATGATGCGGGTCTTCTTGTTGTCGCGGGCGGCGTTTCCAGCCAGCTCCAGGATCTCAGCGGTCAGGTACTCGAGCACAGCCGCCAGGTACACGGGGGCGCCGGCACCGACGCGCTCGGCGTAGTTTCCTTTCCGCAGCAGCCTGTGGACACGACCCACCGGGAACTGCAGTCCTGCACGGGAGGAGCGGGTCTTGGCCTTCGCTCTGGCTTTCCCACCGGTCTTTCCGCGGCCACTCATGTTGATGATTGTTGTCTTCTAAGTTTGCTCTCCGAGAAGATGAGCCTCCAGCAGCTGAAACGCTCCTTAAATGTGGCTGAGCGCGGGACGATCCCCGCCGGACCAACCACAAAAGAGAGACGGCAGAAGGCGCCGCCCCGAGTTTGAGCGGACTTTTTCAACGAGCTTTTCTCCAACCAACAGCGCGCATTGAAGCGCGGGCTCGCGCACGGAGGCGGTGCTGCGCTGCGCCGCGCCGCGGAGGAGCCGCTCACCAATCAGGGCCGGAGGTCTGAAGCAGCGTCACCGGTTCACACACTTTAAGAGCGGCGAGTCTCTGCTAGACTCAACGTTATTCTCTTCATCCGAGAGACTTGTAGTCATGGCCAGAACCAAGCAGACCGCCCGTAAGTCCACCGGAGGCAAAGCCCCCAGGAAGCAGCTGGCCACCAAGGCCGCTCGGAAGAGCGCCCCGGCCACCGGCGGCGTCAAGAAGCCCCATCGTTACAGGCCCGGAACCGTGGCTCTCAGGGAGATCCGCCGCTACCAGAAGTCCACGGAGCTGCTCATCCGCAAGCTGCCCTTCCAGCGGCTCGTCAGAGAAATCGCTCAGGACTTCAAGACCGACCTGCGCTTCCAGAGCTCCGCCGTCATGGCCCTGCAGGAGGCCAGCGAGGCTTATCTGGTGGGGCTCTTCGAGGACACCAACCTGTGCGCCATCCACGCCAAGAGGGTCACCATCATGCCCAAAGACATTCAGCTGGCCCGCCGCATCCGCGGAGAGAGAGCTTGAACCGCGTCCACCGACCACAACGGCTCTTTTAAGAGCCACCAAACTTTTACTTCAAGAGCTCATTTCTCTTGCTGTTAATGTGGTGCATGTTTACAAAAAGACATAATTAAATTATAATCTATATAATACAAAAACAAGGCCTTTTCCTAATGTGCGTGGAAAAGTAAAACACCTCAACACTTACCTGCAGACATGCTCTTTATACCCAATATGTTGTCTTATAACCAACCACACATCTCCTGGATGGGGACAAACACTTGAACAATAATTATAGAAATATAACAACCACCTCACTTTACAGTAACGGCTGCTTCTCACCAAAGTATTTCAAAAGGAGCCACTGACTTGAGTGTTTTATTATTTTTTTCACTTTAACACTAATGAAGTGTCGATCTGAGATTTTTGTCACCACAGAACTGCTCCTCAATTTAAATTATGTCTCCAAAGTGTTTACACAACATCTCGCCTCAACACCCTAAACAACTTCACATCCTCCTCTTCATGTAAAGTTGTTTCAGTAGCTGCAGTTAATGATAAAGAAAATGCACGTGTGTCTTTGGTATGTGAGGACTTTGCATGTTGATTGATGTCATCAAGGTCCAGTTAATAGTGGCTGTTTGGAGGTTTGTAAAAGGTTCAAATAAAGATGTAGATTGGTGTGTGTGTTGATGGAAAAAAGGTTTTATGTGAACTTTCACATCCACACCTTAAATATTTTATTTTGTGATTTAAATTGTCATGTTTTTAAAGTCAGAAGTGGTATAATTTAAGCTCATCTCAAAGTAAAAGTACTGAAGAGTTTAACTAGATTACATAAATAGCAGGAATTATTGTGTGCATGGCATTTATGATTAAACAATATTTCTTACATATATTTGTTGCATTAAAATGTGACAAGTTAGTAGTACACCAGTAAGAAAAATCAGTTTGTGCAGACTTCCATCCTCAAGTAACAAACTTGTTCAACTTCAGAGGCTCTAAATACGTGTAATTCTCTACAATCTTTAAGTGAAAGTTTTTAAAGTATAAATGTGCTCTTAAAGGACGAAGTGTTGGCTCTGAAAAGAGCCTTTGGTGTTTTTCAAAACAGTTTACTTCTTCTTGGGTGCTGCCTTCTTGGCTTTGGGTTTGGCTACCTTCTTTGCAGGAGCTTTCTTGGCTGCGGGGGCCTTCTTCACCACCTTCTTGGGGCTCTTCACCACCTTCTTGGGGCTCTTCACCACCTTCTTGGGGCTCTTGGTGGCCTTCTTGGGGCTCTTGGCCACCTTCTTGGCCGCTGCGGGCTTCTTGACCTTCTTGGGGGACTTCTTAGCAGCTGCTGGTTTCTTGGCTGCTGCGCTCTTGGCTTTCTTGGCTGCAGCGGGTTTCTTGGCGGCGGGCTTCTTGGCTTTAGGAGCCGCCTTCTTCTTTGCAGGCGCCTTGGCTTTGGTCTCAACCTTCTTGCTCATCTTGAAGGAGCCGGAGGCGCCTTGGCCCTTGGTCTGGACCAGGGTCCCCTTGGCGACCAGGTTCTTGATGGCGGTCTTGACGCGGGCTTTGTTCTTGTCCACATCGTATCCACCTGCGGCCAGAGCTTTCTTGAGGGCGGCCGCGGACACGCCGCTGCGCTCCTTGGACGCGGCCACGGTCTTCACGATCAGCTCGCTGACGCTGGGACCGACCTTCTTGGGCTTGGAAACCTTCTTCTTGGCTGCTTTGGCCGGAGCGGCGGCCGGGGCCGGAGCTGGAGCTACTTCTGCCATTTCTCTAAGTTCGTGTGTTCGTGTTCGCTCAACGAGGAAGTGAGATTCCCGGAGCGCGAGGCGGAACTTAAACGCAGCATGAGAACCGCGGAGACTCAAGCCGGCGCGCCGCGCGTCCGCCGCGGCTGAGCGGCTCCATTTGTGTTTTCTCGTCGTACATAAAAGTTAAAATCCGAGTGCTGGAGCAGCGTTAGAGGCGGACACAAACACGGACGACGGCGGACTCGTTTCTCTGCGCGTCCCGCTCATGTAGAGCTCTCATGTTCCCGGAGGTTCGTTTGAGGAGCCTCCAGACGTCACCGAGCCACCTCGATGCTCAGCCGATATCCCCACTTGTTTTTCATCTAAAATGCTTAATGTGTATTAAAGCTGCAAGACGAGACAGTGTACAGCTGTATAACACGTTTCTGTATGGATCTGGAGGGACAACAATAATCGATTGGTGATTATTTGTTTCCAGAGTCCCGATAATGTGGCGTCAGCAAACACACTCCTGCCGCAGCCCGACGTCCCGTCGGAGCTGCTCTGTGGACACACTTCTCCGGCCGAGGACTTCACTGTAATAAAGTCAAACACTTGTTCCACATACAACAAAGGTTAATAATGTTCTAATGAAATTCATTTTAGAAAATATCACTTAGCTGGTACATAAAGTCAGACATTCACGCGCACACTGCTTCCTGGTCCTGGGTATCTAAAGCAGACAACGGGCCCCAAAATCAATTAAAATAGTTTTGAAATGTCAAATCCCTGATATTACACATATTTAGATTATATGTATGAAAACAAAACTACCTTTGCCTTTATCCTGTAAACTTTGCATCATATTTAAACAGGAAGTAGGTCAACCAGTTACAGGGAAAGTGACCATATTTTAAAACTTCAATACAAGTCAAAGTCAAGTTTATTGTCAGTTCTACATGTGAGGTTCATACAGAGAATCCAAATGACGTTACTCTCAAACCCTGGTGCTGCACAATAAATAAATGCTAGGCACAAAGTGCAAGTAGAACTACACACTATTACTACAAAAGAACAAATTGAAATATTGAACAAAGTATTTTGACTATCCAATGAAGCATCAATGTCTCACAAGCTGCAAATGCACATGGAAGAAGCAAATGGAAACCTAAATAAGATCAGATGAAAAGGTACATCTGGTCCTAAACAGAAATAGATTTCTTGTGTCTTTAGAAAAAGGTTCAAAATAAATTATACTTTTGCCATATATCGAGCAATATAGAACTGAAGACATGTATGCATACAAACCACTTCTACTAATAATATATATTTCTTTTTTTAGGCCAATAATTAATTGGCACTTTGTGTTTAATTAATTTGCACTTTGTGTTTAAAATGTATTTATTGTGCAGCACCGAGGGTTTGAAAGTAACGTAACTATGATTCTCTGTATGTATCTCACATGTAGTAGAACTGACAATAAACTTGACTTTGACTTTATTGATACAACAATAGTACAATAATATTTTATTTTTGGTGCATTGTTACACTCAAAGTCATCCTGCATACGATTAAGAAATCAGAAAAGCAATTAAATAAAAGGTTTCTAAACAGAGGCAGCAGGCTCCAGGTGAGTAGGCTGGTTGGATCAGATGGGTCCAGAGTTGAGACTTGGATGAGCGAGTCCCTGGTCTTGAAGCTCAGGTGGTGCAGAGCTCCAGAGCCGTGGAGGTGAGACAGGCAGAGGATACAGGCAAACGTAAATTATGGATGCATTTCTAAATATCTGTAAGGTAATTCTGTGGTTTGAGAGTCAGAGCAGTTGGATAGTAGCAAGGTGCTTTACATTTGTGATTAACCGACTTCACATCTGAGACTGCATAACCAGGAGCACCAAGTGGCTTAAATGTCCAGACTGATGTTGAAACTCTTCAAGCAGTCCTGTTAATGCCTGAATCTGGGTCCTAACGTATACAGACACATGAGGACATGCAGGTGTGATGTACCCGAGTCAGGTCCTGCCTGCTGTCAGAGGTTAATTAAAACAGCCTGTGGTGACTTAACCGGTAGATTTTCCCTCCTTTGTCTCAAATCAGCAGGAATACACATGAATCAGTCTGTAAAAAACCAGCTTCTGATTCTGTAAATGAAAAAACAGATTTTAAGTTTAATCTTGTGTCTCAGACTCTCAAATTACAAAATTTTAGTTATGCTTAAACATTGATAACTACTTCCTCAAATAAATAAATATATATATATATACACAAACACCACTCTTCACTTTTCTTATGTTGTCACCACGAAGAAAACGTGCTCTTGTTGTGAAATGCGTGGCTCTTAAAAGAGCCGTTGAGTTGGTGGTGGAGTCGCTGGTCTACTTGGAGCTGGTGTACTTGGTGACCGCCTTGGTGCCCTCGGACACGGCGTGCTTGGCCAGCTCGCCGGGCAGCAGGAGGCGCACGGCGGTCTGTATCTCCCTGGAGGTGATGGTGGAGCGTTTGTTGTAATGAGCCAGTCGAGACGCTTCGGAGGCGATGCGCTCGAAGATGTCGTTGACGAACGAGTTCATGATGCTCATGGCCTTGGACGAGATGCCGGTGTCGGGGTGCACCTGCTTGAGCACCTTGTACACGTAGATGGCGTAGCTCTCCCTCCTGGTCTTCCTCCTCTTCTTGCCTCCCTTGCCGGCGGTCTTGGTCACGGCTTTCTTGGAGCCCTTCTTGGGCGCGGACTTGGCGGGTTCAGGCATCGTTCACACGAATGGGTGTCGGCGCTGACGGACGTTGTTTTTATTGACTTGCGAGAGCAAATCCGGCTGCGCTGTTGCTCCTCTGTGATTGGTTGAGCCTGTCAGCGGGGCGGTTTCCGTTCAGGTCGGAGTTGGTTGAATCGGCGCAGACAGCCCACTTCCACGCTGCGGTCTCGTTCACGGATCCTCGTGTACGTGAAACATGGCACTTTGCAGGGACTGTTGCTCGAAATTGGTTGAAACAGTTTGGTTGACAGTGTCACGTGCTAATCAAAGTTTGAAGTAAACTTGTTACTTATCACTTCTTCCCGTGTAATGTGTAAAAAGATCACTTTGTAGGGACTAAAAAACAGTCCCGGACACGTTTGTGTTTGTTTATACTCCCGTTAGTTTGTACCTCTTTAGCGTGTACTCCACATCATACAGTTGTAAGTTAAAGTCCTGACATCTGTTCGATAAGTGGACTTTTGTAGAAAAAGACATGCAATTTATTTTACAGTAGTTCAAAACTTTTGACTTAAGTCAACCAGCATGCAGCAAGTGCAGGCGACATTGACCTCAGAGTTTCCCAGTTTGATGCAGAAATGTGAAAGCAGAACACCATATTTCCATATTTGATGTTAAAGGAGTGCAGCAGGATGTTTGTGCAGAGGGAGGATTAAGAGGTTAAGGACTTTTGTAGGAGAAACACTTTATTTCACTTTAGTGGCTGTGGAAAGTGTTTCCAAAGGTGAAGAAACCAGGAGCGAGGATGAGAATTGATGCTTAACCTCAAGTATGTACAACTGATTTAATGAATCATACAGTGTTGTGTAGTAAGAGATAGCATTTCTAAATCAGAGTCAGAGTCAAGTTTATTGTCAATTCTACCACATGTGAGATACATACAGAGAATCGAAATTGCGTTACCCTCAAACCCTCGGTGCTACACAATAAATACATTTTAAACACAAAGTGCAGGTTAAAAAGAGACAAGAAACAAGTTGTGACATGACAACAGTTTTTCGGTTTGTTTAAAGTGACATGGTGCAAAGCAGGCGGTCCAGTTCTGCCAAAATACAGATACTGAGATCAGAGTGAGTGAGGGGGGGGCAAGGCGGGAAACGGTGGAAGAGAAGGGAGAGTGTTAAGTGTCCTGACAGCCTGGTGGACGAAGCTGTCCTTCAGTCGGCTGGTTCTGGCCCGGAGGGTCTGCAGCCTCCTCCCTGAAGGCAGCAGACTGAAGAGGCTGTGTGACGGGTGGGTGGGGTCTCTCACAATGCTGAGGGCTTTGGAGTCAGACGGGTCTGTAGATGTCCTGAAGTGAGGGGAGAGAGACACCAACGATCTTCTCAGCTGCTCTCACGACGAGTTGGAGAGATTTGCGGCAGGTTGCGGTGCAGCTCCGTACCACATGGTGATGCAGCTGGTCAGGATGCTCTCGATGGTGCCTCTGTAGAAGGTGTACCTGATGGGGGCCGGGGCTCTGGCTCTTCGCAGTTTGTGGAGGAAGTAGAGGCGCTGCTGTGCCTTCTTGGTGAGTGATGTGGTGTTAACAGTCCAGGAGAGGTCCTCTGAGATGTGGACACCCAGGAACTCGGTGCTGCTCACCCTCTCCACAGCAGCACCGTTGATGTTCAGAGGAGCATGCTGGGTGTGTTGTCTCCTGAAGTCAACAACAATCTCCTTGGTCTTCTCCACGTTCAGGGAGAGATTGTTGTCTGCACCACTCAGACAGGCGGCTCACTTCGCTCCTGTAGTTTGACTCATCGTTGTTGTTGATGAGACCCACCACAGTCGTGTCGTCCACAAACTTTACGAAGAGGTTGGAGCTGTGCATCGGTGTGCAGTCGTGGGTCAGCAGGGTGAAGAGGAGGGGCCTCAGCACACATCCCTGGGGGGCCCCTGTGCTCAGTGTGATGGTGCTGGATGTGTTGCTGCCGACCCGTACTGCCTGTGGTCTCCCAGTCAGGAAGTCCAACAGCCAGTTGCACAGCGAGGTGCTGATCCCCAGCTTGTCCAGTTTGTGAACGAGCTGCTGGGGGATGATGGTGTTGAATGCTGAACTGAAGTCGATGAAAAGCATTCTTACATAAGCGTTTCTGGTGTCCATATGTGTGAGGGCTGTGTGGAGGGCAGTGGAGATGGCGTCGTCAGTGGACCGGTTGGAGCGATATGCGAACTGGTAGGGGTCCAGAGAGGGGGGGGGGGGCAGCCTTGATGTGATGCATGACTAGCCGTTCAAAGCACTTCATGATGATGGGAGTCAGTGCAACTGGACGGTAGTCGTTGGAGCAGGAGGGAGATGACCGTTTTGGGACCGGACGGATGTTGGTGACTTTGAAGCACGTGGGAACCACCGCCTGACTCAGTGACATGTTAAAGATGTCTGTGAAGACATCCGTGAGTTCTCCTGCACAGTCTCTGTACACGACCAGGTATGTTGTCAGGACCCGGAGCTTTGCGGGCGTTGATCCTGCTGAGGGATCTCCTCACAATGTCCGGTGACAGCGTCAGCACCTGGTCGCCGGGAGGGGGTGGAGCTTTCTGTCATGACCAAATCATGACTATTAAACAAGCAGACAGGTATAAGTGCTCTGAGATGAGGTGGGTGGCCCTTAAAAGGACCTTTTTGTGTTTGAGACTGGTAGGTTTTAACCCCCGAAGCCGTACAGGGTGCGTCCCTGTCTCTTGAGGGCGTAAACCACGTCCATGGCGGTGACGGTCTTCCTCTTGGCGTGCTCCGTGTAGGTGACGGCGTCACGGATGACGTTCTCCAGGAAGACCTTGAGCACACCGCGGGTCTCCTCGTAGATGAGTCCGGAGATGCGCTTGACTCCGCCGCGGCGAGCCAGGCGGCGGATGGCGGGTTTGGTGATGCCCTGGATGTTGTCCCGCAGGACTTTGCGGTGCCGCTTGGCGCCTCCTTTTCCGAGTCCCTTCCCTCCTTTGCCTCTGCCGCTCATGTTGGTTGATAGTTCAGCTGATCACAGATGTCGAGTCTGTCTGGTTTGTTGGTTATAAGTCTAATCTGAGGACCTGAAGGAGGACAGAGGCGGGCCTACTCTTCTTCTAATGGTTCTTTATCAGGTTGGTGTTATTCGCGCCACCTACTGGAGAACAACAGGCAGTGATGTTTTATTGTTTCGTCAGAACAGGATCCATTTCTCAAACAAGTTATGGTTATTTTCTTCAGTTTAATGGTATATTTGATTTTGGGAAATTAAAAAAATCAGTTACTTCAATTTTACAAGAATCTGTATACTGGTGAAGATAGATCTTTGTTGAAGCTTTGAGACTTGATTCAAAAGCGGTTCTTTAATCCAACAACATGGTCCTCGAGTGGCACATGTAGTGGTTAATGCAATGATGATGTATGTAAAAAAAAATAAAAAGAGCAGAGTAACATCCACTGCAGACTGCTGGACCCTCTTCAGTTCAGCCTCAAACAGCTTCTTCACCTCTTTACTGAACGTGTCCTCCAGCTGAGCCGCAGCTCTCGCCACTGTCCCCTCATAAGAAGCCGGATGGACTCTGATGTCGCTCCACTCCTTGACCGTTGGATCAGCTTTCAGGGTTGAAATGCTTTGGGGGAGGTGCAGATGGTCTTCAGAGCGCGAGAGCTGCTCCAACTCACGACTTCTCTCTATCAGCTCTATCTCTATCTTCTGTCTGTTTGGTCAATTCTTTCTGCCTTTCATCAACTCCTTTTGTGAACTCATTTAAACATTTCTTAACAAGTTCAGTGAGTGAAGTGAAGACCTCAAAACCCTCCATTGTCTCTCTGTCTGCAGCTTCATCGCTGGTCCACACTGACTTTTTAATCTCTTGTATTTTAAGTTCCCTCTTATGGATCATGTGTTGAATTTCCGCCTCTCTCACTTTCAGCTCAGCCTTCTTTTCTTCATATTTTCCTCTCAGAGGAGCAACTTCATGTGTCTTGTGCTCTAAAAGGGAGCAGAGCATGCAGACGCATGTCTCATCTGTCATGCAGAACAGCTTCAGAGGTTTGTTGTGCTTCATACACATCCTGCCTTCAAGGTTCTCCACAGGGTTTATCAGCTGATGTCTTTTCAAGCCTGAAACTGTGAGATGAGCTTCTAGGTGCATCTCGCAGTAGGAAACCAGACACACCAGACAGGACTTCAGGGCCTTGAGCTTGGTTCCCCTGCAGATGTCACAGGGAACTTCTCCTGGTTTGGCAACTTTCCTGGCTTTCTGTTGGGCTTCATCTCTGAACTGAGCAACCATGTCTCTGATTAAAGGGTTTGATTAGTCCAGCTCAGATCTTGGATATATATTATTTTTTGTTACAACTGCGGCTTATGTCACTAATATCCCAGTGTTCAGTAATGCAGTTTCTGCAGGAATTGTGTCAACATGCCGTGCTGACCAAGCCAGTAAACACATCCAGACAATGGAGCACAGAAACTGACCTTCAGCTGACAGGTTGAGTTACACACCAAGAAGAAAACTGGACACCTGCAAGACACCATTTAGGGATAAATGTACTCATTATTATTATTGAGCATTTTATTCATCAGTAGTATAACAGTTTCACAGCCTCTCTTCTCATCTGTTTCTATTAATTTAACTCAACAAGTGTACACTGTTGAATACAAATATTAAAATGTCCTTTTGATTATGTCTAAAAAAGCATAAAAACTAAAAAAAAATCTACCCTTAAATTGTCAATTTTCTATTATGTATTTGGGAAAATCCTACACTAAATCATCAGCTTTTTTAAGATGTTTTATTTGCTGTGGACTATGTTTAGTGCAACTCATTTGTGCTGCGGGGGCTCTGTGTTTCCTTTGGTTGCTGTTTTTCAAATAAGTGTTCTCCTAATCTCGTCTTGCAAGACTTCTCTTAAAAACAACGAAAAAGAAAAGCTCAACGTTGAAGAAAATGGACTAAAACATATTTAGTCTTTGGCAATTTATTATGATTACAACTACCGCTGTTTAGAAAATAGTCAGATGTTGAATGTGATGGATGATCATCAAAATGATTATTCAGATCAAAATTAATAGTATTAAATAACTGGAGTACTTTCTGGCTTCTTTCATTTATTTGCTTTCTTTTCCGCCCAACAGACAGTACAGGAAGTTACACAGGTAGTCTGTACTGCAAAAACGTTGGGGTGAGAAGAAAACAAGTGTCTTTTTAGTCCTTTTCATTTCTGAACTTACTGTTTTGAGAAAAGTCGAAAGTTCAGCTAACTGACTCAAATATCTTTATATTATTGTGTTGTTATTGCATGAGCTGGTTTTGCAGGTAATAATGTAAAAAAAAAAAAAAAAAGTAGCATGTCTACCGTCTCAATAAACCGTTCTGCTCCAAATGTTTGCTGTTATATCGACTTCTGCAGGATAAAGATGAAACACCTTTAAACTATATTGCAGTTTCAAAATAAAATGTTGGACACTACGGATTTTAGAAATCAGCTCCAAATATCAGTAAACGAGTTACAATGTGCTCTAACGACCAAGTACATCGCATAGAGTTTGACATACATTAATACATACATATAATAAATGAATCTATGGTTTTTAATTTATTCATTAATGAAGTTGGAAAAGATGCACCACTTCATCATTTCCTTTCTGCCTCCTCCCACAAGGGCAGATGTACATACACATATGAAACATACATGATTCATGTTCATGGCGTGGAAAAACTGTTATAAATGATTGCTTTTAAAATTACTTTCTCCACGCGAGCTCGCCTTTTTTGTATTTGTGGAGTCCCGCTGCGGTTCTGCGCTTTATTTTGAAACGTTCCAGCGGACACAAACACGGATCTTCTCCGTTAACTCTGTACTGGCATGGAGAATAACGGACACAACTTCAGCTGACTTTGGCCGTTTTAACATGTTGTCTTCATGTCTGTTTGGGGAAGTAGAGCTCAGCGTGTCCCTGTGAGGGTTTTCAGAGGCCGGGCTGCGTATTTACCCACCTGCGCTCATCTTTGAACCCCTGTTAGCCTGCGGAAGCTAACCGCAGCCAGCCCGGAGCTACGCGAGCTAGCTACCAGGTCACCACGCACTCACAAATCCTGGGAGTTTGTGTCTGTTTTTATTTTCTTAACGGTGCATCCGTCAGCATAGTGAGTGATGTGGAAAGTAACTTTACAAGCGCTCGGTGTTCTGCTGTCAGTCTGGTTCTTCGGGAACTTTGTTCTGGGTTGGTTTCAACACAACAACCAAAGACCGCAAACGCAGCACAACGAGCGTGCGAGCGGAGCTTCGGACAGCCAGGACCAAAGTTGTCTCTGTCATGTAAGTAACCTGCACGAACAAGGCTTTTGTGGGCTGGAGCTCACAACAATCCCATCTGGTTGTGTAATTTCAGTTGTTGTACAGGAAATCTTCTAGCACTTTCCACTGTCATCTTAATTTGACGTCACCATGTGAGTGTGATGTTGACCTGCAGCTCTACGTTTGTCCTGTTTTTTCAATTATATATAACTATAACCTCAGTATTATTAATTTCTATATTTAGCTTTCAGATGTAAATAATTAAAATACATTTTACAAAATTATATAGTTTTATTATTTACCACACTGCATGAATATCTTATTACTTTTAAAACGCCCCACTCAGGTGCAAGTGTTACAGCCTACGAATTTACCTCTTTTTCTAATTTAAATATGTCACTTCTTTAAGGCTTTAGATAAAATAATAATAATAAAGTTGAACTTTAAAAAGCTTTATTATTCACCTCATATTTTATAACCATGGCTTCTGGAGGGACGTTTCAGCCACGCTAATGTTATTGCCGTAACCAAGTCGAATAGCGTGGTATATTCTCATTGGCTGCAACATGGCTCCACTAGCTCAGGCCAACTCCTGGGACTTGTAGTTTAATAGGCCGTAGCTAGCCAAGCGTCATACGTGTTTGTACCCACAGAGGACTACAAACTAAGAGTCGACGGTGACGGGCGGGGCTTAGTTTGACAGCCGGTTGTTTGGAGGTGGAGTAGTGGGCGGGTTTGTGACCGAAGCGAGCAGTATAATGACAGCTCGACCCACAGACAGAGAGATCTGCGGCTGTGACATGACAACTAAATCTACCGAGAGAAAGTTTTGACGGAAAGAAAAGAGCTAAAGTTATAGCAGAGAGCAGAATGTTTAGAGGAATTTGCTCCTTTCCACTTCTCCTGACATTCGTTGGACTGTTGCACTCAGAGGTCAGGTGTGGTTTTATTTTTATGTCTTTTACACCTTGTTAAAATCTACATTATGTTTGAAAATGTCTGTGAGTAGTTGTACTCAAAATTAGTTTATCACACTTTACTGTTTAAAAAGTTCTTTAAATACTCAATGTTCTGTATTTGGTAGGTCTACCTTTTGTTTCTCCAAGAATACACTTGAGCATCAGTGGCTGGTTCCATATGCTTGGGAAGTTTATGATTTAAGTCTTTATTTAACTTTCCAGGCAGCCAATTGGATAAGTTAAAGATGGATACATATAAATTATGGTAACATATATTTATAACTTTATAAAATGAAAGTGTCTCCTAAGTGTAATAAGAATGAGAAGAATAGGAAGAACGTTTTACTTATAAAGTTAGGGGGGGACACTTATGCCAGTGTATCCAAAATTGAGAATTTAAAAGCACTTAACACAAAATTGGACAGATTTTTATTTTATTGCTCTATAAAACATTTCTGTTGAATGGTTTTTGATGACTTGGCACCCAATGATATGGTTAGTGTAAACTCATAATTATGGAGGTCCTCATATCCAGTAATGGGATTCTTGTCTCGGTTTTTCAGTTTTAAATGTTGAAAATAGAGACATCTCAAGTCTGCTAAATATAAACGAAAACATAACGTTAAGGAATATGTGAGATGTCTGAAGGGTTTTGAAACATAATGGTTGGGCTAGGGCTGTTTAATTTAATTTTAATCATAATCAGAAAAACAATGTAGTCGAGGAAAAACTTTTTTTTTGTCACATGCCCTTGTTTTCCTTCTAAATGACCGAGTACTTCAGATGTAGACTCCACTTGGCAGTAGTTGAGTGGGTCCTTCCCCTTGTTTATATGTAACATGTAGTAACATTCATTTTAAGTAATGCTGAGGTCACGCTGGTGTTTCTGGTCCAAGAAATGTAAGGGATTATTTAAGGAGCTGTGCCACCATTTGTTGTTTTTGCCTGAATCATTTTTATTTAGTCTAAAATTTAATTTAATCCAAAATTAAATTTACCATGGAAATTTCAACATTATAATGTTTCATAAATGCACCCTGCTTCAGTTATTAGTGGATAATCATTTTAGATAAATGTGGATTCAATTTGAACCAGAATAATTGTAATTATGATTCCTTTTTGCTCTCATAATAGAGAAATAAACATCTGCCTATAATGCAATAAGTGAATAACTACAGAATTGTTTTTAAACCATGTTACTTTGAGGTTAGGAGGGCAGTATGCTCTGATGGTCACCACCCAAGAGCAAGAAGTACATTTTCTTTTCAGTCCAAACAGTGTGTATTGTATTTGAGAACACAATTATCAGGTAACCATTGTTAAGAGCTAATGGGCGGTCTCTGTTTTCACTAGATTCAACCACTTGTTTATTCAGCATTAAAATTACAGCTAACATTTATGTACCTGGACTGTGGCTCCTCCTGCAGATTTACTTGTTAAACTAAACTACCCAAAGCCTCCTTACTGGTGTTATTAGTGATGGCCTCCTGCTGGAAAAGTTGGAGCTGTGAATTACTACCTCAACTACTGTCATTTAGCAGACGCTTTTTTCCAAAGTGACTTACATCTGAGAGAACAAAACAAGCAAGAAATCAAATAGGAGGGTACAGCTGTGATAGGTGCTGGTCAGACTGCTGTCCAGTTGGACACAGGCGGTGCCATGCGAGTGCTACACGATGTTGGAAAAAAAAACTGTCCCAGTTCAGAGCTTTTAAAATACAAGTAAGCATTGTAGTCAACTAAATCACACTTCTCAAAGTCAGATGGACATAGCCTGGCAATGTGTTTGGGGCCAAATTACTGACAGATGTGTGTGTCCACTTAGACCCAAACTGGCCTTGGTACTCTGCAGATGCTCCACAGTTCTGGCCTCTTGCTTAGTCTAGGAAGTAATCACAGAAGTAAAAGCCAATATCAACAAAGAACTGTTTATCTCATTTGTAAAAGCGGTGAAGTTTACAGGTTGTATTTGTGCCTGTATAGTATGACTGCAGTCCAGTTTGAATAGCTTCAGTTGTAACACAGCTGTGCATGTGAATACTGTTGTTGTGTTGAAGGTCCACAATAATGTTGCATGTTCTTTTAAAAAAGGGGATTGGCAGTGGTGCATGTGAGTTATCATCCACTCGTTGTGCAATTCAATTTTTTTTTTTAATCTTTGTCTGGTTAAATAGATGTGCATTATTTCAGCAGTGCATTTTAAACAGGGAAGCAGATTGTCCTAAATAAATGTCAACAAGTATCATTAAAGACGATGTTCTACAGGAGCCAACGGGTTCCGTCTCAGCGCGTCTTATTTTCTGCCTTGTAAAATGACCAACAGCTGATTCTGTAAAATTCCTCTGCTGGAAGTTGGAACACAGACCTTCTTTTCTGTGAGACAACAGTTCCTCCACTGCTGTGAAATAATCCCTTAATAATTTAATCAATTAAGTTAATCATTAATTAAAAATGAATCCTCATGATTTTGTGTTCTTGACAAGACTGTCAGTAAGCCATAAGGCTATGAAAAGCTTTTAGTGAGTTGTTGAAAACGAATGGCATCTTTCTTATGTCCTTCAGCTTACAGGAGTCCTGGATGACTGCTTCTGTGATGTCGAAAGCATTGACGTCTTCAACAACTTCAAGATTTTTCCTCGCATAAAGAAACTGACTGAGAGAGACTACTTCAGATACTACAAGGTAAGAGCTGCTGCTGTACCGCAGTCAGGTCGTGACTCAACATAGATTACGTCTTGCCCTTTCTACAACTAGATCAACTGAAATTAAAGATGATATAGTAAACAAAAGTCTAGGTGTAAATGTGCAGTGGAGGTCTGATGTGGATCAAGGAAATGAACTCTGGTCTGGTGCGGAGTGAGATTGAGGTAAAAGCTCTCATGGTCATCATTGCGCCACATTTCTCAATTTAATGTTCTTGCACACAACTTTTCAGTAGGGTGTATATGTTTTTCACCAGTTACACCTTCTTCCTACAATTTATATAAACAAAAAAGAGGCTTAGGTCCCTGTCACCTTGATGAATTTACCAGCATATGCCGTCGTATAAAGAATTTCCCTAAAACGCTGATAACATATCGATAACTTTTATCAACAAATGTTTTGTGTGTTGAGATTAGTTATAAAATGACACGGTTAGACAATTATATGCATTTCCTATAAATTAACGCTTAAAGTTGTGTGCAATTGCGCAACTGTGGAAGCTTTGGCACAACTAATGGGTATAAAAGAGTTTGGAGGGAGCGAGTCTTGGCTGATCTGCGCTGGTCTGCTGGTCCAGGATGAAGACTGAATTATCAGCTGATTTAGGTTACTAAGAGGATCCTTCTAGATCGCTGCTCAAGTGATGCTCCGGTTCCGCGCAACATGAACCTTTCAGCGGGAGCTGCTGACAGGTCAGACATCTGCCAGTTATCCCTGAGCGGCGCTATGGCGACCATATGGAGCAACTAATTGAAATGAAAGCCAGATCCTTATAACTGTTCTGACAAACATTAAAATACAATTTGCAGCGAAGAACTGGTTCCTTAATGTAGTCTCTTTTAAAAATAAAGCTAACATGTCACTAAAACTGTGGTTGGTATGAAATGATGTGACTTGGAAAGATATGAATAATGTTTTTTATTGAGTGTTTAGGCTACTTTCAGAGCCTGTCGAGTTGCCTGCAGATCCTGCAGGATTCCAGAAAGTTTCTTTTCACGATTCTACGTCAATTTACGTCTTCATTTCTGAAGCAGAGAGAGGCTAGATTGTGTTGCTTCAAGGCTTAAATTTAAGCTCAGGCTGATCACATTGTTTTACCTATGAACGTGCTGATTGCAGAAACATCATCTGCATGTTGTAATAAAACAGGACACAAGCATATTTGTCCATCTGCATAATTTTATCTTGTACATAATTCAAACTGGAATGAGGAGAGTCATTGTTTGTCCCACCACCTTCAGTTATGGAGTCGATTCTTAAATATAAACATGGAAAAAGAGTGTAAAGATACACAATAAACCCACAACTCTTCACAGATGGCAACACAAGGCAAAGAACGATGACACCCATAATGCAATGTGGTCAGTACAACCACAGCACGCTACACTGTTGTTTTTTTTTTGCGGCTTAAATCGGAGGAAATGCCACTAAATACATTATTTTTCCTGGCCTCAACTTCTGACAGGAGTGTCTCGACCTCATGGTCAGTGTTTTTTTGTTTTTTTCTTCACTTGCTTTTTCAAATTCTTTGTTTTGGATAAGTGTTTTTTCATGCATATATTATCAGATTCAAATTGATCTACTTGAGGGAGAAGACGGGGCAGAGTGTCAAGCTCACATATCTGCATTCAATTTCACCTTGTTTGTGATGATCAAATGAAATGTTTTTGCGTGCGGATTTGCGTGCATGCACAGTTTTCTGCGCCAGGATTTACAATGAAACTGATGCACTTTTTGTACATGAGGCCCCAGCTCATTTGTGTTCTTTTCCACCTTCTCCAGCATAGGAGATTCATTTTCTGGCATGCATTTGTCAGGAGGGAAATGGTAATTGTCAACCAAAAGGATAATTGTCCTCTCACAAAAACAAAATCTATAACATAATCATATGTAGTTAGGATTTGTGAAGAACAGTATTCCTTCACTGGCATCAGTCAAAAACAGTCTAAGCTTGTATCTTCTGTGACATATTGTGTCTGTTGGATGTAAAAATGAATCTAAATCAATTCACTTGACACAAACCAGACCATGGTTGCTGTGTTTGGAGAGTAACCTCCGTGTTGAGGTTCATGCTGATAAATGTATACAACTTGTCTGTATAAATGCTGTGGCCGGGGTATCGTGTGTAGCTGCTGTGTTCAGAGACAGGACAAGTTTAGTATGTGAGCATTTAGTTGCTTGTTTTGTTGTTTTTTTGTTTTTTTTGTTTTCTCTCTTCCCATAGTAGTTTAATTGGCTGTTGTAGAAACTTTAGTGTGAAAAAGCCAAGAGACAGTTTCTCCGTCGATCACGCAGTAGAGTGTCGTTTTTTGTTTTTTTTCATTCGTTCTTTTTTCTCAGCTACAACGGTACGTTCCATAAAACAATCCCTGCGTCCACGTTAAAGGGACAGCGTCGTAATAACGGTAACCACACTATCATTTGCATAATAGAACAAACGTGCCACCTGTGCAAACATACTGTGTAAGGAGCCGTGATAGTAACCACATGGTGAATTATGTCCATGGACTTCAGTGTCCAACACTGTAACGCAACAGGAAGAGGATGATTGAGTGAAACATTGTGAAATACCCTGACTGTTGCAAGTTGACTTTGTCTGCTGTTAATCAGATATTAGTGCACTGGGATTAGGAGAGATAAGATAAATCAGAAGCAATATGAAAATAAACAGCTGGAAATTTATGTGATAATTTATTTTGTATACTTTGGGGTGGACGTCATCGCTTGTCAGTCTGAGTCAGTTTAGGTTTTCTTTTTTCTTTTTTTCCAGTATTTCAGTTTGGTTGTAGGGAAGCAGTCTCGATATAAAGTCTGCTGTGATGATCAAAGCTAAACCTTCAGCATCCTTTTTACAGTAGAATGGAGGAAATGATGTCACTGATTAATTTATGCTCCATTGAAACTTGTCCACCATGACCCCATTTCAATTAGATACCTGACTTGACATGCAGCTGCTTTCAGAGATAATGAGTCACAACATTAAAAAAAATAAATCTTTTATTCCTAACAGTTTTGACCATGCACACCCATGGTATCAATACAAAACTGCAACAGCGAGACACTGTTTTGGTGAGTGACATGTTGAAAACATGTCTACCTGCACGCTACTGACCAGAGGATGGACGGCCGCACAGCTGAGCATTCTTCAACAGTTATCAAACAATGAGCGTAAAGGTTGAACTGGGACAAATGACTGTCACCAGCTGCCTGGAGAGCTTCAGACAGCTGAAGTGGAAAGGTGGAGACTGTTAACATGCAGAAAATGCATCACGGCCACCAAAAATCCACTTGTCTGGCTTTTTCCTAGCATCACTGGATATTTGTCAAACAATTAATCTCAAATGCATGTTTTGAATTTATCTGACATGCTTCAGGTTGCATGCAAATCATTTGCACGTTAACTGGGCCGCTGGGTGAGACGGCGCACAGTGAAACGCAGTAAGGGGGGAATGTCTGATTTAACTGTTTTAACCACGCAATGACCACAAGATGCTGGCTCCAAAATTGAGTCACCATCCTTTGACACACTTTGATCTGCCAGTTAAATTGGAGCTACACAGCTGCTTCTAGCCAATGAAATCCTACATGGGGGCAGGGCAGTTACAAAGTACGCAGCTTATCTATGTAGAGAGCAGGAAGACGTTTGATTGGTTGTTTAAGGTGTGAGGAAGGCATGTCAGTAGCACCTCCCACCTAGCGTAATGTGACGCTGTCAGCCCACGGTCAGTGTCCTCCTGTAGGAGATGAGACTATTTTATTCATTGTATTTTGTTGCCGTATCTGTCCATTACTATGTTTTAGATTTGGTTTAGAATTTGGTGTTGATTTTAGTAGTGATGAGGTTTTAAAAGTTATGCTATGCATCAGCGCCTTCATACAGATGTCTTTTCTCCAGGTGAACCTGAAGCGACCGTGTCCTTTCTGGCCTGATGATGGACACTGCTCCATTAAAGATTGTCATGTGGAACCCTGCCCAGAGGTCAGAGGCTCCCTACACTCACACTTTATTAATACAGCCTACCATTTTTAACTTTTTACCAAATAAATATTCAATTTCATGAGATATTGTAGTTAGTGAATGTAGGTTTTGCATATCAAATTGTCAAATGTGAGGTATGTTCATGCTGCTGTGTAGAAAACGTCGTCTCCTACATTTGCTCCTATATTTTACAGAGTAAGGTCCCCGTTGGCATCAAGTCTGGGAACTACAACAAGGTGAGATTAGCTGACAAATTAAATTTAAACCGTACTGTTATTTATATATATTTTTTTATATATATAAAATTGTTGTTTTATGGAAGCACATTTGAGGCCAGGGCAAATGGTTCATCGGCCTTTTTGTCCATCAAGCAGACTCTGCAATTAAAAGAAAGACTTTGAGCATTTTGGTTGTGTACCTTTAAAATATATCTCCTTATTGCAAATTTTCCAATCACGTACTCCATCTTTACTTCTGTGGGGAAAAACAAACTCGTTGATTTTTAACATTTCAGTCACATTTATCTGGCCTGCTGTATCTGAACAATGGTTAACCACAGAAAATATAAATATTTTGGTAAATCTTTGTTTGACTTTTAGAAATCGTTGTCCTTAAATAAGTTTTATGTTTCTGCCAAAACTGCAGGAAATAACAGTTACTGGAAGTATGTGTTAAACAGTACACTAACTATTTTTGCTTGAGATTACAGGCCTTTAACATTTTGTCTTTTTCATTTTTGTCACCCTTTCACTGGTATCACTGTCATTTCCACTGGTATAACCAGGACTATTACAGGGAAGGAAAACAGGCTGTTGGATGTTTGCTTTGCTGGCTTTATTTTTAGCCTCATCTTCTTTGTTACAGAAGTGGTCGTGTTCAGTTGGGATTTTTTTTTGTCATGTTTGACACATTGATTTGTTCCTTTACAGCTCATTTTTACTTTACAGGTGATCAAATTGCAATCTTTGAGTACTCTGCACTGTAAAATTCCACTTATAATCCATATTTGCTAACTATTTGTATGGCTGCTTGCAGTGCTGCTGTTTATTTGCATGTATGTTTACATTTGGAGTGCGCTAAGCTCGCTCTGCTGCTGTACTTCCTTTGCTGCTGGGGTCACAGAAACCTCACTGTCAGGCTGAGTTTTCATTTACAGCGTGTGTCACCTCATCCTGTCTGTGTGAGATGTACCATGTAGCAGTCATATTTGTGTCCCCACTGTCTGGCTTCCCTTGCTGTTCTTTCATCAAACTAGTATTGCTTAAAAGATTTATGAGCAAACATCAACTTGTACTCAGTGGATCCCAGTAGCGTTTTGCACTGACTTAAATGTGTCAGGATATTTTAATGTCCAGCTAAAGCAAAAGAGAAACTTTGTTGCATAAAATGCAGAGAAGATGATTTTAAATGTGTGTAGACATCATAATTGTATGGTTAAAATGTCATACTAACATGCAACATCTTCCTCTGTGTGTCCAGTACTCCCAGGCAGCCAACTCGGTGTCAGACATGGCAGAGTGTGAACAGGCCAAAGAGCTGGGCGCCATCAACAGCACCCTGAGGTGAGACAGCCGGTCTTCTTCTGTTTCTCTTATGTGTCAGTTGCAGCAGTTCATTTTATAAATGCAAAGTGGCATCAAAAACAGTTGAACAGTCAAGCATTTGCAAATGTCTCACGAGCAGCTGCAAGGTATTTTACACGTAGAGCTACAAGCTGCAGACTGACCTTAACTGATCTTTTTGCTGCAAAAAAATGGCAAGAATTTGTAGGACTCTCAATAGTTAAAAGCCGATTATCTTGTTCAACTTGAAATCTAAAAATAACTGGGGGAAATGGAAAACGGGAAAAGAGATTGTTCTTCTGAAGCCTTTCACCTTCCACTCGATGAGTCACATCAGGACTGTGATGTGAAACGAAGGCCGGCTGTCTTTGTTTTCTATGTCAAACTCTTCTGTGAGATGAGGAATACTTCTTAAGGCCTTTGTGAAGTGTAGTGTGAGTTTTTCTGTGGACACACAACCTACATTCCTTCTCCAGCACTTCACAAAATGTTTGCCAGCTTTGGCGATGTACCTTGTTGAAGTTTAATGAAACCAAGTTAAAGACTTGATTCCATCTGAAACATATTCTTTACCCCTTTTAGTTCCTCTTCACAGCTCTACACGGGCCGCAGTTACAGAAAATATATCAGTGTTTATAGTCTGTAAAGGCAAGGCAAGTTTAGACTTCAGCTAGTTCCTGCAGTTTTCTGAAAGTTTGTTCCAGATCTGTGGAGCATAAAAGCTGAATGCTGCTTCTCCATGTTTGGTTCTGTTTCTGGGAACAGAGCAGACCTGAACCAGAAGACCTGAACCAGAAGACCTGAACCAGAAGACCTGAGAGGTCTGGGTGGTTAAATAGTTAAAGCAGCAGAGAAGATGTTCTTTCTTTTTAAAATATCAGTTTCAATTTCATTTGAAGGAATATGTGTTCAGTTTTAGGAAGTATTATTTTATTTCCTGGCGTCTCATGTCCTATTCACAAAATCAGCCAAAGTAACTTTGGTTTCCCATCCTGGTCGTCTTGTGCAACAACTGAATATTGCTTCACTGCACTATGGCACGTGACAGTGGACATGATGGCAGAGTCAAGTAGGAGACTTAAGAAAGAGATCTATATAACGAGAAAAGAGAAAAAAGAGAGGCCAGACAAGAGTAGATCTTGGACTTAACAGCTTAACCTCTGCACCAATACGGGGACCAAGAGAGCTAAAAATGAGGCAAGTTCCTTAGTGCTGCTTTAAATAAATACATAAAAGGGACAGCTGATCTGAAATTTAGGCAAATACAACCTCAGATGAGGGAAGGCATATTTTACTAGTTAATATTTAACAGAAATTAAACCAAAATGCAAAACCAAAAAATGTGAAACAGTGTCCATCCATTACACATACTAGCTTTACAGTTGCAGTGTTGGTGTGTCGGAGCCTATCCCGACTGTCGTTGGGTGAGAGTCCATATCACAGTTGTTTCTATGGTACTGTACAACACACAGTTGACTGCTAGACCAGTATACGGTACATACTCCATACTACATTGTAAGAGCTGTACTGTGTAGTTTTAAAAACATCCGATACAACAAATAACCATGCAAACTTACTTCTCTTTTCTACAAAAATAATACAATTCTAGTTGTGCCTGTGAGATGTATTGGTCAAAACACTGCAACGATCACTCTTTACAGCTTCTGGTTCACCTGTATGAAGCCTGGTATATTCTTCATGCTCTGATTTGGATCTCTGAACTGTCCAAATTAGGAACTTCTAATGTGGAACACTATTGTTTCTACATCACACCGGGACTTCTTATAATAACCATCTCAACAGCTCAATTTTTCCTATTCACCCTAACTGGGACAGTTTACATAGACTTTAGTGGTTCTATAATATGTTTTTTATGGTGTGATTGGTGTCCCAGATGACAAACCTTCATACTCGAGCCTAAAGAAAAAACACTGTATCATTTTTCACTTAGTTTGGTTCACATTTACACTTGTTTTCCCTCTAAACCAAACAACTCAACTCAAGCCACGTGACAGTAATCAGTGCTGTCATTAGTCAGTATAAGTATTGGCGTAGTGTCATGTTCCCCCGACAAACCAGTCTAAAGCAAAGAGCGGAAAAGCATGGCAACAGAACAGCTAGGTGTTTTGACACTGAGTTGTCCTTTTATTCTTTAAGTAGTGTTTGTTAGAGCTCTTTTGGGTCAACTGAAATGGTGGTGAAAACATCCTTGATTACTATTGAACAGTATGAGGGGACTGTTCTTAGGCTGTGCTTATGCACTTCCACACTTATGCATACTGTTCAGAGTGTGTTCCCATTGTTATAACAAGGAAAATTAGATTCATTTTGGCTTGGAATTAAGACGAAGGTTCACCCCAGTCGCTTCTGGTAAAAGTGCAATAGTACTTCTATGTTTGAACTGTAAGTACACAGTGGTATACTGAGTTCTGTGTGTACTGACGATCAGCTATAACATGAAACCCACCCACTTAATAATAAGTTTGTCGTCCTTATGCTGGTGCAACACCTCTGACCCATCAAGCCAAGGGCAAAGAAGGTCTCGGGGAGTCTTGCAGCTACTGGTAGCAGCACAATAGCAAAAAATCCTTTAGACCCTGAAGGTTGTGGGGTGAGCTTTTTGAGGATTTTGCTTGCGTCTGATAGGTTTGGGGAGCATTCATTTTGGATTTAATTCACAAAATCATT
This sequence comes from Xenentodon cancila, assembly GCA_014839995.1. Taxonomy (NCBI): domain Eukaryota; kingdom Metazoa; phylum Chordata; class Actinopteri; order Beloniformes; family Belonidae; genus Xenentodon; species Xenentodon cancila. The sequence goes on along the minus strand of CM026198.1, from coordinate 33,652,583 downwards.
TTATTAATGATTTTTTTTTCCTGAACTGTCTCCATGCATGTGATGTATGACATTTTTATTATTCCCTGTCACAGTAACCAGAGTAAAGAGGCATTCGCTGATTGGGCGAGACATGACGATGCTCAGGATCACTTCTGTGAGCTGGACGGTGAGGATCTTTATAATTCTGATCGCAGATCTGTCTTTAAGCTCACTGGACAAAATTACCTCTCCTGCATATAAAGCTTAATTTAAAATGCAAATCTGCATTTGTTGTATGTCTTGTTTTCCTCTCCCCATAAAAATGTCATGATTTGACCCCAGATACACTATACGGCCAAAAGTATTGGCTCACCTGCCATGGTCTCTTGTTGGTTTATCTGTAGCTTGGCTCGGTTGTCAGTCAGCAGCAAAGCACATCAGCTCCATGGTTACTTTTGTTATGTTGGACCAGGCTGCATGAATAAATTTATGACACAATATAACAAGAGCATAAAGAACAACTACCTTTTAATTCGGAACGATCCAACAGAAGTCTGAAGTTACTGATGGTATTATATATTTGGGTTAAACATTTCACTGGACTGAATTATCAGGATTTTTACCATTGTTTACAGAAAAGACCCACTAACACACATCAGGTGTATGTAAAGAAAGGATGTGTATGAAACAGGACACCGCCTCTCGACTCACTGATAATGTGCTCTGATTGGTGGAGCTAGAGGCATTGGGCATAACGGTTTAAGCTTTTGTATTTTTTAAACATGAGCTGTTTGTATGTTTCAGATGAGACCTCTCCAGATGCTGAGTATGTAGACTTGCTCCTGAATCCGGAGCGGTACACTGGCTATAAGGGTCCTTCTGCCTGGAGAGTCTGGAACAGCATCTATGAAGAAAACTGCTTCAAGTGGGTGATGATCACACAGACATCTGTCAGGTTTTCCTCACAGCATTTATAAACTCCGGTTATCTAAAAATATTTCAATGGAATAACTGGCTCAGCAGTTTATTAACTCCAGCAAAGTGCATTATTATAGAACGGTATTAACAAAAATCTCAGTAAAAACTTCAAAACTAGTATTGGTATACACAAAATCTGCTTCACCCTCAATGTTGAATATCAGCGTTTGTGTTTCTGGTGTTTTCAAGGTGCTTTCCAACTAATGCTGATGAACTGATTTCCACAAAAGCAGATTTTCTTTTTTTGTGTTTTAATAATGTTAAAATTAAAATTGCATACAAAAGTGTAGAACATTTTTTAGATTGGTGATGATCAAAGGCTTAGAATATATTATTTGGTTTACAATGCATATGGAAGGCTACAATAACAAGATTAATCCACACACACACAAATACTGATTAAGTTTGCAAAGTCCTATATTTGTTATCATATAATAGGGAGAAGTGTCACACAGATTTAAAGGCAGGCAGCAGCTGAACCGAAAAAAGTATGATGTTGGTCCACATGTTGGACAACTCGAAGTGAAATTTAAATGGTCAGGTATTTTTGGGTATTTTTGTGAAGGGAGAGCAGATGGTGTGTTTGCTGCCTAACACAAGCTAAGCTTATATTCTTTATGGGAAAAAAAAAAACCTACTCTGCAAAAATGTTTGTTCTTTCTTTTTTGTTGGCAGGCCTAGATCAGTGTACCGACCTCTGAACCCTCTGGCTCCTAGCAGAGGTGAGTCTCGCGTATCAACATCTGCTGAGTTTCACATTGCTGAGTGTATAAAAAGCAGCAGTTCACATTTACTGTTAAGTTTAAATGTGGCGATAGTTAATAAACAAGCACACAGGTAAGTGCTTCCAGAAATAAAGAGAAAATTTCACATAACTTAAAGAAATGCATTCAGTTCTTTATGTTATTGTGTAAATGTTATAGTTTAGAAGTTTATTTCCTTAACTAAAAATATGCATTTAAATGTCTAACCATTGAAAAAGTGGAAAAAAAAAAAATTCAAAATCCAGTTTTCTTATTTTGTGTTTCACTTTGCTCCCACACATCCTGACTGCTGCGTTTACTCTTGTGCTGTTTAACTTGCTTATATTTAAATGTACCACTTCATTTGGGTTGTTACTTTAGTAGTCATAACCATAGTTTTAAAATGCTTAAGCATATTTAAGGTAGCTACATATTATATTTCAGATATTAAAACACCATTTTTGCCTAAATTTTGTCACATTTATGTCATCTTGTGTTTGCACTAATGGATCATAGTGGGGTTTTTTTGTCTGATTTCCTCTGAGTAGTTATCTTTTTTTCTTCTTCTTCAGGAAATGTTTTAACATTTAAGCTTAGAAAATTATGTCAATGTTTTTTTTGTTCACATTAGTAAGCACATTATGGTGATGCAGTCACAAGGGAACATGTTGTAGAAGGGTTTCACTGTAAGAGCAGAATAGAACGGAAAGTAAATTGTAAGGCCTGTATGAGAGAGAATAGCCCACAAAGTAAAAAATTAACCAAAGCGTTTGAAACAACAATCTTATGCAACACTTCAAACAGCATCATCCCCACTGAACATGCTCAATGTCAGGAAGCTGATAAAGGTTAAGAGGCTAAAAATAAAGCCAGTAGAGCACAGAGCCTGCAGCCTCTGCTGTCTTTTGTTTTTGATTAAGTTAATGTATGCAGTTGATTATAGGTCCAAGAAATAAAAATTGAATAGGTCAAAACTGCTATTGGCAGTTCAAATCTTCAAGAAAATCGAAAACCTGAATTGGCCAAAAAAAAAAAAAGACATCTCAAGTGTTGTATTTGTGTGCTTTTTATTAGAACAAAACTAACATTTCTGATCTGTTTTCTCCATGTTGCTTTGTGTTTAGGGGATGATGATGGTGAGTCAAACATAAGTGCTGCCATATGAATTTCTTTTCAGTTGTTTTTGCAAAAAATAACCTGCAAGATTTCTTTGTTTCATTTTCCTGTTCTCACATCCCAGGAGAAGGTTTCTACAACTGGCTAGAAGGTAACTTTCACCCGTGTCTCTATGTTTATGATTTCAAAGGCTTCTCTGATACATGATGTCTTAAGAAAACAATAAACTAAATGTCTTTTTAACCAAAGATTAAAAAAAAAAAAAAAATAAAACATACACACCAGAAGAAGAAAAAAGCCATTGTTTTTATATATTCACTTTTTAGGAATTGATTATTGCAATTGCAGGCACCAGTTATTATGTGTGTATCAAAAATGATAAATTGGCATTATGCTGAATTTGTTGAAAGAATTAATTATTTACAAATAGATTTAACTAGATTTACAGCATAATATCAATGTAAAGCATTTAGTTCAAACAAGAAAAGTATTTTAAATTTTATTTTATGACCTTTCCAGTTAACAAGATTACCTAAATTGTGAAATAATCCCTTTTCATTGATCTGTGGTACGAATGTAGTTGTGCTATAACGCCACTTCATCATCCTGCTGTTCTGCATCACATTAGGGCCTCCGATCATTCGCTGCCTTCATCCTCTGTTGAATATGTTCACATCAGCGGTGGCAGCTATCAGAATCATTTGTTAAGCACTAAAGATGTTTTCTCCATCTTCTATAAAGTCAAAATCTTCTTTCTCTGAGAGTTACGGAGTTTTGCTTTTCTCTTGTGGAAGTGCAATGGAAGCATGACTTGAGAAGCAGTGAAACAGATATTATTCATTATTCCTTCTAACTGATTTACTTCTCGTAGTTCTGTTGATGTTCACCTAATGCTGCAAGACAAATTAGCAATGTAAATTAGTTAACTTTATTTTATTTTTAACTAAAACCTAACAACCAAACCATTCTAAGTACACTTATTCAATTGAAAATACTTCAGACACCCCCAAAGGGAATTCATTAATCCCAAGTAATCTGTCTTTGTGGAGATTAAGTGTTTAAGTGTAAAGTGTTGGTTCCCCCCACATTTCCTCAAGACGTCCATTATTAGTAAGATTCTCAAAAAAAATAAACAAACTGCTTTGTCTGAAATGTCTTAAACCATTCTCAACAATAAATATAAAAATGTTTTAGACCATGATAAACCTGAACATTTTCTGACTTTTAGACTTTGCTCTCAACTCTGTTTTGGCTCCAGAAAGCTGTTTCTCACCTGGACTCAGTGTTGAAAGTAGTGTATGTCCCCATCAATAACATGAAATGTCCTCACAGGAGTTTAGTACGGTCATTTAGTCAGTAGAATAGAAAATGAGGAAAAGAAACTCAGTTAACTTGACTTCTTCCCGGAGCGGCAGAATAAAGACGTGCAAATCCAAATGATCGTCCAAATGAGTAGCTGTTGACGTGAAGAGCTCAGTCTTGCTGATTGAGAGTTTAACATTATGTACTCGCTGGCTTTCAGGGAGTTGTAACGCAGAGGGGGGAAATATGCTTTTAGTGATTCAGATGGTCTGACCTTTGCTTTCAGGTCTGTGTCTGGAGAAAAGAGTTTTCTACCGACTCATCTCCGGCCTTCACAGCAGCATCAACATCCACCTGTGTGCCGAGTACCTGCTGGATGGTATGACCTCAGCAATACCAGAAGCACCTGAGAAAGTAGAGCGACTTCCACTTGTGTCAAACAGCATTGAGTTTTCGTGGATAAATCTCGACATTTTCTCTTTTGCATGAAAGGAAATATTAAATTACAAGCTGGGTTTAAAAGACAGTTCTTCTTATTAGTACTGATGTGTCTGAGCTATAACACAGAACCAGGCCTGATTGACACATTTTCTTTTGATGACAATATTCTTTCATTGACCAAAGGTGGTTCTGAGTTGTTTTTGTTTTTTTTTTTTGTTATTTTAAAAAGTGTTCAGGTTTTGATGATTGCGGTATCGATGAGAACGAATAATCCATGACATATGTAAATCCCTCAGCTTGTGATTTAGAGACAAAGGGCTTAGTGTCAGTTTGAGAGCTGATTATTTAATATAAAGGTGTTGTGGTTTATCTAGTGAAGTAGTGCTGTTGTCTTTGACAGAGGGCTGGGGCCGGACATTGTGGGGGCCGAACATCCAGGAGTTTCGTCAACGCTTTGACACGGCAGAGACAAAAGGTGAAGGCACACGGCGGTTGAAGAACCTCTACTTCCTGTACCTGATAGAGCTGCGGGCTCTCTACAAGGTGGCTCCGTACTTCGAACGCGCCTTTGTCAACCTGTACACTGGAAACGCTCAGGAGGACGGAGGCACCAAAGACCTGTTGCTGCAGGTCTTCAACGTGATCAAGTGAGGAATCCTCATGAGCTGAACACACAAACGCACACACAGGGACCAGTTCTTGGTACCCTTCTATTAAAGAAATAAAAAAACCTCAGTGGTCAAAATATGGTTATAGAATAGAAAGCAGAAGTGTTACTCTTTTATTAGCTTTGCTGTACTGTTTCTGCATTTCAAGATTATTAGTGACCTGCATGCAGACGTTGAACATATGAACATGGTTATGCAGGTGACAGTACGTGGAAGACTGACCGGCTCTGTCCTTTTCTAGAACTTTCCCGATGCACTTTGATGAGAGGTCCATGTTTGCTGGAGACAAAATTGAGGCTAAAACATTAAAGGTAAAGTTTACATTAATAATAATGGCTTTTTACAGTATACACCTTTTTACATGTGATATTTTAACTCAATGTCAATAATAGTAACATTGTTTCATCACCACATCACCATTTGTGTAAAAAGGGTTACGATCTAATTATTTAATCTCTATTGTATGCTTTACATTTTGCAGTATTTATGTAGTTATTTATAATATAATTAACTGTATTTGTTTCCACCTACACCTGCCGCACTACAGTTCCTACAATATACTTATACACGGATGTAATCATCCACTAGGTTTTTTTTATATAGTGTGTGTTTGTAATGATTAGTTTTGTTTGTTTTTATGTGCTTTTGAAAAGAAATTGACTTTTTTTTTATTGATTAGCCCATGTTGAGTCTTTATATTTATGTGGCGTCAGTGTCTGCACAAGAAAAGAAAGCTTCATCCTGCCATAAAGCTTCTGGTTTAACGTGGTGTCATTCATGTTTATTTCTGCAAAGCTGTGAACAGCAGTAACTTGATTAACACTCGCCTGTCCTTGTCCTTTCACTCAGGAGGAATTCCGCCTCCATTTTAAAAACATCTCCAAGATCATGGACTGTGTCGGATGCAGTAAATGTCGGCTGTGGGGAAAACTGCAGGTGAGTCCCTGCACTGTTTGTTCAGGTGTCTGGTCTCTCAGCTCTCATTTCCATTAGCTTGAACCCACTGCTGCTGCTTTTATTTTTTTCCGGTTTAGAGTTTGATTAACACGACAACATCGTAAGAACCAGTTTATACCCGCAGGGACCAGAGGGTCACCTTGAGATTACGTCATCACATGACAGCAGTTTCCGGTGTCAGTCCTCGAGGGCCGCTGTCCTGCATGTTTTAGAGGTTTCCCTGGGTCAGCACACCTGATTCATATTAATGGTCACCGTCAGCTTGTCTTCAAGGTCTGAACGAGTCTGTTTATGACTCAGTCATTTGTAAAGTATTGTAGTATTGTCTAAAACATGCAGTGACCCTCGAGGACCGGAGTGCTTTAGGCAAACCGCTTTCTATTTAATTCAGTTTTTTTCTAGAGAACCAACATGCAGGGAGATAGACTGTTGTCTTGTTTTCAATATACCTGTCTAATATTCAGGAGAAATCCAGTGAACTGCTTTGGGATCAGGGATTTCAAACTCTCCTAACCAGGATAGATCGTGACATCCACACGTCCACAACGGTGACTTCATACCAGCCCGACTGATGCAATATCTTTCCACAACTGGTGGCATTTTTGACAAGATATGAAGTGCTGTCCTTTCAGAGGAAGAAAAAAAGTTTGCAAGCTGTTAAATATTACTGAAAGTTAAATAAATAATTAAAATAGTGAGCACTGAAAGAAGAGAAGCAAACACATTTGTGAAGCTGACAAAAGCTGTCATGCTGTTACACAAAAGCTGATCTGAACACAGTGTTTTCAAATCTGTCCTCAAGTTTCCACAGTTTCTTAGTGTTCATCAGGATTTCAGTTACCTGTGAGAACGGGACAAATGGTTAGTTGGGAATAACTATATCTATGAGGATATTTTCACCTGGGAGCCGTTATATTGTCTTTTCCACAACCCTCAGTTGACAAATGTAGTTGAGTTTATTTAAAGCTATCACTGTTGTTCATGCAGGGGAGTGTTTGTCTTTTTAGTACTGGACCTGGGCGCCGCTGACTGCGATTCAAGCTTAGGTGTTTTAGAGCAGTGGTCCCCAACCTTGTTCTAACTGCGGACCGGTCAACGCTTGACAATTTACCGCGGACCGGAAGGGGGGGTGAAATATTAACACATGTGAATCCACTGTGTACTCATAGAACTTTATTAGCACATTGCTCCAACAATATAACGCTATTATAACATCAAACTCTCTAGTCGCCCGTGAATGAATCTCCTGTATCTTTGCGTGCCCGACACTCACAAACTCTATTCCCCTCTCCTTTCCCCTCTCTTGTGTGGCCCGGTATTGATTGATCCACGGACCGGTACCAGTCCGCGGCCCGGGGGTTGGGGACCACTGTTTTAGTGTATACAGTAGTGTTGTGTCAACACTGCACGAACAGTGTTCCCACAGAGGAGGGGGGTACTCTTAGCTCAGCCATCCCTCTCTATCATCAGGTGGCTCTTAAAGACACACCTTCATTCTCCTTTTCTCTTCTCTGTTTAAGGTGATTCTCTAGCTGTATTTTTGATTTGTGTTTTTCACTTGGACTTTGCTGTTGCCTTTTTCCTTTCAAAACTGCTCTTTTGGCCTAGTGGCAGTCTCCGTCTACTTTTTTGAATTGATTGTGTTCCTCTGTTTTCATTGTTGTGCGTTTATGGTGTGTTGGGAGGCAGTCTTTAAATAAACACTCAATAAAAAGGCATTTCACAGCATAGCCTCATAACTCGTCATAAAGAATGTGTCAGGTAGACTAAAATATGATTGTACCCAAAGTTTTCCATATTTCCTTCCTCTTGATGTGTGCTCATGTGTTGTGTGCAGACCCAGGGTCTGGGTACAGCTCTGAAGATCCTGTTCTCTGAAAAGGAAATCAAGAACCTGCCTGAAAACACGCCGTCTAAAGGCTTCCAGCTCACCAGGCAGGAAATCGTGGCTTTGATGAACGGCTTTGGCAGGTGAGTTCACTGCAGTATACAGGACAGGTGTGCCATCTAGCAGCCAAGCTTGATATGTGTGTTCGGAGTTTTATTTACCACTGCGGGGTCGCAGCCCTGCAGGCAACATGCAGCATCAGCAGTAGCCTGCACGCCTTCGTTCTGGTGTGCATTTTTACAGCTTTAACCTTTTTTTTTTTTTTTTTTTTTTTTTTTTTTTTTTTTTTTTTTTTTTTTAATTTAATCAGATTTTACGTCATATTGCAGGGAAAATGCCAAAAGGAAAAAAAAAAAAAGAAATGTCCTCCAAATTAAAACAGACTCTACATGAACATACATAAATCACAAGAACTTTGTATTAGTACTGAAATAATGTTGCAGGATCCTGTTGAAGCTCCTGCAGATAATGTTTAACAAATAATGTTTGGGCTGCAACTAACGACTGTTTTTATAGTCTTTAATCAATCAATTATTGAAATGATTATAAAATCAGTCAGATTATAATTCACACAAGAACTTCAACCATTTTATTTAGCTTTAGATTTTTTTTTAAAAAAAGGTTTAAAATAAGAGCCGAGAAGAGCATAACGAAGATAGGGTTACATGGATGTTTCACTGATACCCCTTTACTCCCCCGCGGGACTTGTGAAGTACGACAGTCACAGATTCACCAGCGTGAGACATGTATTCACAGTTCATGGTTACACAACTGCAGTTTTAGCTTCACACTATCATTACTCCTAAATATATAATATATATATATATATATATATATATATATATATATATATATATATGGGTAATATATTTTCTCCGCTCTGTGTGTTGTCTGTTTTGTAGGTTGTCCACCAGTATATATCAGCTCCATAATTTCCGCCAGATGTTGAAGGAAAAGAGGTAACACAAGGAGACCACCGGGCCGACGGGCAGCAGAACCCCCAGAGAACTGCAGCAGTCTAAATTCTTGTGCTAAAAAGGCATCTTAAGTGGACCTCAGGCTCAGCAGTGAGACCCACAATGTCCTTTCCCCCCATTTAAATCCTAATATTCTCTTGTTTTCTCTTTTCCCCTCCATTAACATCCCCTTTGTGGTGGATTATGAATGTTAATTGTTCTGCCTCTAATTGCCTTCACCAGAAAACCCTCAACGTTCTGAAAACGTCACCTGACAGATTTTTCTCTGCTGTCAAGCTTTTTGAACACTTTCCCCCTCAGGGAGGCGGCCCCACCCCCGGCCCCACCCCCACCCCCAACCCCACCCTACTCCCCAACCTCACATATGTTTGAATTTTTTTTTGTTTTACTAGTAAACCAAATCAAACCTTAGTGGCGCTTGTGGATTAACAAGACAGTCAAATGAAGGACTCAGTCACGACAGATCGAGTTTATGCAGATGAAGCTGCATCACATCTGTCATGATGCAGCTGTTTCTCGGTTTGTTTTTTCCTTCTAAACTTTTGGTTTGTTTCCGTTCACTATTTTTTCCTCAACATCTCCTGTCATATTTAGAGTGGCTTGTTGCTCAGAAACTAAGGTGTTGCACCAACTTGCTACTGTTTATTTTTCACGCCTGATTGATGTCACGTCTGTAGGAGTGAGCATGCTTGGTTGTCGCATGTGAAGGCTGATGGAAAGACGTTGCCACCGGCCACATGTGAGTGTTGTTTTCCCAGTTGAGAGGTTTTGCATTCAGCTTGCTGGTTGTCTAGTCCTTACGCTACCACTACATGTGGTGCGGCCGTGTCCTTTGTTAGGGGGCGGAGCTCGCCGCCCTGGCGCGGACTCTGCTACCGGCCACGCTGCTGCAGGGCAAAGCTGCACTTGAACTGGGTGCAAACCAGATTGCAGAAACATGGCGGGTTGGTTCTGCTCGGTCACTCACTAATGTGCTCACATTATGTTTAGCATATTACAGACTGATTTATTTAGTTTTATGAGAGTTTGTTTTTTCTCACACGTGTTTATATTTGACATCTGTACATCTTGATGTAACTTATTTCAGACCCGGCTCATCTCGTATTAACAGCACCTTTCAGGCGACATATCATGCTGTTTTACACGCTCAGATGTTTTTTCCCATCTTTTCTGCCTGGACATCTGAGCCTGAACTAGTTCAAGTAAACTGCTTATTTAACTTGTGCTGACTTGTACGGCTCTTTAGTCTTGTCACAGTCTCAAACGAGCACGGTCTGACCCATGCACTGTTAGACAGACATTCCCAGGAGCCCCCTCTCTTTTGGTGGTCCAGTTGGACCAAAACAGGCAATTCTATTTCAAATTCTACAGTCAAAATGTCAGCAAGAGGTTAATCAGTTCTTATTGCAAGTTTAAAATGTCTGTGGTGCCCAAAACCTGTTACAGCTCGTTAAATAATTATGGTGAACAGATTGTTGTTAGTCCTAACACGCATTCAGGGTGGGACTAGAGGCAACGTTGGTCCAGAAGGATTTTTATTTATTTTTTTTTTTAATTACTTTCACTATTTGGATGTTTGACCGCATCTAATAGGCGTTTTTATTTAAAAGTGGAAATCCCAAAAAGCATCACACGTCCAGTCTAAGCAGTCTTTACTTACTCGTGTCATGAATCAGTTTACGTGACGTGTATAGAAGTCCAGCGTGATCAGCGGCGACGACATCGAACCAGAACAGACGACTAACGGTTTGCCAGCAGAGCGGAGCCTCGTACATCTCCATTTGCAAAATGTGTATTAGTGCTGACACCAAAACTACTTTAAGACATATATTGAAATGTTTGTACGTAGAAGATAATCAGACTTATTTATAGACAGAATGACACATTCAGTCATCTGACATCATCCTGGGAAGAAAATGATTTCAACGAGAAAATGGAATTTGACATGTGAAACTTAAGGAGGACCTGTTATAGTTTGTTCATCATTGGAAGCAAACACGGAGTGGAAAGCTGGACGACCGTGTGCGTGTAAACAGAATCGCCGTTGTTGGGCTGTGACTTGAGTCCATAGTGAAGAACTGTTAACTTGAAAGCTGTAGAATACGTCGGTTGTTTTGTGATCCAGTCACGGTCTTCGTGTTTGGATGAATGAACCATGTTTCTGTCTGTCTACCTGCTGCTGTGGATTCTGTATAAGTGGCTCTTTGTTGAGGCGCCACTTCTGCGTCTGCCGTGTTGACTCAAAGTTCACCAAGGCTCCTGCTTTAAACGTAAAATGATCCTTTAGGATGAATTAGTATTTCACTGTTCCTTTAGAGAGAGGGGAAGATGAGACGCAGCTTCCTCTAAGGTGAACACCGAGGTGTGACAGCAGGCTTCCTCGCTCCATGCTGACTACTCTAAAACGTTCTTGGCAAAGAAATGTCAAGTGTTCTTCAAGAATGAAGAGATGTTTTATTTTTCTTACTGATTCAATGAATTAAAAAAAAAAAAGAACACGCAACCGTGAATTTAAACCTAAGGTTTCTTGCCACAGTAAAATAAATCACCTCTGATTGTGATGTTTAAGCAACATTAAACAAGCGAGCTGTTGTGTTCAGTGTTGGTGAGAAGACGCCAGCCGGTCAGTGAACATGCTGGTCTTACCTGCAGAGAAGGAGAGATCTTACAACCACAGCTGGGTGGAAGGCTGAGACACCGTCACTCAAAGGGAAGAGTAACCCATCGGGGCGAGACAAAATGGTCAGAATCTTTCACCTCAGATGTTTTGCAATACGATTATGTCACCTGGACATAAATAAACATATTGACACTTTTCAGATGCTCGTCTCAGGCTTCACACCTCAGCTGTGGTGGATGTATAAATAATTATGCTGGTCGTTGAGGGTTTTTTTTTTTTTTTTTTTTTTTATTGTTCAAGCCCCATTCAGACGGGATTAGTGTTTCCTGTGATTCTGATAATTAACTGTTTTGGACTGAATGTTGGACACGGACACCCAGCGAGTCAAAGCAGAGCAGAAGTTGACTTTGAAACCACTTTGGGGGGAAAAGGTTTCTCTTCACCATCTCGGTAATCCAGTGATACATCTGAATGTCACTGCTTATTCAGATACATTTAATGACACAGATTTTACAAAGCCAGAAGCAGCTACCTGGAACTCGGGCTCTTCATCTGTTCGTGGTGCTGCTGCCCACAGACGCCTTTACATCGATGTTTGTGTCCAAGAGAAAAACCCCGCAGCTTTACAGCCCCTCACACAGTTGAATCCTGTCTGAATGGGGTTTTGGCACGTTTCAGTCATTCCACTCCATTTGGTTGTTTTCCCACTAACTGCAACTGCGAATCGGGCCAAAGAATTTTAAGTTGCCTTTGTTTAAATTTTATGTTTTATTGTTTGTGATGTTATATCTTTTGCTTTATCAATCGTTTGATCACCTCCGCTGTTCACTGCTTTGGAGACATGATGTTACTGTTGACTTGTAAGCTTCTTATGTTTTTTTTTCTTCATCTTCTTCTCCTTTGGTCACAGTGTGGCAGTGCGGTTCAATATAGTCTTGGCCTGTTAAAACTTTAAAGGAGAATAAGTAATATGAAAACAGGATAATAAAGAAATATAAAGAACAACTCTAGCTCCTGTTAGGTGACATCACATGATTTGAAATTGGATTTCTGGCTTTTGGTGACACTGACGTCATAGAAGTTGAAAATCCAGCAGCTTCAGTCTCAGCGACACTAAAAGCCTTCTTGTGCCTTCATGCCTCCTTACAGAAACTCCTCCTCTTTCATGGATTTCAGCCAGTTATATTAATAATGTGAAGCACCCTTCACTTGTATACAGTTGTAGTAATTTGTTCCTACTTCCTCACGTAATCCTGGTTATGTGATCTGACTACAGAAGTAAGCAGGCGAATGTCTTCCTTTAGACTTAATTAGTACCTCTGTGAGCCCTAATCGTCCTCTGGCCCTTGCACAGTGAAAGCAGTAGTTCCCTTCCACAATTAAACTAAGTTTCTGTCTTCTACTGTGGCTCAGTTTGTTTGATCTTGGAGAAGAAGTAGGTGTTTTTACTTACGTCTTGGAAGGTTTATTCATTTATTTCCAAAAATATTCAGGGCATAAATGAGAGTGATTATTCACAAATGAAAAGAACACTGTTAAATCACGGGATGTGCTTGGTTACTTCTGCATTTTGGCCTTGATTTTGATGAATAATTGAATTTTGTTCTGCAGCTTATAATTTTATTGTTTGGATTCATATTTTAAGCACATCTCAAACACACAAACACAAAGAAGATCATCAACAAAATACGTCTGCTGCACAAGTGATTTACAAAACCTGTTAGAAATCTAGTTTTGAGTTTCGTTACAGAAACTCTGCAAAGCAAAGCCTTTACATGCAGAGTCAGAGTCTCTCTTCATTAATTCACATGGTTCTGAAAGATGACATTTGGATCTTTTGTAAGGGATCAGGTGAAGATATTGTGAATTTAACAATCCTGCCCAATAGGAACAATTTAGTTCACAATAACTAAATGTTTGTTATTCAGCAAGAGAGGATATTTCTAGACGGTGGCTGTCTTTAATCAAGTTTCAGTGCTCTTATGTGTGGTTTCTGTACAGGCTTTGAATAAAATGACTTGAAGTTGTTTCCGGGGATTATTTAGATCGGTAAATGTCACTTTCTGTCATATCAATTGATTGCAAACATTAATGGGATGGATCTTAGAGGTTCGGATTCATCCTGGTTTAAGAACTGAGTTAATTGCAGTAATATTCTCAGTAGAGGAACGGTTTGACCTCGGTTGTTATTTTGAATAAAAAATAAAAAATCAGCAAGCCAATCTGTTCTCTAAGGAGTCTTAAAATGAGTTAAATGCATCCACAGAGTTCAGATATGTTTTAGCAAAATGACAGGAAAACCAAAACAACTAGTTGTTACTTGCATCTACTTTATTTTAAGACCAAGGAAGACTTTTTTTTTTTTTTTTTTTTTTAATCCTTAAAATTCAAAAACGTTGACTTGAAAAAGATGTTTGTCCCCCTTCTGTCAAACAGTCACATGATTTAACAACATGCACAATAGTAACATGAATCATCGTAATGCAGTTGATGAGCCAAATGTGCCAACTATCGCTCTGACCTCACGTGACCCGCTGATTCGTTCTACAGAGGACCTGTAAAACATGATTAAAAGTGTCATCAATGTCTCCTATTCAGATAAAACCGAAGTCGGCATTTTGACACACAGACGGAAGTCTGCGAGTGACTTTGTCTGAAATATACATGCAAAGTAGACAAAATGATGTTTTTCTTTGACTACCTGAGTGACCTGTATTGAAATACTTCTCAAATGACCAAGTGATCAAAAACAGTTTCTAAACATTTATCACAACACCAGCTACACACTCTAAGTGTAAAAATATTGATGTTTTCTAAAGCAGGGTTCCTACACCACCTGTAGTCGGTCGTAGGTTGAGTGTTTGGTTTTGGGTGAAAACTTTATTTAGAAAGAAGCATGATGATAAAAAACCATCTCGTATCATCTGATTATTTTGAGAAAATACTATTTCATATAAATGCAGGTTTGTTTTTTTTAAATGTTAATGCTGCAATAATGTTGGTGTTTCTCTTATCTTAAGCATCATTTTGATTTTTTTTCTTACCTAAATAAGCAAGTAAATATGCCATTTGTTTGTTTTATTAAATATTTCATGTTTTACTGGAAGTGCTTGTTAAATTTCTTTAATTCCTAATGTACAATTGATAATAGATGTCTCAAACATGTTTTTTGATTTCCCATCGATTCCTTAGATTAATGAACAAATCAATACGTGTTGATTTTTTTCTAAAGTGCAGAGAAAGTCTAGAAAAATGTGCATTAAAAATGATATGATCAGTGTAGGAACCCTGTTTCAAATCCTCGTCTCGTATACTTCTTAGCTGTGACCTTTCAAATCTACATCAATTATGTCACAAACACAATAACCGATGAGTGTCAAAGTGCAGAGTGATGCTGTACAGTGAACAGGGGAATTATGGGTAAGGCTGCAGCTCTCCAGCAGCGGTTGTCAGGCGCTGTTCGTCGCTGTTGGTGTGCACGGTGAAGCTGCTGTGACGGCTGCCCCAGTCGTAGCAGTCAGAAGAAAGGCTGTTGGAGAGACGGGAAAGTCAGACGGCCCCACCAGGCCTGTCGGTGAGCCTCAGCACCTGGTGGGGAACTGTCCAGATCTATTTTTATACAGCGAGGGAGTCGGTGTTGGACGTTTACCAAAATATGTACTAAAATATATTCAAAACATTTGCAGCCCATGTAAGTAGCATGTATTCAGTTTGTAAAGGAAGGGTCGGGGATTTTTCTAATCTGTTTTAAAAAAACATCAACAAAACACAGAGCTACCCCCACCGACCCTAATCTATGTCTATAGTTTATATTATAGTTAAACATAAGGTACTCCTAATTACTGAGATATAATGGTTAAGTTATATAATAGTGTTCATACGCTTCTAATATCAAAAACCCCACAAAACAGCCTGACACCAGGTAGACACTGACTCTTCTACCCAAATCAATCATATAATAGTTTAGAACAAAAAAACCTTCTATACAAGAAAACCTGTATATATCTATATGTGTATCTGTATGTAGATGTATGTCGAGTCACATGAGCCATAATAATATTACAACTTTAACATAATGGAGTTCACGGTGACGACACGGATGTTGCTACCTCGCTGATGCATTCTGGGGAGGAATGTTCCATGCCAAGTCGTCATCGCTGTCATAGCGACGAGGGTTATCGAAGAAATATCCTCTGGAGGAGAGAACATGGTTTGGTATTCCTGCAGTGCTCTGTGGATGGAGATAAAGCCATCAGCTTTAACTGTGGCAGTGAGGTTTTTCAGAGGAATTGACCATTTTTTGCGATGGGAAAGAACACTTGCAGGAAGACTCACCCTGTCCTGAGGTGGTCTCCGGACTCTGAAGAAGTAGACCACCAGCGAGGTGGGCAACAGCTCCCAGATGAACAGAATCACCCCAAACACGACGTAACCAGCATCTCCGAGCGACGACTGCAGGTCTGCCTGAACGCAGAGACAGAATAACACACTTTAAAACTCCTCCTCCCCAAACACGTGCCCAGTGGAAGGCCAGTTTTCTCTTCTGTAATCGGCCACCTGACCGAAACCCTGTCAGGCCATTGCTTGTACCTGTGAGCCGAGGTTTCCTTATCTCATTGTCCTCACCAAAATGCGTGTGCCTGAACCACACCCCCAGCAAACGTAATGGCAGGGAGAGCAGGCTAAAGTGACTAAGAATAGTCACTTTATGTGAGATGTGCTTACAAATGAGGGGGCGTGACTTTAAGACAGTACGTTGGAAAACCGGTGAGGAAACCAAATGAGAAGTGTAGAAAGGACAGCACGTGTAGACTAAGACATACACGGACCTGTAAGCACGAAGTGCAGTTTTAAAGAGAATGAATAATGGAAAGATACCTGGTCCTGAGGACAGAGGCGTAGAGGTATGGCAGTGTCTAGGAGAGAAGGAAGTATCTAACTAGAGCCTTCAACAACATGTTGGAGCGTGAAAAGAGTAAACGTAAACTAGTGAAAAAGGGCGATAAAGTCAAGTAAAGTAATGGGAAATGTTACTAATTCAATTCAATTCAATTTTATTTATATAGCGTCTATTACAACACAAGTTGTCTCTAGGCGCTTTCCAGAGACCCAGAACATGACCCCCGAGCAATTATTACATAAACAGCGGCAGGTAAAAACTCCCCTAGTGGAAGAAAAACCTTAAGCCAAACAGTGGCAAGGAAAAACTCCCCTTTAAGAGGGAAGAAACCTTGAGCAGGAACTGGCTCATGAGGGGGGACCCTCCTGCCGAAGGCCAGCCGGGTAGAGCAAGAAATAAGAAAGTATAGAGACAAAGAGACACCGTCAAAGGTACAAGATAGGATACAATAGTAACTATCATCAGTAGTCCAATTAGACTTCTGTGAATATGGGGGATATATGGATAGACGGTGATCCAAGGGGATGAGGACTGCATGTCGGGGTGTCAGCAAGCATCCAACAGACATCCACACAGACAGGTGAAGGCAGACACTGGGATGGTCAGAGGCGGAACTGCAGGTCAGCAAGCAGCTCCTGAGGTTCTGGTCTGCAGAACATGCACAGAAGAGGAAAAGAAGGGCCAGACAAGCACAAAAAACTACCAGAACAATGGACCACAATTATGTTTATGGAATATTGTTAATAAATGAGGGTTGAGGTGAAGAAGAGACAGTGAAGGCAAAGAGAAACAGAGAGGGTGAAAGGCACCACTCAGTGGATCATGTTGGTGCCCCCCTGCAGCAGAGGCCTATAGCAGCATATCTACACCGAAGCTGTTTAAGATGAGCTGCTCTAATCTGGTCCTGTAGCTGCAGCTTTGACTACTGGCCCTGACACATTAAGGTACTAAATATACACTAACTATATGCTTTATTAAACAGAAATGTTTTAAGTTTAGTTTTAAAGGTGGAGGTGGTATCAGCCTCCTTAACGCAAACTGGAAGTTGGTTCCAGAGTGATGGTGCCTGATAACAGAAAGCCCGTCCTCCAAATCTACATTTCGATACTCTAGGAACTACGAGTAAACCTGCACCCTGAGAACGGAGAGCTCTATTAGGAACGTACGGTTCTATAAGGTCTTGCAAATATCGCGGCGCTAGGCCATTTTGGACTTTATATGCCAGTAATAAAATTTTGAATTGGATTCTAAATTTTACAGGGAGCCAATGGAGGGAAGCTAAAACTGGAGAGACGTGGTCTCTCTTGTTGGTTCCTGTCAGCACTCGCGCTGCTGCATTTTGGATCAGCTGGAGGCTTTTAAGAGAATTACTTGGACATCCAGCCAACATCACATTACAGTAATCTAGTCTAGAAGATACGAACGCATGAATTAGTTTTTCGGCATCACTCTGCGAGAGGATGCTCCTAATCTTTGCGATATTACGGAGGTGGAAAAACGCAGTTTTACAAACCTGATTAATATGCTGTTTAAATGACAAATCCTGATCGAATATAACACCAAGGTTTCGCACAGTTTTACTGGAGGACATCGCAAGACCATCTAATCCCTTCCTAAGCTGTTTGGGACCACAAACAACAACTTCTGTTTTATCAGAATTTAATAGCAAAAAATTTCTGGACATCCAGTCCTTGATGTCCTTAAGACACATCTGAAGTTTGTCTAATGGTTCTGTTTCATCTGGCTTCATAGACAGATACAGCTGCGTATCATCAGCATAACAATGAAAATTAATGCCATGGTTCCGGATAATACTTCCCAAGGGCTGCATGTATAAACTGAACAGGATTGGCCCTAGCACTGAACCCTGCGGGACACCATAGCAGACCCTCGTCTGTACGGAAGAAACCTCATGAACATGAACAAACTGGAATCTATCAGACAGATATGATTTAAACCAATCTAGAGCTGTCCCTTTAATCCCAACAACATACTCTAGCCTCTGCAGTAAAATGCTGTGATCTATAGTATCAAAAGCAGCGCTAAGGTCCAGCAGAACCAGTAGGGACACTAACCCATTATCTGAGGCCATAAGAAGGTCATTCGAGACTCGAACCAGTGCTGTTTCTGTGCTATGATGCATTCTAAACCCTGACTGAAAAATTTCAAATAGATCATTTCTATACAAATGCTCACACAGCTGGCTTGCAACTACCCTTTCCAGAATTTTAGAGATAAATGGAAGGTTGGAAATTGGTCTATAGTTAGCTAAAATGTCTGGGTCAAGAGAGGGTTTTTTAAGTAATGGTTTGATTACTGCGACTTTAAAAGCCTGTGGTACATATCCTAAGACTAGGGACAAGTTGATCTGTTTCAGTATTGTCGGTCCAATAAGAGAGAAAACATTTTTGAGTAGTCGAGTTGGGATTGGGTCTAACAGACACGTGGATGATTTAGATCCATTGACGACTGAGGTCAGCTCAGAGAGGTCTACAGGAACAAAACAGTCTAGAGTCAGAAGGTAAGAAGGTAATGAGACCGGCCCGTCTTTATGGCTTGGAGATGGTGGCACTGACCAAGAAACGGGAAACAGACCGGAGGTGTTAAGAATTCCTTCGAGCAGCAGGACAGGTTAAGAATGGGAATGTCAGAGGAACCACCAGGGCTGGATGTCTCTGAGGTAAATGAACAGAGGCTAGATTGAGATGGTTTGGACACAAAGAGGTGGATAGTAAACATATTTTTAGAAGGATGCTGGAGATGCAGTTGCCAGGCAGGAGAAAAGGGGGAAGGATTAATGAGAAGATTTCTAGATGTGGTGAAAAGGGATATTCAGGTGGTTGTGATAGAGGAAGATGCAGAAGATGGATTAAGATGGAAACGGGTGGTCTGCTGTGGCAACCCCTAAATGGATCACGGTAATGATGACATAAGAATATAAGAACATAAGAATAAGAATTACACTCACAAAGGTGAGTGTATGGATATATACACTCACATTTATTAAGTATAACAAAAGAGTGGCATGTGAGTATATATGCACACATGCACAGCAGGAAGCACGAAGACACCCTCCTTATAGAAGAAGACCTCCTTGTCCGTCATTTATGGTGGGACAACGTGAAAGGGGGCCGTGTGTCATGTAGGTAAAACAGGCACATGGCCAGTTCCTAAAATGGATCTAACCTGATCTGCTTCGGTCAGGCCGTCTGCTCATTCTGAAGTAGACATGCTGGCTGTAATGACGTTGGATAATATGTGGTCGTGTTGTGGGTGACGTCTGCAATCTCTCCATGACTGGAGTTTTCTAATGTAGGAATTCCTGCAGACTGAAGACACAAACATCGCAGCCGCCCTCACCTGGTCCGAGACGTTGTACCAGTCGTAATCAAAGGAGTTGATGCTCTCGATGTCTGTGAGGGAAAGCACTACCAGGTTGTAGCAGGCTCGGGAGGCGTACAGCAGCACCACCATGATGCCGATTAGAGTCACTTGACACACCGACGTCCCCTGCAACAACAAGCATTCACCGATGCTGACGGTTTCAATTTGAAATGATGGGATGTCCCTATGTCCAGGAAAACAGTTAATTTAGAAAGCTACTAGGCAGCCTATTGACATTTTTCATTTGCACTGCACCTTGGACTCCAGGTAGATGCTGGCCAGAGACATCTTGACAACTTTGTACAGGCAAACGGAGAGCGAGACGGCACAGAGGACGAACAGGCTGTCGTTGATGGTCACCCTCACCAGGACAATGGTCTTGACATCAGCAGCAGTCATCTTGACCACCAGAGCACACACCAAATTAACCACCAGGAAGATTAGACTGATGCCCAGGAAGACCAGGTACAGGGGCAGCCTGTGGAGGCGAGGAGACGGGGAAAGATCACGTCCAAATCCACTGCTTTTCAACCAAGAACACTTTTTACTTTGTGGTGTGGTCACGATGACGGTAGTGAAATGAGCCGAGGTTACCTGTACTTCAGAAGTGCAGGTGTGTACTTGGACTTCGCCTTAAAGTAAACCTGTAAGAACAGAAAGATATTTTAGTGGGTTTGACGCAGCTTAATCACCGGACACCTCCGCGGTATACCGTCATTCACAGTCTTTTCAAACTGATCCCACTTAGAGATTCCGACAGACTTTTTTCCCATCTGAAGCCGACTTCATCACACCGGTTTTAACCACTTTACCTGGCGAGTGTATGTCAACTTGTGTTTTCCACAACCTTTAGCAGGTCGTCCTGACGTGTTTGCAGGCCAGGGGAGATGGCGACAGGCCCAGTGTGGTCTGGGTCTGGGTCTGCTTCTACCAGTTCAATTATGGAAAAGTTGAGTAGGAAGTACGCTGGAGGATCCCAGTCAGACCAGGACCGCTTAGACCGGCTCCTTTGTTTGAGTGCAGCATCGGTTCCACTCAGAGCACCTCAGATATCTTATCTCCGTTGTCTCCTTGAATGAGTCAAGTACAGGAAACATTTTAGCCGCCTGTATATAGCACCTTTTAGCCTGAACTCAGTCAGCCGAGCTTAAAAGGAAACTGCCTGACGGAAGGTGGCGGCTTCCCAGGCCTGTTAGTTCTGCTCATCCGAAGCATGGCGCCCTGCAGGATGAGGACACTCTTCAGAAAACCTGTGAGTGACATCACAGCTGTGTCGTCCAGCTCTTCTTTCACTGTTTTCTCTTGTAACCCTAAAAAAGGGTCCTCAGCTTTAGTCAGAAGTGGCCGACAGCGAGACAGACCAACTGTAGGCGATCTGCCCATCCGAGGAAACGGAGCCCCTTGTTTGGAGGACGTGAAGTGGCGGCAGGACAGAAAAGGGTTGAAACAATTGAATCTCTGATGGACGTTCAACAGTGAGCGCTCGAGGCCTGGAGAGGATTTCAACTGACGCTCAGCATAATTTCAAAGCCTGCCCACCTATTATTAGAATCGGCAGCTGAAGCTTTTATAGCGCTGAGATTAAAAGGTTCTTATTCAAAACGGTCTTCAAATAAATGACCAGAAATTCTGCTCTTTGCTAGATTTGTGCCAGCAGTTCAGTACTGGGCTGCTGCGATGTGAGCAATGATTTGAAGTCATGATATTTATAAATCATCAAAATAAAACAAATATGCTGTAGAATATATTAAGAGGCTATTCGTGTGTGAAATGTGATAGTTGCAAATAAACACGTGATCATTTTTAAGACATGAGTGTTTCTTGTGTAGTTGGATCCAGTTAAGCTCAGTCAAGTCTGTATTTACACATTGTTTATTTTTCCTGACTTCAGACTTGGATATCCAGTTCATCTGATCACAGGTAACCACCAAAAGTACGATACTTTCATGCACCTCCATAAAATCAAATTCTAGACTACTTTTACAAATGATGTATTTCTGCTGTTGATTGTTATTTTCGACACCTGCCTTTAAAGCGCTCTCGCTTTACCGTTACCGGTGGGCGTCACAGGTGTCGCTCATTTACAGATGACCTCAGTGTCATTTCATGCAAATTCTGGCTCTGTGGGTGTAGGGCTGTCAAAGTGGGAACCCCCTCACCTGTGCACAGTAGAGGTTCATGAGACTGAGCGTGAAGAACTGCAGACAGACAGGGAAGCAGTAGAGCAGCCAGAAGGCAAAGGGTCCGAGTGTGTTGGCAGTCACACAGTCTCTGAAGTAGAAGGAGAAGAGGAGGGAGCGCAGGGCAGCCCACAGCAGACAGAGGAACAGAAAGGCCGTCTGGTAGCTGAAACGCTTGTGCCGGTAGCGTAGAACCAGCCAGAGCTGGGCATAAATGAAGGCAAAGAGCAGCGAGTAGAAGATGGTATAGGCAATGGTCAGACCCAGCTTCACGTAGGGTGGGATGGCTGGGGTGATGGTGGGAGGAGGAGGAAGGTGAGAGCCATTGCCGGCATGCTGCTGCTCCCGTGTTGGGCTTCCTTCCATCACCTCGCCATTCATTCCCCCTGTGTCCCCCCAGCAGAGGATGCAAAGGATGGAAAGGAAAGGGGTTCAGACGGGATCTTCTCTCCAGGTGAAGAAGAAAAAGCACTTTACATGTGATGGATCCTTCCCATGATGTGACTGTCCTCCAGACACACTGCCTGACACACAGAAAAAAGAAGGAAGAAGACAGACAACTCCCCTCTTTTTGCCGGTGCTTGGTGCAGAGCTATTGGTGGCTGCTGGTCACATGATGCTGCTCCCCAGCATGCAACTGGCTGCACCAGAAGAGGGATGCTGCAGAGAGGAGAGAAAAGAGAGATGGATCTGGAAGGAGGGAGGGATCTGTGGTTGCGTCTCTATCTCTCTCTCTCTCACACACACACACACACACACACACACACACACACACACACACACACACACACACACACACACACTGTGTCCCAGCCCACAGTGTATTCTTTGATGAATCACAGTCACTATACTCACATTTTATGATGAAAGTAAATGGGGAATTAATATAAATAAATTTAATTTAATAAATATAATAAATGAAAGCATAAATGAAGAACAATGCTGAATGTATGGATTTTTAAACCAAACATCCATAAAAGTGAATGTAAAGGTGGAGTAGGTGAATATTTGAAGAGACATTTTTTATTTTATTTCATCTATTTCATTTTCTGAGATTAATATGAAAAACATCTGTCACCTGTGGAGGCCAGGGCCTTTTACGCAGACCCCCCTTCCTCCAACCAACGTGACTTCCTGCTTGTTTCCATGGCAGTGATGTTCATGTGTTTCCACATTCTCAGGGTTTTAACCATCGTTGTACTGATGCAGGTGGGGGCAGAGCTGCCATCAGCTGTCAGTGGTGACCACCGACCAGACGGAGGAAGAAGTGGAGATTGACTCTATTTTGGAATTAGCCCCATGTGGTGAGTCGAACATAGTTTCGTAGTTTCTTATTTGTTTCAACCCTTGTTGGCTTCAGTCCCTCCAACCTGATACTAGTGGTCACTTGTGATATCGGAACTTGAAAAAACAAATAACTGATCTAAATAAATAGCTGTAAAACAGCTGTCAAACAGGAGGCAGGAGTTATCAAGAACAAAGTCTTTTAATTAAAAGCAAAACAGCTGCCAAAACAGCATCAACAAACTAAAGAGTAGAACGAACTATTAAACCAGTAGATGGCATAAAGAGAAAAGAACTGGATAAATCATGGCCAGAAAAAGGATGAACCAGTAGAGAAGAAATGACTCAAAGGATCATTTATAGACACTGACACAATTCAAAGTTGAGGAGACGCAGGTGAGAACAATCAAGAAGACCCGCAAAGGAAATGACATTCCAGAGAAAACTGGGACCGAGCCATTAAGCATTTTTAGATAGACCCCTGAAACTTTCCCTGCATGTAAAACTCTTGTTTAACACACGCTGGGGAGTGCAAAATGCAGCGGGTGATATTACTGCCCCACTGCCTGAAGCCGGTAGCGGCAGGAAGAGTCAAGGATAATCCAGTGGTACTGTGTAACATCTGTCTGTTTGGTCGGGATCGCCGGTTTCTCCAACATCGGAAGAGCTGGCAGATGGAGCGTTGGGTTCAGAAGAGGAAATGGGTGCTTGACTGGAGCCAAGCAACAAGAGTAAACAGCAGCGTAAACTAAACTAAACTAAACTAAACTAAACTAAACTAAACTCAGAACAGAGGTTTCACTGGAAAAATTAAGATTAAAATAACGGAGGTCCATATCATACAAAACATCCGCTATAACCCTTAAAAGAGAAACACAATGAAAGAAGATAAGAAGATAAGGAAGCCAAAGCCCAACAGAAATACATTATTTACTGGGTCAGCTGATAAATAACACTGGGTCTTATTTGCATTACAACATTTTAATGAATAATATATCATGAATAATAATTAATGTCATCTTTTAATTCATTTTCCTTTGGGGAGGGATGAATAAAGTATTTTGAAGTGAATTGAACTGAACTGAATAAATAAGTGACCAAACGTTAATATCAGAGATTTAATCTGAAATATGTCACTTAAAAAAATAAAATTCACCGGAAACTGTGATGTCACAGTAAAAGTGAAACAAATTAAAGAGTTTAAAACATGTGAAGACACTAACGACTGCCTGAGGCTGAAACCCGTTTAATCTGTTTGACTGATCGCTGCTCCATCAGAGTCTTTTATCTCTTCTTTAGATGCCGTCAACAGCTGCTTCCTAAAAGTCCCCATTTGAAACACCATTTAGGCCGCTGGTTGTGAAAATATCATGAATCAAACGATTCATTCAGTGGTGGAGTTGAATGAGGTTGCTCGTGTGGTAGGAGGGAACAACACTGCTATGAGTGTGGCCTTATTATAGACCTCCTCCTCTGCAGTTTTTGCTTCTGTGCTGTTTCATAACAGGCAGGATGTTAGATAAGGAGGCTGAAGTGAAGCTCATTTCGTGTCATTACCCGCTATGACAACAGAACCTCCTGCAGGTCCGTATTTGTTCTCTGCTGTGAGATGACGTCCAATTAAAATGCCACACAAACCCAATAACTTTACTTAAATGTACTTTTGATAACCAGTCAGCGATGCACAATACTACAAAATTAATCTTGTCATATAAACTCTAAAATTAGAGCATTAAAAAAAAGAATTAGCACCTAGAACTAGACTGCATGTACATCTGTGGGAGTCAGTTAACTAGTAACAATAACGATAATAATACAAAAATAACTAAATGTTAATATGTTTTGTTCCACCAGCATTGCAAATGTTTAAAGACTGTGTTCATTAGATATGTGAGCCATTATAATTGTTTGTGAGTTATCACTTTCGCATCATATTAGTTTAATATTTTAGTTCCAAGACGATCAGCTACGATATTGTGTTAAATTTGCCAAAAACCAGTTAATTAATTTTCAACTTGTAAAGTTATATGTTTGAATAAATTAATTAATTAAATTAAATTAATTTTATATAATAATAAAATTAACATGGAAATACATTGTATTTACAATCAGATTGACTAAATGCACTCAAATATGTTGCTTAAGTACGAGCACAAACGTTTCAGCAGCGAGATAAACTTTATTACCGGAAGTAAAAATAGTTGTATTAAACAAAGACTCAAACTGATATAAACATTACATAGTGAATAATGAGAACAGATGTTTGTCACTTAAAATAGCTGTAGTGGAGAAAAGAACTATTACCAAAGAAAGAGAGAAAGGTCATTGATGTCATAAATGAAACTTCTAAATAAATGATTAATAACTGAATGATAGTAGTGAAACGTTCACAGATATGTCTGTTCCTTTCTTTCACACAGTCTGCAGGAGTCTGCGTCGCCACGACTCTGCCAGAGCAACACGCATCCTGAAGGAACATTAATATTGCAAAGCGCAGCTATGCTTTGTTGCTCCTTGGTCTCTTGCATCTGCAGCTGAACTCACTGAACCCCTCGTGCCATTTTTCAGACACGAATCATTTGTTACGCAAACAACACAGGTGGTTTCTTCTGAACACATGATCACAGGTAATACTATGAACCTGCAAACTTCTCTGCAGTTACCACAGAGCAGAAGCATAGTTTTCAAGAATGGCAGAAAAGTCATTATCCAATTAATTCTGGCAGATTTACTTATTTACTAATGAATAAATTGCCATGAAGCTCGGCTATCACGGTAGATGACAGGTATGAAACAAACTAATTCAGTGCAGGGCCATTGCCAGTCCAATAATTTGCTCGCTGGACCGGAGCAGGATGGACACATTAGACAGACTGAGCAGATGGTTATATAACCAATCTGAGATCAGTTTGACCACTGAGCCCCAAAAAAGGAAAAGCTAAAGAGCAACCCCACATACCTGCGAGTTAACTCATGATTGGCTGATCCAAGTGGAGGACACTGACAGCAAAATAGTCACCGGTTTCAAATGGATCACATGGATCGATTAACTTTCAGTGCAAAAAAGTGCTGCAGCTACTGAGTCTCAAAGGTCATGATGGCTCCACTTCTCAGATTCCTCACTCAAGGTTTTCTTAAAAGCTTCCTCTTATCCTTTCAGCTCTGTCACAATAAACGCAAATGAAACTATAACATCTGCTGAGGTAGTATCTCCGTGGCAACTGCAGGTGAAAAAAAAAAGATGGCACGCGAGGAAGTATAATAACTGTTGAAAACTCAGGGTCAGAACTTGCAGGTGGACAGTGGGTGGGGGCTTCTCATTCATCCATTCATCCGTCCATTTTCTAAACCGGTCCAATCCTGTGCGAGGTCACGGGCGTCGATCCCTGTGGTGAGCTATCCCAGCTCTTTACAGGGGAGACGCACGGGTACACCCCGGACAGGTTGTTAGTCTATCACCGGGGGCTTCCCATAGTAAGTCATATTGTATTAAATAAAACAAGAACTTAATTAAAACAAACTAATTAAAGTTGTCCCTGAGCTTTTGAGGACAGGGTGTTGCTATTCAGAGCTACAGGCTTTTAATTACAATACAAAATCATTTATTTTCTTTTTTTCCCCCCTTGTTTGCACATATATTAATGGTTGATACCAAATAGGTAGGATGGTAGGACCCAAAATATATATATATGCATTTTGATCTGTAATCAAGGTTTTTTTAGTTTTTTTTTGTGTGTGTGTGTGCAAATGTGTACCCTTCACTGGCCCTTATGACAGTCTAATTATTTCTTTTATTGATCCCTAAGTAGGACGAAGAAAAAAAAAAAGTAAAAATAAATAAATAAATAAATAAATAAGGAACTAAGCAACTAAATTCTACCAAAGAGGGCCAAACTCACCGGGTGTGGTATGTGATCAGACCAGAAAAAGAAATAGAAAGAGAGAGAGAGAAGACTTCCGGTTGTGACATGTAGGGAGAGGACGCACATGCAGAGGCTCCCGGCTCACTTTTCTCTTAAACTTCCCATAAGCTACATTATTCCTTAAATTTGGATAGAATTTATTCAGACGTTGCTACATTAGCTTTCTTTGGTCAAAATGAGCAACTCTAAATCTGCCAAATCGACCACCAGCGTGCAGACCCCGGCCACGCGTGCAGCCGCTAAGCTAGCATCTTTCACTGCTAGCACCTCTCCCAGCGCAGAGGGGACCCCCGGGACCCCGGCCCCGTCTGGTGCTGCTGCGGCGGGGGTTATGGACCAACTAGCGGCGGAGTTCGCCAAGCAGAGAACCTCGCTGAAGGAGGACATCTCTTCTCTCATACAAGTCGCCATTAAACCAATACAAGCTTCACTGGACTCGCTACAAACGACACTCAACTCCTTCCAGAGCCGCCTTACCTCCGTGGAGGGGGTGGCGGGGGACAACTTCGAGCGGCTCACGGTCGCGGAGTCCGCCATCAGAACGCTCCAGAGCCAAAACCAGGTGCTTTTGGACCGATGTGATGATTTGGAGAACCGCTCACGGAGATCCAATCTCCGTATCCTGAACATCCCGGAGGGTAGCGAGGACGGCAAAGATCCCGTAAAGTTTATGTCGGACGTGCTGATGCAGCTGATGGGACCCGATGTTTTCCCGACACCGCCTGAACTTGAGAGAGCCCACCGAACCCCGACTTTCAACTCCGGCCGGAGATCGTCTCCTCGGACCTTCCTGGTCTGTTTTTCTAGATTCCAGCAGAAGGAGGCTGCGCTGCGCTGGGCCCGGAGCCACGAGCTCAAGTACCAGGGTGCCACCGTGAGGGTCTACCAGGACGTCAGCGCCGCGCTCGCTAAGAAGCGAGCCGCGTTCAACGACGTCAAGCGGGCTCTGTACCAGAGGAACGTTCGATTCCACCTGCTCTACCCGGCCCGACTGCGAGTCATGTGCGGGAACGACGTCTTCACCTTCGACTCAGCCGACGAAGCGCAGAAGTTTTACGACCAGAGGTTCGGTGAAAAGTAGATCTTCTTATTTGACTTTTTATCATTATTATTTTTTAAATGTCTTTGTCTAAACATTTGGAAGATGGCTGGTTACCCGAACTACAAATCGTACAAGCTCATGTTAGCATTTCTGAGGTGTGTGTATTTCATACTATTTATGTTAGACTAAATACCATAATCCGACTTAACCACCTGCCTTTACTGCATAGGTATCTGTAGGTTCGTGTATGTTCGGCTGTGCTTGTTCTTCTCTCTGCCCTCCACCCCCCGTTTTTGTTTTTATCCTTCTCTCCCTTTTTTTTTTTTTTTTTTTTTTTTTTTTTTTTTTATAAACTTACTGTTTGGGTTTTGATGCTGAGACAAGTGGATGAATAGTTTGGTAAAAGAGCTATTGGGGGGTGGGGTGTATTTATTTTATTTTTTAAAATCTTTCTATATATTTATTTATTTATTTTTTTTATCTATTTATTTTTTTTACAATGAGCCGGGAGCCCTATGTGTAAATATAAGGAGATGTGTAACCAGAAGTTCGTAGGAAAAATAGTGTTTAGCCTGCAGCTTGCCTCAAGGAGAGGGACAGGTATAGGCTTAGTTCTTAGTTTGGGTTTAGACGGGGTTGAGTTTAGGGATGGGGAATGGGACACCACCACGTCTTTGCAGCATAGACTGCGTTTTTGTCTTAGTAAAGTAATTGACAAGTTGTACCCCTTGGCTGTCACTACTGGGTCATTTCCTCCCTTTATTTTTACATGGTGAAGGGTGCTGATACAGGCGGAGCAGATGTACGGCTTATTACTTGGAATGTAAAAGGCTTAAATGGACCTGTCAAAAGAGCTAGGATATTTAATCACCTTAAACAGCTAAAATGTGATATTGCTTTTCTCCAGGAAACTCACTTGATGGTTAAGGACCAAGTCAGACTTAAAAAAAGTTGGGTTGGTAATATATTCCACTCTAATCTTAATTCCAAAACCTGCGGAACAGCCATACTGATCCATAAGAAAATCCAGTTTACTATGACTACTATCATCTCAGACCCTCAAGGGCGATTTGTGATGGTATCTGGGCTCCTCTATCATAAACCTGTGGTTTTGGTAAATATCTACGCCCCAAATTGGGATGATGATAAATTTATAGGTAAGATGATATCATTAATTCCCGATTTGGACTCTCACCAATTAATTTTTGGTGGAGACTTGAACTGTGTAATAAACCCAACACTTGATCGTTCCAATCCTAAACTTACAAACCTTTCTAAGAAGGCCAGATTTCTATCACATTTTATGGGCGAGATAGGAAGTGTCGATCCTTGGCGTTTTTTGTTCCCACAAAGTAAGTCATTTTCCTTTTTTTCTTCTGTACATCAATCTTATAGCAGAATAGACTATTTTTACATTGACCAAAATTTTCTCTCATTTGTTTCAAAAGTTGAATACTTGCCTATAATTGAATCTGACCACGCCCCTGTTCTACTGGATCTCGTGTTCCCTTACTATAGATTGGAACGCCCCCCCTGGAAATTTGACAGAAATCTTTTGGCGGATGAGAGTTTTTGCAAAATTATATCCCAAAGTATAGATGACTTCATAAGAACTAACAAAAAAGATGACACCTCTCCTTCTATCCTGTGGGAAGCACTAAAGGCTGTCATTAGGGGTGAAATTATCTCATATTCAGCTAAAATAAATAAAATGAAAAGAACCACACAAGACGAGCTTGTTAAATCAATATCCAAAGTGGATGCTCAGTACTCTGCTTCTCCTTCCCCTGAGCTCTATAAAAAGAGGCTGGACCTCCAAACAAAATACAATCTGATGTCAACTGAGAAGACAGAACGCCTCTTGTTGAGATCACGAGGATACGTTTATGAACATGGTGACAAAGCTGGACGTTTTTTAGCGCACCAGCTTAAGTGTCGCTCAGCTGCTCAACTAATCCCCCAAATAACAAAAAACGATGGCACACTGACTATTGATCCAGTAGAAATCAATGAAACTTTTACCTCCTTTTATTCCAAGCTTTATAAATCAGAAACAACAGAAGACTGCTCGGATATGGACACCTTTTTTAATAACTTGCATCCCCCGTTAGTTACAGAAAGGCACAGGACTAATACTGAACTTCCACTGGACCGTAAAGAGATCACCAATGCAATAAACTCAATGCAAAATGGCAAGGCACCTGGCCCAGATGGATACCCCATTGAGTTCTTTAAAAAGTTCTCGAACAAACTATCAACAATATTGCTTGATATGTTTAATGACTCCTTATCCCGGGGCTCCCTCCCCCAGACATTAACTGAAGCATCAATTACCCTCCTGCTTAAACCAGGCAAAAATGCTAAAAACTGCGGTTCGTATCGACCCATTTCTCTCCTCAACTGTGATGTGAAGATTTTGGCCAAAGCCCTTGCTCTTCGTCTAGAAACCACAATACATGACGTGATCTCTGCCGACCAAACTGGTTTCATTCCAGGGCGTCACTCATTCACAAATATACGCAGACTTTTGAGTGTAATTTACTCTCCTGCCTCCAGCGCAGTGCCAGAAGTGGTTATTGCACTTGACGCGGAGAAAGCATTTGACAGGGTGGAATGGAAATATCTTTTTGCATGTTTAAAGAAATTTGGTTATGGTCCCAATTTCATATCCTGGATTGAGCTTTTGTATAAATCACCCAAAGCCTCTGTAATTAGTAACAATAAGCGGTCGCAATACTTCCAGCTGTCACGGGGCACTCGCCAGGGCTGTCCTCTTAGCCCACTACTATTTGCTCTGGCTATAGAGCCCTTATCCATTACACTTAAAACTCTACCACCAATTAGCGGAATCCACAGGGGGGGTAGGGAGCACAGAGTCTCTTTGTATGCAGATGATCTACTGTTATATATATCAGACCCTGTCCAAAGCACCCCCCATATACTTCATGTCCTGAGGAAATTTGGGGCCTTTTCTGGATATAAATTAAATATTAGCAAAAGTGAATGTTACCCTATTAACGATCTGGCTCTCCAAATACAGGCTGGTGTCTTGCCATTCCAAATATCTACAGATGGCTTTAAGTACTTGGGTATCAATATTACAAGAGATATGCAGCATCTATATCAAAAAAATTTCTGCCCATTATTTGAAAATACTAAATTAGACCTAAAGAAATGGAGAACCCTTCATCTATCCTTGGCAGGGAAGGTTAATTGTATTAAAATGACTGTACTTCCTAAATTTCTTTACCTTTTTCAGTGTATCCCACTCTATCTTCCTAAATTGTTTTTCAAAACTCTCGATAAGGTCTTTCTCTCATTCATATGGGATGGTAGGAAACCTAGAATACGGCTTGAATTGTTGCAGAGACCTAAAAATCTAGGTGGCTTAGCCTTTCCCAATTTCTGCCACTACTATTGGGCATCAAACATAAAAAGTATCATACATTGGTTCCACACTCCCGATTTGGAATGGTGCCTTCTGGAAGCTGCATCGTGTTCCTCAACTTCTCTCCGAGCCCTGGTCACGTCTGACCCGCACTTCTCAGTCTTAAAATATACTAATAACCCAGTGGTCATAAACACCTTAAAAATATGGTCTCAGTTTAGACGAAGCTTCAACTGTGGGAATCTCCTTCAACTAAGCCCTATACACAATAATCACCTTTTCCCCCCAGCAAAGCTGGACTCTGGTTTCAATCTCTGGAAAAAGCAAGGCATTAACTATTTTAAAGATATGTACATAAACTCTGTCTTTGCGACCTTTGATGACCTGTCGCATAAGTTTAATCTTCCCCGGTCTAGTCTATTCCGCTACTTCCAAATTCGTCACTTTCTTCAGACTCAAGACTCAGAATTTCCAAATATGCCATCACTCTCAGGTATAGAAACACTTTTAGAAACCCCAGTACATTTTAGAAGATTCATCTCAAGAATATATGGTCACATAATTTCTTTAAAAAATGTGTGTCTTGCAAAGATCAGAGCAGACTGGGCGGACGAGTTGGGGGAGGAACTGGTGTTGGAGGATGACATCTGGAATGATGCTTTACTAAAAGTAAATAACAGCACCTCCTGTGCAAAATTGGGCATAATCCAATTAAAAATTGTATATCGTGTCCACTACTCCAAAGCCAGATTAGCAAAAATCTACCCTAACATAGATGCCAACTGTGATAGGTGCCATCACACTCCGGCTAACTTAACACACATGTTTTGGCTGTGTCCAGCTCTGTCATCATACTGGTCTGTCATTTTTGAAACACTATCAAAGGCTCTCAAAATTGATCTTCAACCCAATGCAGCCATGGCTTTATTCGGCACTACAGACAGAAGACATTCTACACTGAGGAAACAACATAAACATATCATTGCTTTCACAACTCTACTAGCACGTAGGAGGATCTTATTACACTGGAAGTCTAATAAGCCACCCAAAGTGTCTCTTTGGTTTAATGATTTATTGCAGTTTATGCAACTAGAAAAAATTAAATATGCTCTTAAGGGGTCCAGAAGCAAATTTTTGTCTGTGTGGGGCCCGGTATTGGCATACGTTGATGAACTCAACACTTTACCTGGGAAATAGCATTCAGCAGCTCTGCTATTTTTGTTATTCAGGTTATACATGTTAAGGTCACACAGCCGTAGTGGTACATACTTGCTCATTTCAACTGACAAAATAATTCATTTCATACTTTCTGTGGGATGTCCCGTATGTTCTTAGGGGTGGGAGGGTCATGTTGGGGAGGGGGGAAAAAAAAATACAAAAAACTGGAGCATTGTTTGAATAATCTTTTAGCATTAGCCTCTGTTCTTGTACATGTTCTGTTTGTTCTTGTACATGCCCTTCTTGTACATGTTTTGTGCTCAATAAATAAAAAAAAAAAAAAAAAAAAAAAAAAAAAAAAAAAAAGAGAGAAAGAGAGAGAGAGAGAGAGAGAGAGAGAGAGAGAGAGAGAGAGAGAGAGAGAGTGGTGGTGCAGTGTGGTGTCTATGTTGTAATGTGTGTTAAAAAAAAAGAAATAGGGGTAGTAATGTGGTGTTTTAAGGATAGAGGTGGACACAAGACAATAGGGTGTTAATAATAAAAAAAGAAGACAGAGAAAAAGGGGAGGAGCATTCTATTCTCTATTGCATACCTGAGTGTTTGGGGGTGTTGGGGCAGTTTTTAAAAAGTTATCTGTATAATAATATGTATCGAAGTATTTAAGTACTCATGCATGTCCATATATATATGGATAAAGAGGCATATATGCAGTTATCTAATAAATATTCATATACATTGTAAGCGGAGAAACACAATAAGTAATTTGTACATCTATGCACACACACACACACACACACACACACACACACACAGTCACACACACATATAACACAGATCAATTTGTGGACATTAAGCATCTTGCTGTGCATGTATGTAAGATACATGTGCACAAGTAGGTAGTTATTCATACATATAAATATACACTGGTACAGTCATGTGAACATGTGCTTTTTAGATACACATATATATATATATGTATATATATACACATACATAGAAAAAAAGACTTCAAATAATTAATTATTCAATATAATTGAATAATATATATATATATATATAGGGGAGTTGTGGCCTAGTGGTTACAGTGGTCGGCTTGGGGACCCAGGTTCAAGCCCAGGGCTGCCCACAATGGTAAATCACTGGGGGCCCCTAAGCAAGGCCCTTAACTCCCAATTGCTCCCCGGGGTGCTGGTTCTAGGGAAACTAGTTGATGGGTTAAAAGCAGAGACTAATTTCGGTGTGCATCATACATACAGCGTGTGCATGATGTCCACACTGACAAGAAAGGGAAAAAAAAAAAAAATATATATATATATATATATATATATATATATATATATATATATATATATATATACATACATACATACATACATACACATACATATGTATATATATATATACACGTATACATATATATATGCATATATACATACACATAAACATAGACATACATACGTACTCACACACATACACACACACACACACACATACATATACGCAAACACCTACATACACATACTTATTTGTCCATATAAATACATATATATACAAAAATATAATGACGATGATAATAATAATAATAATAATAATAATAATAATGATTGTGAATGTGAGGAAAAAAATTAATACCAATCATTTACATACCTCCTTCCTTTGAATAATTATTCTAAACTTTCAAATAGTCTATATTAAAATAGTTATTCTTACAAATCCCTTGTTGGTTCCCATCGTCACCGGTCATCGCCCCCATACTCTCCCGCCCCTAGGCCAACCCTGGCCCCCCCAAGAAGCGGCCGCAGCCAATCCAACCAGCAGAGGGGAGCCGAGGAACAAGCGGCCACCGCCCCCACACCCCCCTCCAAGTCAAACCATTACCCGCATGGGACCTGACAGGCCCGAGGAGACATGGGTGCGGGGTGCCCCCGGATCCCCAGGCAACCCAATGTGAAACCAGCTTTCAGCTGCCACCAGTCCTCATATTCTGGTAAAAATCTAAGACACTTGTCAGTAACCATAATTACGTTCATCTGCAGAAGTTTCAGGTTCAACCCCAATGGTGTGCAATCCAGAGCTCGTCCTCCAGGCATCGACAACATTTGTTTGTGGACATGTCATCAGTCGACCACAGGACCACATACAGACCTCCACCTCTTTTATGTCGTATTTAGTAAATTGTTTCCACTCAGCTGTGAATGATCATGTGATTATATTTTTCCAGAATTCATTTCTCCAACACCTCCATTCCCTGATCATGTTAAACTTCTTTAACTTGAACTTCCATGATTTCTTCTCACACCGTCACACATCGTCCAGACCACTGAGACCAGATGTTCTCATCTCCAAGAAAACCAAAAGAATAAGTTGACGGTTATGTTAATGAATGCATTAAAGTTTACAGGATGACATACCAGGATCACTGATGGAGACAAATTTGCAGTCTCAGAAACTTTAAAACTTCAGAAAAATGAATTATCTAAACAGTATAAGAAAAAAGCAGCATCAGAATGGAAAGATTAAAAGTTGTCACTTATTCTACGTGAACTCCCCTGAGTAGAGCTGTAACCACTTCCTTTAGTTGATCATTGTCCATCTCATTAACAGAGGCTTTACAGTTTCAATGTTAAGGATGTTCTTTACAGATTAAAATTCAACCAGGTCAAGTAGAGCCTTTCACAGCAGTAGACTAGAACACAGGTTACTGATATATTAAGACAATGTTAATATACTGTAGTATTCTGGTTTTACAATGCTCCTCACTCGTTCTTTGCAAGGCAGTATGGAAGTGACTATTGGTCCTTCAATGAGCTAGTTTGGTTTCAGCACCACGGTGAGCTCCCAGAACTCAGCACAGCTTGAAAATCCATTTATAAAAGCACATCAGCATCCGTCTGCACGGATCTCTTCAAAGCAGAGACAAGGAAATTCCACCCACCACATGGGCTTGTGCGTAGTCCTCCAAAAAAAGTAACTTGGCATTAGAATATGAAGTTGAGTAAGTCTGAGACAACTACAACCAATAAAGAGGATAAAGAGCGGTTGAAAGGAAACAGCTGGAGGAGGAGAGAGGAAAACTGCAGCTGGAGAAAACAGAAAACAATGAGGCAAAGATGAAAATGGAGGAAAACCTGAAAGAGCTTCAGAAATAATGTATCTTGTGAAAATGACCTCTTAAATTTCTTTTTAAATTGTATTGAATTTTGACTTTGTTTTAACTCCTCATTTAGCTTTTCCATAGTTTTACGCCATAAATTGAAATACAAAAGCTCTTTGTCGTTGTTGATTTGGGATGGAGCATCTGTAGTTCCCGCTGTCAGACGTATGCAGCTGCGTTATCGTCACAGACACAGTTCCTCGTGTGGTCTTCAAGGTTGAGATCTGTCCTGTTGATGTACTCATGCATCTGTGGATGGGGATGCTCCTGTCCTGCTCGATAAGAGTGGATAATGTTGTTGACGATGGCCTTGGTTGTGACGTTTTCATCAACTTGTTTGCAGTCAACAGCAGAGTTGGACGAGTTCTTCGGTGGATGAAGACGACATTGAAAAGTAACATTCACTCCTTCTTGTTTGAAGAAGTGTTGAGGCTGCTGAACGTCACCGCTGACACCTAGTTGACACAGACAGCACAGAAGGAACACAGTCAGAACCTCTTTTCAGGACATATGTTTACTTCCAGTGCTTTTTACTTCCTCACCTAATTTGCAAAAAACTGTTTCTTTCTTTTTAAATGTTGTTATAGCCTGTGTTTGTGTACTGAAGTTTGAATGATTATTTGGTCGATAAAGAATGTAATAAATATAAAAGCTAGATGAGGAGTTAAAACAAAGTCAAAATTATATATAATTTAAAAGAAAATATAAGAGGTCATTTTCACAAGATACAGAAATATAAATGGGTGAAAGTATAAATATATGTACATGTAAACTGAAGTTTGTTCATATAATGTGTGTATACAGATGTGTACAGGTGGAAGTTTGGAGGAAAATTGATTAACCTTCATTTTGATGCATGTTCAGGTCAAATAAATAAATGAAAAAACTGCAATTAGACAAATGTAAATGAGTGAATATGATTGTTCTGTGTGTGTGAATATGTACTACACATTATAGGCTGTTACAGATATCATCATACTGTTAGATTAATCATTGTTGCCTGTTATTGAATGAAAATAGAAATGTTTTACCACATTTGACAGCTTTTTTTTAAGAGTTTTTGTTCAGGGGTCATACTTACTCACTGCTTTGCATCTTCTTTCAGCAGCACTCTGGAAACTGAGCAGATCAAAGGTGGTCTTCTCCAGAATGAAATGTTTTCTTTGATTTCAGTCTCAGCTCACAGTTCAGAACATTAGCTGGTATGGAGGCAACCTGTCCACTGAGCAGGTAAGAAGACTCGGACACCATCTGAGGTTTCAGGCCAGAACATCTCCGAACACGACCGAAGGCACTTCGGAAGCGGATCACGTGATTTCATGTTGTTGTCACGTTGTCTTGGAAACAGCTGCGGACCGCCCGGTAGACGCTTACGTAAGAATTCCCGTGTCACGTGTTGATTGGACGTGTTTACTTAACCACAGCGCTTCAGCAACGGATGACGTCATCAGTCTCGTGCACTTTAACGTCTCCTTTTGCAAGTTCCAACAAGTATCGTTTGTCATGACGCACGTTCGTTTGACGTAAATGACGTCAATACGGGGGTATATATACATGTGGGTGCATGAGAGGTTTTCATTCTCTTCTGGAGCAGCAAGAGTACGCAGCAAGATCCATTGCAGGTACACTGCACTCAAAACAAACCAAAACCAAAGAACCAAAAATGCAACAACAACAAGAAAAAAGTTATCTGGTCTCAGAGGAGAGCCTGAAACCTATTCTCAAGAAACATTTAAACAAACTTACACCCACACAATGGACCATGATGGCAGCCGGCGAGCTGGTCCCAGAAATACAATCTATTCTAGCTGACATGATAAGTGAAATTGTACAAACCGTGTCAGCAGAGATTTTGAGGGTTTTCCTGCCAATGGTGCAACAACACATACGAGATTTCACATCTGTGGATACCATCAAGCCTCAGCTGGGAGAGTCCCTACCCAAAAGTATCTCTCAGGTCCTCGACATCCCAGTGGACCAAATTGAAGTTGCGGAAGAGCTGACAGAACTGGTGGAACAGGAAATTGAGGAGAAGGTGCAATCTTGCATTAGTGTTGCTAAATCCACTACTTGTGACAACATGGGATTGGACGTAGATTGTTACGTGACGGGCTTTATCTCAAATATAAAGCGCCTTGGCCGCATGGTGTCTCAAGCTGCAAAATGCATTAAAGTGAACTTGCTTAAGCTCAACTGCAGGAGCAAAGCAGGGCCTTCTGATGGAAAATCTCCCATAAATGTCCCTCGGGCCATCGAAGGAATCGCTGACATCCTCACAAAATGGGCTACGGAGTCACAAAACGTCGCATTAGAGGATGAAAGTATTTTCGAACTTCCCGTCACCTCTTTTACAGAAACAAAGAGAGCAGCCACTAAAATCGTGGGCATGCTCATGAAACACCTTAAAAGTCGTAAGAAGATCTTTTTTGGCAGATCTAAAAAGATCTCCTCTATAACTTTAGACATGAGCGCGGTGGTCGGTGAGGTGAAAAACTATTTCCTTTTAAACACCACGTGTTCAAAGGATCTGGAACAGCACTTCCTAACATTTGCCAGGAAACAATTTGAAAATCTGATTTCAGAGCTGAGAGAGGAATTTGACACAAAATACAACAAATTCATTGTAAATATTAAACGCAGCTCAAGTCCCCCTCAGTTCAGAGAGGATGTCTTAAATTTACCAGGTAAGGTGCCTGAAAACATCCAATCAGACGGTTTATTGGAGAAGAAAACAAAGATCAATGTAATCGCACAGAAATATTCTCTGTTCAATTTTAACACTTTCGAACTGGATATCCTGAACTTCTATAGAACTATCAAAGAGTCAAGCAACGCCAGAGACCTCAGCCATGAGAACATCTCATCCCTCAATCAAATCAAGATGTTTTCTAAGGAGCTGACTCACAGACTTTGCAGTCAGTGGATGCCTGATTGCACATATGAGCTGCCTCTTAATAGGCTGGGGAAATCGCTGTCAGACTCTGTGATTTGTAAAGTCAGAAGCATGCTGGATGAAACCGACGTTGCTCCTGAGATGATGTACGCTATCACAGAGGATGCAGTGGAGAGGTTCCTACAGCAAATAATACTCTGGGTGATGAAGGCGTCAGTGGAGGTATCTTATAGTGAGAGAGTTACTGGAGCGCTGAACGACATAGAAAACTTCTTGACAGGAATATTAAAACCACCCAGAGAAGTTTCTGAAGCTGTTACAGTAAAGTTACGATCAGCTGCAACTGCCACTTCATCACGTCGTCGTGATGGTTCAAAGGTCAAGTTCTCAACAACTTCTGCTGTGGCGACTATATCACATCCTCGTGATGGTTCAAAGATCCAGTCTTCAACAACGTCCATTGTAGAGACTATATCAGGTCCTCATGATGAAGTCACAGTGACATCAAGAGGTTCAAAGATCCAGTCTTCGACACCTTCTATTGTGGGGACTACATCAGGTCCTCGTGATGACGTCACAGTGACATCAAGAGGTTCAAAGATCCAGTCTTCGACACCTTCTATTGTGGGGACTACATCAGGTCCTCGTGATGAAGTCACAGTGACATCAAGAGGTTCAAAGATCCAGTCTTCGACACCTTCTGTTGTGGGGACTACATCAGGTCCTCATGATGATAGTGAAATACGCCAGGACGATGTTGTTGTAGTTACGCCTTCAGGAGTTCCTGCAGAGAGTGAATCACCTCCCGCTTATGTCGCTGAATTAGGCGAGCAAGATGAGACCCCAACCTCAGAGGAAAAGTTACCTTGTTCCACTTATCATGTTAAAGAATCATCATCTGAAGAGAAGAAGAAATTTGATAGCTCAATCTCCCAAGCGGAGAGTTTGAGTGATCATCTCGTAGCAACACTACTTTTCAGACTTCTTACAAAATACTCGAAGGAAAAGAAGCCCTCAGTTGACATTTCACAATTAGATACCGTATTTGAGCGTCTGTTGTGTATCGTGATGCCTGAAATGGAGTCACCACAACACGAGATAGTGGAAGAAAATGTTAAAGATCTTGCACGTGTTTTAGCAAAGGACCTTCTCAAGAGGTTTGGCTCCCCAAGAAAACTGTTGCAGGCTGCAGTGGCACGGGATGATCCATCTTTTGATAACGCAGTTCTTGTATGCCTTAAGTATCAGTTGCATATAAATAGAAAACCGCGCAAGAAGAGTAGGATCTCCAGGTTCTTCTCGTCAGTTCTAAAATGTATGGAAAAGACCGTCATGTGTTGTATTAGAACACCGGACCCGGACTTCTACTAAAACTGGAATCCTACTTGGTTTAATTTGAAGTGAAATTTTACTTTTAAAAAGTTGGGTTTTCTCCAGGTGCTCTGGTTTCCTCCCACAGTAAAAAAAAAAAAAAAAAAAAAAAAAAAAAATTCAAGTAATTAGAGACATTAGTAAACTTTTTACAACAAGAAGCCAACTGGGATTTCTGTGGGCGCTCCAGTAAAAAACAGTGAAAGTGCTTTTAGACAGTACAAATTCCTTTACGTCATCCTTTTTTGTTCCCCTTCAAGTCAAATGCATCATCTCAGACTTACTCATTATTAGTTCCTTTGTAATTCAGCTTAGTTTTGTTGTCTTCATTGTAAATTGTAATTGTTACTGACCTCTTTTGTTTTCAAGGAAACAACTAACTGTGTTGTCAAACCATCCTATTTTCCATCCCACCTGGCTTGGAGTTGTTCATGTCAGGTGGAAGGAAATGATGCGACAACCCTGAGGCTGAAAAGCCAACGCAGGAAACACCACCTCACCTGCAGAAAACAACAGTCAGCAGACCAGTTTCCCTCATCTCACATGTGCTGAAGGTTTTGGAGAAGCTGGTTGTGACCCATCTGAGGTTGGAGGTGAGGAATCTCTGGACCTGCTTTAGGTTCAGATTGATTCTTCCATGAAACGGCGCTGAAACGCATCATTTCAGTGTGATGATTTTTCTGGATCTCGTCACCGTTTTATGACGGGTGACATCTTCCAGCCCAAGATATCAAGATATCTTCAAATAAATAAATAAATAAAGCAATTAGACAAATTTAAACGAGTGAATATGTTTGTTCTGTGTGTGTGAATATGTACTACACATTATAGGATGTTACAGATATCATCATACTGTTAGATTAATCACTGTTGCCTGTTATTGAATGAAAATAGAAATGTTTTGTCAAGTTTGGATACTTAAATATTTAAACATTTTCTGGAGAATTTTTGGTGGGCAATGCTGACACAACTCTGAAAGACTTAAATCATGGCAGCTGGACCTGCTTTTATATGATTCTTGAAGACGGTAACTTCCGTTCAGAAGGAGGGTCGCCTTTGAACAGGGTCATCTTGTATTTGAGTCAGTGTGCTATTATTGATCTGCTGCAGGTGTGACACACAGGTGAATGTGGCGTCTGCATCAGATTCTGGTTTTTAGCAGCCTTATTGGTTATCTGGGCCTCTGCTGCAACACTTCATTTGACTCAGGAGGAACTAGTTTTTTAGATTGTTTTTACGTTATTACAGTGGTGTGTGTGTGTGTGTGTGTGTGTGTGTGTGTGTGTGTGTGTGTGTGTGTGTGTGTGTGTGTTCCAGGGCGGGACTACTAAGCTGCTGCACACCCACCTGAGGAGCGCCAGCAGCAATATCACCATGGTAACACCCACTTCCTGCGTCTATCGTGAACTTTTTAAACACACGTCAGGTTCATGTGCATTCAGAAAACCTGATCAACAAAGCAGATTTCAAAGCTTAAATCCTTCTCCGCTGTGAAACTGCGCTCCAGCAGGTAAAACGTTACACCACTGTGAGAGAACCCGTAAACTGCTTGTAGGTGAAACTGCGCCCTCTGCTGGTCCATTCAGGATGAGGTATAAAAATCCAGAACACGGGAGGCCAATCCTGGTCCTCGAGAGCCCCAATCCAGCATGTTTCAGAAGTTTCTTGGTTTCGACACACATGATTCTAATTAATGGTTGTCATCAGGTTGTCCACAGGCACCTGCACGATGCCCATTACTGTTTCAGCCCCCGTCACTCACTCAGTTAATGTGTCCATAAATACGATCAAGACAGAGCAGCAGCAGAAGAAAAAAGTAACAAAAACAGACCGGAGAACAAAGTGTGATTTGAATTTTAATAAAAAAAATTAATAAAATGACACTATAATACAAATAAGAAAAACTCACTTTGAGTTATTACATAGGCCAGCATGGACAAATGAGTTCAAACGTCTGTTGGTCCAGCACCTCAGCACTCTACAACCGGGACCATGAGGTCCTACTTTAAGAAGTAGGTGGCCTGGACTAGCCAGGATTGTACTACATCCAGTTTTACACTATGGGGTCATGAATAAACAGCAACGCGGGGACAGAATCAGTGGTACAGCATCTGCTCTTCTTTATTCCCCCTGCTCCTCATCCCAAACCAAAAACAGATGAACCAGAAGTTCTGCTTCTTCTCTGTGTCTAATGTATTACTCCACCCTGAAATCCAAACATCTAAATAACACAAAATAGTTCCAACAACTGGGAAACGTGGACCAATCATGGTATATATTCCTACAATTAGAAACCAAACTAAATCTCATATCGCAATAGGATGGAATGAAAATTAATTTAATCCAACATTTCACTTTGAACCAAAACTGTAGTAAATGCAACAGTTTGATTTGACACCATATTGTCTTTTATTTGTCCCTGTTTCTGGTAGAAGATACTGGCTGATCTTGGG
Source organism: Xenentodon cancila (assembly GCA_014839995.1). NCBI lineage: Eukaryota > Metazoa > Chordata > Actinopteri > Beloniformes > Belonidae > Xenentodon > Xenentodon cancila. The sequence continues at coordinate 33,609,802 of CM026198.1, read as the reverse complement.
GCAGGTGATGAAAGGATGCTGGTTCATGTCAGGTTGGGATGGTTTTCACATCATTTTGGGAACAACGTACTTGCACACATAATCTGTGTTGTTTCTTGGAGTCACTGGGTGGTTCAGGTCTTGCAACTGACACCCTGGTCCAGGTGACCAGACCAAGGCTGGTCTGTCCTGGACCTGTGTCCGAGTGGGGCTCTACTGCCCCCTCTGCTCTCCTCATCTCAGCCAGAGCCACCTGGATGCTGTTTCTGCTGCTTCCACGTTGTTACTGACAGCTCTTCTTCTTCTTCTTTTTCTCTTGCCAGTTCTGTCCAATGTTCCCTGAGTACCTATTTCCTTTTAAATACATCTGGTCTTCACCCCCTCTGTCAATCTTCCCCCAGCATCTCTGGATATGTCGCTCCCTTCCTCTTGTGGGCCTCCTCCATCCTCTCCTCTCAGGACACCGTTAACTCCAGCAGGATCAGTCGTTGTGTTTTCTTGGAGATGAGAACATCTGGTCTCAGTGGTCTGGATGATGTGTGACGATGTGAGAAGAAATCATGGAAGTTCAAATTAAAGAAGTTTAACACGATCAGGGAATGGAGGTGTTGGAGAAATGGATTCTGGAAAAATATAATCACATGATCATTTACAGCTGAGTGGAAAACGTTTTACTAAATAAGACAAAAAACAAAAAAGCTGCAGCTGGTGATATAAAGCCACCTTTAGTGAAAATAGATAGATGGAGTTGGAGCTGATGGATGACTGATGGATGACTGATGGATGTTTGGAGGACGGTCTTCTATGTTACAAGATCCAGCTCGGAAACACAGACGGATGAGTGGTACACATAAAAACGTAGACACGTTTGTCTATTTTTGTTTACATTTTAAAAACAAGGTTGAAATTTTCCCAAGGAAAAAAATCATGTATATATATATATATATATATATATATATATATATATATATATATATATATATATATATATATATATATATATATATATATATATATATATATATATGGAAGTGAATACCAAAAGCAATACTTTTATCTATGTTAAAGTTTTTAATAAATTAGGCAAACTTCCACACAGATTATGCAGAGCACAACAAGACCATCATACCATCGAATCATGATTTGCTGTGGTTTTATATATATATATATATATATATATGTATATATATATGTATATTTATTTAAAATTTAAGTTAAAAAATTCACATTTTCCTTTACGAAGAAACAAACAAAATCTATTTTCTTTCTACAATATCAGGTATGTGTTTTCTGTGGTTTACGGTTAATTCATTCTTAAGACCAGTAGGGGGCGGTAGAAACTTGAATTTGTATTTATATCTTCTAAAACTTTACAATGATTTAATAGTTATTATAAACAACAATATCCCAATACTTTAAATTCATAAAATTTAATTGTTACGTATATTTCAGTGTTATGTATAAGAAAATGAACCTTACAAATAGTACAACTATAAGTAGTAGTTGTAGTTTTGTAGTTGGTGATAACGTCAGAAATATTTTATAATAAAAATATTAAAGAATTCATATAAAGTATCGGTATGTTCATTCATTCACAGGGATAATACACATGTGTTTGAGGAAATAACTGACACACAGCAACATTCAGAAGAATATAAAGCTGAAACAACTGAAAAAAAAAAGGAACACGGGACCAGAAGGGACCACCTGGAAAAGACCCTGGTGGAGACTTTGACTCCACAAAGACCATATCAATCCTATCCTGCTCCAGGAAACGCAGTCTCCTCACTAAACTCTGGTCTAAGCACTGAGAATGTTCTTTTCAGTTTCCTGTTGTTCATCATGTGGTTTATGGACTTTAAAAACTGTCTTTATAAATGATTACAGAAGTGCTCGTGCAGTTTCATATAAGTCATTTTGGTCGAGCAGATTTTTTTGTCCATTCTAGTAACGTGGCTTATTTAAAGTAAATCTTCCATTTCTCTATCTTCTTGGCATGTTGAATATCTGTTTTTTACCATTAGATGTGATGTTAACTTTCACAACACGTTCTGGTTTGTGCTTGTTTGTGCATTAGTGCCCCAGACTGGAAACGACGCGGGTAAGCTGTCTACTTTATTTGGAAGTCACAGTGTAAGTGTGTCCAGAATGTTATGTGTTCATCATTATTCATACCCTTCAAATTAAGAGTTAAAGTTTGTTTTTATGAAGAAGGGAAGTATTTATATGTTATGTTCTGTTTCCTGTTCGTCTATGCTCGTCAGTTAAAAAGAAACTATTGACAGTTGACCACGAAGGAGTTCTGCGGAGATGCTACAGCTTGTTTGAAATATCCTTTTTTATTTAAAGACATTCTGGTATTCCTCGAAAGGAGCATGCAGCCAACAAGTTTTAACGGTGAACGTTGGAGAGAAATCTTCAAATAAACCAGTTGCAAGAAAACAACCTGTGTCTGCGCCTGCTTTGAGGGATGCTATACACAGTTACCCTGAAGTTTTTGCAGGGTTGTTTCTTTTATCAGAAGCTGCGTGAGTGACATGAGATCAAATCAGCAGCATGAACGTAGATGATCTCAGTAAAATCAAAGTGATGTTCTAACTGTACATATATTAACCCACATGATCACGTGTCGGACACGTCGCGAAGTGGCGTAACTTCCGTAAAACATGGTTCTGGGCGGGTCGTCAGAACACGCGCGTATCAAAGCGCGGGAAATCCTGAAGCCTTCTACTTCCGTGAGAATACGTACCATGGACAACATCTTCCCCGATTGGCTCCAGAACTAACGACGTATGAGTAAGGCGGAGTTACTGCTCATTCAAGAGAGGGACTTGAGATGTTCATCACGCGGGATCGCGTTTAGATCAGGTAAAAATTATATATTAATAAGTGACTTTTTTTTAATTCAGTCTAATGTTTATTTATATGCATGTAAACATGGGCCATTTTTTGAAATAGAGATTTTAAATTGTGGGCTAAATAATGATTATGAAGGATACTTTAAGTTGTAGGGATAGTCTTAATGTAACAAAGTAAGAACTAAGTTATGCACTGTTTTGCCATGACCATTTCTTATGTGGAAAACGAAAGTGGAATATGTCAAGCAAGTATGGACATTTGTAAAATTTAGCAGTGTTAAAGTTATAAACTACACAGGTTTCAAAACTGCATAAGATTATTTTTAGAGGCAGGTTTGATATGCAAAAATCTTCGTCTTGTGAGTCAAGAAAATATACACAACACACTGTAATTAAAGAAGATATTCCACCATGTTTTGCAAAGGGTTAAGTAGAAATGTCTTTGTAAAAATTACACCATTAACTTGGCTTCCTCGCAATGTCTCTTGACCCCGCCTCGTACGTCAGCGTCACGTTTGTGGGCGGGCCCAAGTCGCCGTTTTCCGCGGCGGGAGAAACAAAACAGGAAGCCTTTTTAGACTTTTAAACGTCATTTTATTTGAATCGTTCTTTTAAAATGGACAAGCTTATACTGGTTGTCGCCGTCTTCGTGTATTCTTAAGCAGGTATCGTGACCATGGTTGTTGTCATTCGTACTTAAAGGTTTACGATATATTTTACAACATTAAAACGGCCGAGGTTCGTCCCGTTTAGACTTTCAGAAAATCCCGAGGGAGAGCTGCGTCGTGGGAATTGGATCGGAAAAGGTTAAAAAAAAGGAGTAGCTCTGATTTGAATGTTTACAACCTCTAAACTTTGTCTTTTGGAAACATTTATTTACTTGTTTGTTAGCGCACGATCGCGACTGTCAAAAGGTACAAAAGTTGAAGCGTAAATTCTGACTGTTTGAAAAATCTTCAGCAACAAACGTGCTGCCGTGACGGCGGAGGTTTAGTCGCTATTGCTGTCAAAGCTTCACGCAGTTTAGGCTTAAAGTCGTGGTGAGTGGGAGCTGTGAAGGTGGCAGTGAGCATCCAGAAACCTGGATAAATAAAGAAAATATCTCACATGATAGTTTCTAACCTGCTGCCTTACAAAAGCCACGTGTTTATACAGTTTCTGAGTTTCTATTGAGTTTGTTCAGCTGTGAAGGGCTTATTGAAATAGTTCTGTACAACATGAGTTTCAGTGTCTGGGTTTTTGGAGGAATAAGAAAAACGCCTGTTACATTAAAATAAAAACAAACCAAGAGCCAGTGGCAGTCGGTTTAATTTGTCCTCTTAGTCCATGAAATGATTCTTTAAAACTTTGACAGGATAGTTTTTGTTGAAAGATGTTGTCTGTGTTCCACCAGGAGAACCACACGTCGTTTGTCCACATCCAGAAATCGCCGTGGGAGAAGGTGGTAATGTGTCCCTGCTGTGCTACGTTGATCCTCCAGTCAACCTGTCAACCTATACAGCAGACTGGAGGAGAAGCGGCTCCGGGGAGGTGGTCTACTCCTACCGGCATCAACGGCTTAACCATCATTCACAGCTGGACAGATACAGGGGAAGGGTACTGGTCAGCTCTGAAGTCAGCTGTCAGACGGTGGGACATACAGATGTTGCGTCCCAAACCTGAGGACCAGTTGCATCGTTCAAGTTACTGGTAAGCACCTGTAACTAATGAAGGTTTCTTTGCTATAAGCAAGAAGAGGATTGTTATTGACGTGTAACTTCCACACAGATCGGGAACAAACTTCTAGAAAACTGCAGGAATGCTGGAACCCTCAGTTCCTTTAAATCGAGGTTGAAACTCATTCCACAGCTGCCTTTGACTGAAGTATTGAAACCATTCAGTACTACGATGTCAAAGTTTATTGTCAGTTCTACTACATGTGAGATACATACAGAGAATTGAAATTACGTTACTCTCAAACCCTCGGTGCTGCACAATAAATAATTTTTAAACACAAAGTGCAAATTAAAAAGAAACATGGCATGATGTTGGGTTTAAGTGTACAACAGTTTTTAAAAGTGTGTGATGGTCCTGCAGGTGTTCAGCTTATCGTTCTGGTTAAAGTGACCTGGTGCAAAGACGGCGGTCCAGTTCTGCCACAAGTTCCTGGTGCAGATACTGAGGTCAGAATGAGTGAGGGGGGGGGGGGGGGGGCAGGGAGGGAAACGGTGGAAGAGCAGGGAGAGTGTTCAGCTTCCTGACGGCCTGGTGGATGAGACTGTCCCCCAGTCGGCTGGTTCTGGTTCTGGTCCAGAGGGTCCGCAGCCTCCTCCCTGATGGCAGCAGACTGAAGACGCTGTGTGACGGGTGGGTGGGGTCTCTCACAATGCTGAGGGAGTCAGACGGCTGCTGTAAATGTCCTGAAGTGAGGGGAGAGAGACACCAACCATCTTCTCAGCTGCTCTCTTGACACGTTAGAGAGACTTGCGGCAGGTTGCGGTGCAGGATCCGTACCACACGGTGATGCAGCTGGTCAGGATGCGGTGCAGCTCCGTACCACACGGTGATGCAGCTGGTCAGGATGCGGTGCAGCTCCGTACCACACGGTGATGCAGCTGGTCAGGATGCTCTCGATGGTGCCTCTGTAGAAGGTGTACCTGATGGGGGCCGGGGCTCTGGCTCTTCGCAGTTTGCGGAGGAAATAGAGACGCTGCTGTGCCTTCTTGGTGAGTGATGTGGTGTTAACAGTCCAGGAGAGGTCCTCTGAGATGTGGACACCCAGGAAGTTGGTGCTGCTCACCCTCTCCACAGCAGCACCGTTGATGGTCAGAGGAGCATGCTGGGTGTGTTGTCTCCTGAAGTCAGCAACAATCTCCTTGGTCTTCTCCACGTTCAGGGAGAGATTGTTGTCTGCACCAGTCAGCCAGGCGGCATTATTATACCACTGTGCTCTAACTCAATCTATTTCTTCTTCTTTTTACCTTTCACGCACCTTGATTTGCCTTGTTGCTGAATTGTGCTACACAAGTGAACTGGCCTTGCCTCACTTACTAACGTACACGTTTCCTCCGTTTCCGGGTCTTGGTGTCACATGCCAGAAAGGTGTCAAATCCAGTACCCTCCTTTTTTGCCTTTCCCACACAGAGTAAGACATTAGAGAATCACATTCACATGAGGGCAGAAGAAAACGGAGGAAGCATTTGTCTGCACCTCGCATGTTGAAATGGAGAGGTCCAGACATAAGGAAGCTTCGTCGTTTTCTAGCAGAAGATGAAATCCGGCGCTGCATCACGGTCCTATTTTGAGAGAACCAAAGAAACGGTTGTATGAACACGGTTGGAGCGGCATCCTTTTACGCCAAGTTAAGATCCAATTAAAACAGGCAGGAAGAAGTTGAACCAAGTAAATTTTATTTTTCCTCGTCACCAGAATCTGAGAAGTTGTTTTTTTTTTCCTTTTGTTTGCACATATATTTATAGTTAATACCAAGTTTGGTGGAACCCTTGAGCTATATATCTGCTTTTTAATCTTGCTACAGAGGGTTTTTTTGTTGTTTTTTTTATGTGTGTGCAAGTGTGCTCCCTTCACCAGCGCTCATGACAGTCTAACTATTTTTTTGGATTCCTGGAGAAAAAAGAAAAAGAAAAGGAAACAAATATTCTGTGTAAGAGGGCTAAAATCCCGGGTGTGGAAGGTGAAAGACTAGGAAAAGGTGGGACATGAAAGAGCAAGAAAGAGAGACGAGACAGTGGTGGTGCAGTCTGGTGTCTGTGTTGTAATGTGTTTAAATGAAACTAAAACGTGTTTATAGATTAAAGGTGGACACGGGACAATCGGGTGTTACAAGCAAAGAGAGGACAGAGAAAAGGGGGAGGAGCTTGCTGTGTACAATTGTTTTAACTGTGAGCATATGTGAGTGTTGGGGCAGTATTAGAATGACTTATATATATATTTATAATAGAAGTATTTTAAATGCACGTGCATATCTGGATATATCAATATCAAGTCGTATATATGCAGTTAACTAGCATATGTATGTTTACATGTATGTGTGTGTATGTATGTCGATGTGTGAACATCTATCTAAGACTACATCATCTCAGAAGTGTTTTGAGCAGTGATTAGAGGTGCAGCTGCTCGATCGACTCTTGTTGTAACCAGAAAGCTCGTTTGTATGTGCTGTTAACTGTAAGATCTTGCAGAGCATTCAAATGCTCTTCCTGGTTGATTTTGTTATTAATAATAATGTTTTGTTACTTGCAGTTTTTGAAAATAATCGAGAGTTCATGACTGTTTAGATGATAAACTTAAACTTTATTGTTTTTGTCAGTCTATATCTCACGAAACGCACTGAAATTTGCTTTTAACCCGTCACCAGTTTTCACCAGGAGCGGCGGGCTGCTATTTTTCCTGCTCCCGGGAGCATCTGGGAGTTAAGGGCCGGTCTCAGGGCCCCCAGTGATTCACCGTTGTTGCCAGCCAGGGTACTTGAACCTGGGTCCTCCAGGCCCAACCCCATCTCTGTAATTTTGGTATAAACCATAACAGTGTTATGGTTTATTTCAAACTTGGTATAAACACAACAGTTTTCAAAAGGCACCGTCCAAACAGAGTCAAGTTAAAACAACAGTATTTTAATGCTTTTATGGAAAAATGCAGGTTAGACTGTCTCACTCTGATAAAGTCTGCTCATCCTTGTGTAAACATCTACTCAGCTCTGACTTGTTTTGGTTTAATAACTCGAGGCCGTCATCCTGATCCCGTCCAACTACAGATGGAGAGCTGAGCTCAGGGAGGAAGAGACTCATTTTCACATCTGGATCGTCCTCTGGGACTGCAACCAACAACTGCTTTGGTCCATCACCAAGTTGACAATTATTTTTACTTACGGACTGCTCAACAATCATTCCTGTCGTGCCTTCCACCAGACCTGCAGTACTAAGATCCAGGACCTGGGTGGGATTCGAACCCAGGACTCGGATCCGACTCCGACTCGAGCCCCAATTTTCAGGACTCGTGACTTAACTCAAACTTGAGAACTGTTAACTTGAACTAGAACACGTGCGTTTCCTGCGTTTGGACCCGTACAGCAGATACCAGGCATTTGATTTTATTTTTGAACTTTGTTTATGCAATTATTATTTGGCGTGAGATAATATCTTCCATTCAGCGTTCAGTGTGGGCAAGTTGCACCTTTGCACATTTCGTCGGTCGTGTCACACGTCCCTCATGTCCATGAAGGAACGGATGGCGCTGAGATGGCAGGAGATCCCGTCTCTACTGTAATTGTCTACTGTCAGTGCTTGTGTGGTGGTTAAAACCTGCACTGCGACTTGTTTTGTTCTTCAGGGTAAATGAAGCCAGTGAAGTGAGCGGTACAGCGTTTTTTTTCTTGGTTACTTTGGACAAAAAAAACTGTTTTTAGTTTAGCTATCAGGTAAGGGACTGAATTTTGACTTGATTTGGGTCAGTAGTGGACATGACTCAGTCCAGTCGGGAAAAATGAAACTCTGTACACCTGAAGTTGGACTCTGCTTGGTTACTGGACTACAACACTGCCGTCCACGTGCCTCGCCATAACGATGATCTGGCCTGACGGCTGTTTCTTACCGGTCCCATGTTTAGATCGTTGCTAGTGGACGGAGAATACAGGCAGAAGATGGTGGACGTGGCTCCATAAACCCTTGGAGGTGTCACCAGTGACACACGGGCTTCTGCTGAGTAGCAAATACTCACTGTCCAACAATACCAGAGACACGTGAAAAACCTGACCTCCTGGTCACAGCTGTGTTGATGACTTCAGCTTTCAAGTGGAAGCCAAGCAGTCAGTGGATCCTGAATCCTCAGCTTTGTTTTGTTGAAATGATAAACCTTCATAATTTTAATGACCCAACTGGCTTTTACTGGCTATAAAGAGCTACAACAACAACAAGACTGTCTCTGTTGTCTCTCAACACATTCCTCTGATGTTCCTCCAGGTGGCACAAAGACAGACTGGAGGAAGGACGTCCTCGCTCCTGTGGTTGCAGTGATTATTGTTGTCATCGTTGGCGTCATCGTCGTTGTCAGGAAGTGTTTGGGTGGAAGGAAGTGTTTGGGTGGAAGGAAGTGTTTGGGTGGACTGCCAGGTCTCAATGTTCATAATATTTCAGTTGCAGAGTCATGATTTAGGGTTCCTCTTGATTGTGTTTTACACACTGTTTTCCATTTTATTGCAGTTATTTGTGAGCGGTTCAGAAGAAGAAGACATCAACCACAAACATCTGAAATGAGCCCAATGGAAGGACCTCAGCAGACAGATGAGCATGAAGACCCCAGATGCTTCATTGTTCAATAAGAAGTCTTCACCAGCCGTATCCTCCTTTTTCTGCCATGAATCTGGGTTCCAGTGGTTTATAAACTCTGGAGGGCAGTGCAGATGTCATCATGTCCAGCAACATTTTTGAGCTCTCCCTGGAGGATCCAGAGGCTTTTCTTGCTTTCATCTGTTTAAGCCCTGTGGACCTTCTGGTTTCCAATCAAATGTTCTTCAGCAGAGAAGCATAACTTCACACTTGGAGGAGCTGGAGTCCGGGGCTCTGAGTCCGGGGCTCTGAGTCCGGGGCTCTGAGTCCGGGGCTCTGAGTCCGGGGCTCTGAGTCCGGGGCTCTGAGTCCGGGGCTCTGAGTCCGGGGCTCTGAGTCCGGGGCTCTGAGTCTGGGGCTCGGAGTCCAGAACAATAAATCACTTCATGTTCTTTATAACTCATTGATTCTGCCATTTTTAACATACTGTTCAGAGTTTTGGGGAATTAATTACAAAAGCTCTTAACAACCACTGAGTCTCCTACAGAAACGAGCATCAGAATCGTTCATTATGTCCGTTTTTATGAGCACACAAACCCATTATTCTTAAAATCTACAATTCTTACAGTTGAAGATGTGGAATTTACAACGGCTCAAATTATGTTATGTATGTAAGTTTCATGCACATAAATGTGTGTTTCTATGTGTACATTTGGGTATGTGTTTATGTCCATATGTATATATTTAATCCAATTGTATTTAAATAGCTGTGATATAACTGATATTGGTCATTTCCTCAGTGAGGTCAGTTACGGCCGGTGATGTCAGGACCAGATACAGACCTCCACCTCTTTTTTGTTGTATTTAGTAAAAGGTTTTCCACTCAGCTGTAAATGATCATGTGATTATATTTTTCCAGAATTCATTTCTCCAACACCTCCATTCCCTGATCATGTTAAACTTCTTTAACTTGAACTTCCATGATTTCTTCTCACACCGTCACACATCGTCCAGACCACTGAGACCAGATGTTCTCATCTCCAAGAAAACCAAAAGAATAAGTTGACGGTTATGTTAATGAATGCATTAAAGTTTACAGGATGACATACCAGGATCACTGATGGAGACAAATTTGCAGTCTCAGAAACTTTAAAACTTCAGAAAAATGAATTATCTAAACAGTATAAGAAAAAAGCAGCATCAGAATGGAAAGATTAAAAGTTGTCACTTATTCTACGTGAACTCCCCTGAGTAGAGCTGTAACCACTTCCTTTAGTTGATCATTGTCCATCTCATTAACAGAGGCTTTACAGTTTCAATGTTAAGGATGTTCTTTACAGATTACAATTCAACCAGGTCAAGTAGAGCCTTTCACAGCAGTAGATTAGAGCACTGGTTACTGATATATTAAGACAATGTTAATATACTGTAGTATTCTGGTTTTACAATGCTCCTCACTCGTTCTTTGCAAGGCAGTATGGAAGTGACTATTGGTCCTTCAATGAGCTAGTTTGGTTTCAGCACCACGGTGAGCTCCCAGAACTCAGCACAGCTTGAAAATCCATTTATAAAAGCACATCAGCATCCGTCTGCACGGATCTCTTCAAAGCAGAGACAAGGAAATTCCACCCACCACATGGGCTTGTGCGTAGTCCTCCAAAAAAAGTAACTTGGCATTAGAATATGAAGTTGAGTAAGTCTGAGACAACTACAACCAATAAAGAGGATAAAGAGCGGTTGAAAGGAAACAGCTGGAGGAGGAGAGAGGAAAACTGCAGCTGGAGAAAACAGAAAACAATGAGGCAAAGATGAAAATGGAGGAAAACCTGAAAGAGCTTCAGAAATAATGTATCTTGTGAAAATGACCTCTTAAATTTCTTTTTAAATTGTATTGAATTTTGACTTTGTTTTAACTCCTCATTTAGCTTTTCCATAGTTTTACGCCATAAATTGAAATACAAAAGCTCTTTGTCGTTGTTGATTTGGGATGGAGCATCTGTAGTTCCCGCTGTCAGACGTATGCAGCTGCGTTATCGTCACAGACACAGTTCCTCGTGTGGTCTTCAAGGTTGAGATCTGTCCTGTTGATGTACTCATGCATCTGTGGATGGGGATGCTCCTGTCCTGCTCGATAAGAGTGGATAATGTTGTTGACGATGGCCTTGGTTGTGACGTTTTCATCAACTTGTTTGCAGTCAACAGCAGAGTTGGACGAGTTCTTCGGTGGATGAAGACGACATTGAAAAGTAACATTTACTCCTTCTTGTTTGAAGAAGTGTCGAGGCTGCTGAACGTCACCGCTGACACCTAGTTGACACAGACAGCACAGAAGGAACACAGTCAGAACCTCTTTTCAGGACATATGTTTACTTCCAGTGCTTTTTACTTCCTCACCTAATTTGCAAAAAACTGTTTCTTTCTTTTTAAATGTTGTTATAGCCTATGTTTGTGTACTGAAGTTTGAATGATTATTTGGTCGATAAAGAATGTAATAAATATAAAAGCTAGATGAGGAGTTAAAACAAAGTCAAAATTATATATAATTTAAAAGAAAATATAAGAGGTCATTTTCACAAGATACAGAAATATAAATGGGTGAAAGTATAAATATATGTACATGTAAACTGAAGTTTGTTCATATAATGTGTGTATACAGATGTGTACAGGTGGAAGTTTGGAGGAAAATTGATTAACCTTCATTTTGATGCATGTTCAGGTCAAATAAATAAATGAAAAAACTGCAATTAGACAAATGTAAACAAGTGAATATGATTGTTCTGTGTGTGTTAATATCTACTACACATTATAGGCTGTTACAGATATCATCATACTGTTAGATTAATCATTGTTGCCTGTTATTGAATGAAAATAGAAATGTTTTACCACATTTGACAGCTTCATTTTAAGAGTTTTTGTTCAGGGGTCATATTTTTCACTGCTTTGCATCTTCTTTCAGCAGCACTCTGGAAACTGAGCAGATCAAAGGTGGTCTTCTCCAGAATGAAATGTTTTCTTTGATTTCAGTCTCAGCTCACAGTTCAGAACATTAGCTGGTATGGAGGCAACCTGTCCACTGAGCAGGTAAGAAGACTCGGACACCATCTGAGGTTTCAGGCCAGAACATCTCCGAACACGACCGAAGGCACTTCGGAAGCGGATCACGTGATTTCATGTTGTTGTCACGTTGTCTTGGAAACAGCTGCGGACCGCCCGGTAGACGCTTACGTAAGAATTCCCGTGTCACGTGTTGATTGGACGTGTTTACTTAACCACAGCGCTTCAGCAACGGATGACGTCATCAGTCTCGTGCACTTCAACGTCTCCTTTTGCAAGTTCCAACAAGTATCGTTTGTCATGACGCACGTTCGTTTGACGTAAATGACGTCAATACGGGGGTATATATACATGTGGGTGCATGAGAGGTTTTCATTCTCTTCTGGAGCAGCAAGAGTACGCAGCAAGATCCATTGCAGGTACACTGCACTCAAAACAAACCAAAACCAAAGAACCAAAAATGCAACAACAACAAGAAAAAAGTTATCTGGTCTCAGAGGAGAGCCTGAAACCTATTCTCAAGAAACATTTAAACAAACTTACACCCACACAATGGACCATGATGGCAGCCGGCGAGCTGGTCCCAGAAATACAATCTATTCTAGCTGACATGATAAGTGAAATTGTACAAACCGTGTCAGCAGAGATTTTGAGGGTTTTCCTGCCAATGGTGCAACAACACATACGAGATTTCACATCTGTGGATACCATCAAGCCTCAGCTGGGAGAGTCCCTACCCAAAAGTATCTCTCAGGTCCTCGACATCCCAGTGGACCAAATTGAAGTGGCGGAAGAGCTGACAGAACTGGTGGAACAGGAAATTGAGGAGAAGGTGCAATCTTGCATTAGTGTTGCTAAATCCACTACTTGTGACAACATGGGATTGGACGTAGATTGTTACGTGACGGGCTTTATCTCAAATATAAAGCGCCTTGGCCGCATGGTGTCTCAAGCTGCAAAATGCATTAAAGTGAACTTGCTTAAGCTCAACTGCAGGAGCAAAGCAGGGCCTTCTGATGGAAAATCTCCCATAAATGTCCCTCGGGCCATCGAAGGAATCGCTGACATCCTCACAAAATGGGCTACGGAGTCACAAAACGTCGCATTAGAGGATGAAAGTATTTTCGAACTTCCCGTCACCTCTTTTACAGAAACAAAGAGAGCAGCCACTAAAATCGTGGGCATGCTCATGAAACACCTTAAAAGTCGTAAGAAGATCTTTTTTGGCAGATCTAAAAAGATCTCCTCTATAACTTTAGACATGAGCGTGGTGGTCGGTGAGGTGAAAAACTATTTCCTTTTAAACACCACGTGTTCAAAGGATCTTGAACAGCACTTCCTAACATTTGCCAGGAAACAATTTGAAAATCTGATTTCAGAGCTGAGAGAGGAATTTGAAACAAAATACAACAAATTCATTGTAAATATTAAACGCAGCTCAAGTCCCCCTCAGTTCAGAGAGGATGTCTTAAATTTACCAGGTAAGGTGCCTGAAAACATCCAATCAGACGGTTTATTGGAGAAGAAAACAAAGATCAATGTAATCGCACAGAAATATTCTCTGTTCAATTTTAACACTTTCGAACTGGATATCCTGAATTTCTATAGAACTATCAAAGAGTCAAGCAACGCCAGAGACCTCAGCCATGAGAACATCTCATCCCTCAATCAAATCAAGATGTTTTCTAAGGAGCTGACTCACAGACTTTGCAGTCAGTGGATGCCTGATTGCACATATGAGCTGCCTCTTAATAGGCTGGGGAAATCGCTGTCAGACTCTGTGATTTGTAAAGTCAGAAGCATGCTGGATGAAACCGACGTTGCTCCTGAGATGATGTACGCTATCACAGAGGATGCAGTGGAGAGGTTCCTACAGCAAATAATACTCTGGGTGATGAAGGCGTCAGTGGAGGTATCTTATAGTGAGAGAGTTACTGGAGCGCTGAACGACATAGAAAACTTCTTGACAGGAATATTAAAACCACCCAGAGAAGTTTCTGAAGCTGTTACAGTAAAGTTACGATCAGCTGCAACTGCCACTTCATCACGTCGTCGTGATGGTTCAAAGGTCAAGTTCTCAACAACTTCTGCTGTGGCGACTATATCACATCCTCGTGATGGTTCAAAGATCCAGTCTTCAACAACGTCCATTGTAGAGACTATATCAGGTCCTCATGATGAAGTCACAGTGACATCAAGAGGTTCAAAGATCCAGTCTTCGACACCTTCTGTTGTGGGGACTACATCAGGTCCTCGTGATGACGTCACAGTGACATCAAGAGGTTCAAAGATCCAGTCTTCGACACCTTCTGTTGTGGGGACTACATCAGGTCCTCGTGATGAAGTCACAGTGACATCAAGAGGTTCAAAGATCCAGTCTTCGACACCTTCTGTTGTGGGGACTACATCAGGTCCTCATGATGATAGTGAAATACGCCAGGACGATGTTGTTGTAGTTACGCCTTCAGGAGTTCCTGCAGAGAGTGAATCACCTCCCGCTTATGTCGCTGAATTAGGCGAGCAAGATGAGACCCCAACCTCAGAGGAAAAGTTACCTTGTTCCACTTATCATGTTAAAGAATCATCATCTGAAGAGAAGAAGAAATTTGATAGCTCAATCTCCCAAGCGGAGAGTTTGAGTGATCATCTCGTAGCAACACTACTTTTCAGACTTCTTACAAAATACTCGAAGGAAAAGAAGCCCTCAGTTGACATTTCACAATTAGATACCGTATTTGAGCGTCTGTTGTGTATCGTGATGCCTGAAATGGAGTCACCACAACACGAGATAGTGGAAGAAAATGTTAAAGATCTTGCACGTGTTTTAGCAAAGGACCTTATCAAGAGGTTTGGCTCCCCAA
Source organism: Xenentodon cancila (assembly GCA_014839995.1). NCBI lineage: Eukaryota > Metazoa > Chordata > Actinopteri > Beloniformes > Belonidae > Xenentodon > Xenentodon cancila. The sequence continues at coordinate 33,594,787 of CM026198.1, read as the reverse complement.
GAAAACTGTTGCAGGCTGCAGTGGCACGGGATGATCCATCTTTTGATAACACAGTTCTTGTATGCCTTAAGTATCAGTTGCATATAAATAGAAAACCGCGCAAGAAGAGTAGGATCTCCAGGTTCTTCTCGTCAGTTCTAAAATGTATGGAAAAGACCGTCATGTGTTGTATTAGAACACCGGACCCGGACTTCTACTAAAACTGGAATCCTACTTGGTTTAATTTGAAGTGAAATTTTACTTTTAAAAAGTTGGGTTTTCTCCAGGTGCTCTGGTTTCCTCCCACAGTAAAAAAAAAAAAAAAAAAAAAAAAAAAAATTCAAGTAATTAGAGACATTAGTAAACTTTTTACAACAAGAAGCCAACTGGGATTTCTGTGGGCGCTCCAGTAAAAAACAGTGAAAGTGCTTTTAGACAGTACAAATTCCTTTACGTCATCCTTTTTTGTTCCCCTTCAAGTCAAATGCATCATCTCAGACTTACTCATTATTAGTTCCTTTGTAATTCAGCTTAGTTTTGTTGTCTTCATTGTAAATTGTAATTGTTACTGACCTCTTTTGTTTTCAAGGAAACAACTAACTGTGTTGTCAAACCATCCTATTTTCCATCCCACCTGGCTTGGAGTTGTTCATGTCAGGTGGAAGGAAATGATGCGACAACCCTGAGGCTGAAAAGCCAACGCAGGAAACACCACCTCACCTGCAGAAAACAACAGTCAGCAGACCAGTTTCCCTCATCTCACATGTGCTGAAGGTTTTGGAGAAGCTGGTTGTGACCCATCTGAGGTTGGAGGTGAGGAATCTCTGGACCTGCTTTAGGTTCAGATTGATTCTTCCATGAAACAACGCTGAAACGCATCATTTCAGTGTGATGACTTTTCTGGATCTCGTCACCGTTTTATGACGGGTGACATCTTCCAGCCCAAGATATCAAGATATCTTCAAATAAATAAATAAATAAATAAAGCAATTAGACAAATGTTAACAAGTGAATATGTTTGTTCTGTGTGTGAATATGTACTACACATTATAGGATGTTACTGATATCATCATACTGTTAGATTAATCACTGTTGCCTGTTATTGAATGAAAATAGAAATGTTTTGTCAAGTTTGGATACTTAAATATTTAAACATTTTCTGGAGAATTTTTGGTGGGCAATGCTGACACAACTCTGAAAGACTTAAATCATGGCAGCTGGACCTGCTTTTATATGATTCTTGAAGACGGTAACTTCCGTTCAGAAGGAGGGTCGCCTTTGAACAGGGTCATCTTGTATTTGAGTCAGTGTGCTATTATTGATCTGCTGCAGGTGTGACACACAGGTGAATGTGGTGTCTGCATCAGATTCTGGTTTTTAGCAGCCTTATTGGTTATCTGGGCCTCTGCTGCAACACTTCATTTGACTCAGGAGGAACTAGTTTTTTAGATTGTTTTTACGTTATTACAGTGGTGTGTGTGTGTGTGTGTGTGTGTGTGTGTGTGTGTGTGTGTGTGTGTGTGTGTGTGTGTGTGTGTGTGTGTGTGTGTGTGTTCCAGGGCGGGACTACTAAGCTGCTGCACACCCACCTGAGGAGCGCCAGCAGCAATATCACCATGGTAACACACACTTCCTGCATCTATCGTGAACTTTTTAAACACACGTCAGGTTCATGTGCATTCAGAAAACCTGATCAAAAAGCAGATTTCAAAGCTTAAATCCTTCTCCGCTGTGAAACTGCGCTCCAGCTGGTAAAACGTTACACCACTGTGAGAGAACCCTGTAAACTGCTTGTAGGTGAAACTGCGCCCTCTGCTGGCCCATTCAGGATGAGGTATAAACATCCAGAACACGGGAGGCCAATCCTGGTCCTCGAGAGCCCCAATCCAGCATGTTTCAGAAGTTTCTTGGTTTCGACACACATGATTCTAATTAATGGTTGTCATCAGGTTGTCCACAGGCACCTGCACGATGCCCATTACTGTTTCAGCCCCCGTCACTCACTCAGTTAATGTGTCCATAAATACGATCAAGACAGAGCAGCAGCAGAGGAAAAAAGTAACAAAAACAGACCGGAGAACAAAGTGTGATTTGAATTTTAATAAAAAAAATTAATAAAATGACACTATAATACTAATAAGAAAAACTCACTTTGAGTTATTACATAGGCCAGCATAGACAAATGAGTTCAAACGTCTGTTGGTCCAGCACCTCAGCACTCTACAACCGGGACCATGAGGTCCTACTTTAAGAAGTAGGTGGCCTGGACTAGCCAGGATTGTACTACATCCAGTTTTACACTATCGGGTCATGAATAAACAGCAACGCGGGGACAGAATCAGTGGTACAGCATCTGCTCTTCTTTATTCCTCCTGCTCCTCATCCCAAACCAAAAACAGATGAACCAGAAGTTCTGCTTCTTCTCTGTGTTTAATGTATTACTCCACCCTGAAATCCAAACATCTAAATAACACAAAATAGTTCCAACAACTGGGAAACGTGGACCAATCATGGTATATATTCCTACAATTAGAAACCAAATTAAATCTCATCTCGCAATAGGATGGGATGAAAATTAATTTAATCCAACATTTCACTTTGAACCAAAACTGTAGTAAATGCAACAGTTTGATTTGACACCATATTATCTTTTATTTGTCCCTGTTTCTGGTAGAAGATACTGGCTGATCTTGGGGCAGGTGATGAAAGGATGCTGGTTCATGTCAGGTTGCGATGGTTTTCACATCATTTTGGGAACAACGTACTTGCACACATAATCTGTGTTGTTTCTTGGAGTCACTGGGTGGTTCAGGTCTTGCAACTGACACCCTGGTCCAGGTGACCAGACCAAGGCTGGTCTGTCCTGGACCTGTGTCCGAGTGGGGCTCTACTGCCCCCTCTGCTCTCCTCATCTCAGCCAGAGCCACCTGGATGCTGTTTCTGCTGCTTCCACGTTGTTACTGACAGCTCTTCTTCTTCTTCTTTTTCTGTTGCCAGTTCTGTCCAATGTTCCCTGAGTACCTATTTCCTTTTAAATACATCTGGTCTTCACCCCCTCTGTCAATCTTCCCCCAGCATCTCTGGATATTTCGCTCCCTTCCTCTTGTGGGCCTCCTCCATCCTCTCCTCTCAGGACACCGTTAACTCCAGCAGGATCAGTCGTTGTGTTTTCTTGGAGATGAGAACATCTGGTCTCAGTGGTCTGGATGATGTGTGACGATGTGAGAAGAAATCATGGAAGTTCAAATTAAAGAAGTTTAACACGATCAGGGAATGGAGGTGTTGGAGAAATGGATTCTGGAAAAATATAATCACATGATCATTTACAGCTGAGTGGAAAACGTTTTACTAAATAAGACAAAAAACAAAAAAGCTGCAGCTGGTGATATAAAGCCACCTTCAGTGAAAATAGATAGATGGAGTTGGAGCTGGGGCAGCACGGTGGCTTAGTGGTCAGCACTGTTGCCTCACAGCAAGAAGGTTCCCGGTTCAATTCCCGGCCCGGTGGGTCTTTCTGTGTGGAGTTTGCATGTTCTCCCCGTGCTTGCGTGGGTTTCCTGCGGGTACTCTGGCTTCCTCCCACAGTCCAAAAACATGCAGTGTAGGTTAATTGATCATCCTAAATTCTCCCTAGGTGTGAATGTGAGTGTGATTGGTTGTTTGTATGTGGCCCTGGATAGACTGGCGACCTGTCCAGGTGGACCCCTGCCTTTCGCCTGATATGCGTCGGGATAGGCTCCGACAGACCCCCGTGACCCGGAAACGGAAAAAGCGGGTATAGATAATGGATGGATGGATGGGAGTTGGAGCTGATGGATGACTGATGGATGACTGATGGATGTTTGGAGGACGGTCTTCTATGTTCCAGCTCGGAAACACAGACGGATGAGTGGTACACATAAAAACGTAGACACGTTTGTCTATTTTTTTACAGTTTAAAAACAAGGTTGAAATTTTCCCTAGGAAAACAATCATGTATATATATATATATATATATATATATATATATATATATATGGAAGTGAATACCAAAAGCAATAGTTTTTTTCTATGTTAAAGTTTTTAATAAATTAGGCAAACTTCCACACAGATTATGCAGAGCACAACAAGACCATCATACCATTGAATCATGATTTGCTGTGGTTTTATATATATATATATATATATATACATTTATTTAAAATTTAAGTTCAAAAATTCACATTTTCCTTTACGAAGAAACAAACAAAATCTATTTTCTTTCTACAATATCAGGTATGTGTTTTCTGTGGTTTACGGTTAATTCAGTCTTAAGACCAGTAGGGGGCGGTAGAAACTTGAATTTCTTTTTTTTTCTTCTAAAACTTTACAATGATTTAATAGTTATTATAAACAACAATATCCCAATACTTTAAATTCATAAAAAGAATTAAAAGTAAGCAATGCGCCTCTAATTGTTATGTATATTTCAGTGTTATTTATAAGAAAATGAACCTTACTAATGGGACAACTATAAGTAGTAGTTGTAGTTTTGTAGTTGGTGATAACGTCAGAAATATTTTATAATAAAAATATTAAAGAATTCATATAAAGTATCGGTATTGTTGTCATCGTTGGCGTCATCGTCGTTGTCAGGAAGTGTTTGGGTGGAAGGAAGTGTTTGGGTGGACTGCCAGGTCTCAATGTTCATAATATTTCAGTTGCAGAGTCATGATTTAGGGTTCCTCTTGATTGTGTTTTACACACAGTTTTCCATTTTATTGCAGTTATTTGTGAGCGGTTCAGAAGAAGAAGACATCAACCACACACATCTGAAATGAGCCCAATGGAAGGACCTCAGCAGACAGATGAGCATGAAGACCCCAGATGCTTCATTGTTCAATAAGAAGTCTTCACCAGCCGTATCCTCCTTTTTCTGCCATGAATCTGGGTTCCAGTGGTTTATAAACTCTGGAGGGCAGTGCAGATGTCATCATGTCCAGCAACATTTTTGAACTCTCCCTGGAGGATCCAGAGGCTTTTCTTGCTTTCATCTGTTTAAGCCCTGTGGACCTTCTGGTTTCCAATCAAATGTTCTTCAGCAGAGAAGCATAACTTCACACTTGGAGGAGTTGGAGTCCAGGCTAATGTTCATGCACATAAATGTGTGTTTCTATGTGTACATTTGGGTATGTGTGTATGTCTATATGTATATATTTAATCCAATTGTATTTAAATAACTGTGATATTGGTCATTTCTTCGCCAGTTACGGCCGGTGATGTTGAGCGCTTTGATCTGAATCCACATCGACTGGTGTTGAGTAGTGTGTGTTTGTCCATGAATCTTCCTGGTCTCTCATTGGAAGGTTTTTCCAGGATTTTGGAGAACTGAGGGAGAAGAGAGACAGGCCTGTAATTTGTGAAGAGGGATTGTTGCCAGTTCTGTACTTTGGTTTGATCTTTGCTTTTTTCATTTTGTTGGGAAATTGTCCCGTTTGAAATGACAGATTGCAAATGTAAGTTAACAGTTTAGAGATGCCCTCAATTACACTTTTTATTCATGTCAAGACCATCGTTGTTTTTGCATTTATTAACAATATCAGTGATTTCTTTCTCTGGTTGAGAAACATTGAACTAGTTTTACTTTGATACAGTTTCTGACGTTTGATCTGGCGTTCGCAAAATAACACATTTATTTACAACATCCATCATATTAATGATATTCTGGTCATTATCTATAAAATACTGAGGGTAACTGTTCAAATATTTTATATTTTATATATTGTTATATTTAGAGGTTTTCTGTCCCCACCCGTCTACTCCGGTCTGATGATTTGATCATGTTTTTTATAGTTGCAATCATAGACTGAACACTGGTAAGTGATCAGTTATGTCATTTATTAATATTCCACTAGCATGACATTTTTCTCTGCTTGTTTCCAAAAGCCTTTTTTTTTTTGTTCATCCCTGCATAATAAATGATTCTTATTGTGAATAATAGCTGTTGTAATATAATAAAATTTGACCTGTGTGCAGTAATATTGAATATAATCAACCTTTGAGGGGCTTTAATCGTCTTAATGTGACTCTTGGTTGACTTTATACCAGGTCTCAGATAAATGTTCATCATTGTACATTTGATGGAATCATTTATAGACAAAATATTT